>SJYG01000189.1:1091811-1117665 GCA_006410535.1 Litocranius walleri | reverse complement strand
GGTCTCTGACAGGAGCTGTAGCTAGAGAGCAAAGCAGCTGCTCCCAGAGGTAGGAATCGCCTCAGTTCTCTCCCACTACCCTCTTCTCTCTACCAGGGCATCACAGCAGACAGACTTAACTTCAAGTCAGAGAGGAAGAGGTCCTCGGCCAGATGTAGTCTGAAGTCAGCTCTCACCACCCTCCTTCCTTCCCCTTTCCTCCCATGGAGCAGATATCTCTGCTTCTTTTTAAGTTTAGGAATGAAAGAGATTTGAGAGGGCATCTAGCTTTTATATGTCCTGTTTCTACTGCCGTCAGGCTAATCTGTGCTTAAACTGTCCTTGACAGGAAAAAAGCATCTGTTTTAAATTGCCTTCGAAAAAGCAACATCTAATACTTTTCTTTGGCAATTCTGTTAAATTTGTTAAATATCTTTAGTGTGATGACCTTGTAATACATCATTAATTCAACAAGTGTGTGTGTGCCCACTATGTGGGCATTGCTGCAGGGCCAGGAATACACAGCTGTGAATTTGAAACTGACCCTTCTAGTGGAACTTACAGTCAGGTAGAGGATCCAAAAAAATCAAAAAGACAAACAGGCAGTTAGAGTGCAATGTGTTGACTCTGGCTTGAGGGTGGTAGGGAGCAGTTGTTCAAGCCAGGCAGTGAAGGGATCACAATTCCGTTTCAGAAAGATAATTTTGGTTGTAGGGTAGAGAGTAGATTGGAAAGGGATAAAGCTATAGCCAGAAATAGATACCTATAGCAAATCAGGGGTGCAGTGATGGTGGGCTGAATTAAAGCAGTGGTGGTAAGGATAGAATGTGATTAAAAAATCACTTATATTTTCTCATCTCACATGGGAATTATGTAAAAAGCTTCCTAAGTCAGTTTCTTGTCAGGCTGCTGCTGCTGGTGATAAGTCACTTCAGTCGTGTCCGACTCTGTGCGACCCCATAGACGGCAGCCCACCTGGCTCCGCCGTCCATGGGATTCTCCAGGCAAGAACACTGGAGTGGGTTGCCATTTCCTTCTGCAATGCATGAAAGTGAAACGTGAAAGTCAAGTCACTCAGTTGTGTCCGATGATTTTTTTTCTTCAGGATTAATTTAAAGCCTCATCCCAGTGCTTTCTTACAAATATTCCCTTGTTTCTCACCTGCTTTCCATCCTTCTCTAACTGAGGCATCCAGAGCTAGGGGGAGTGCTCTGTGAGAGTGAGATCCAATCTTTGCTGGAAAGGTGTGCTAGAAACTAGATGGGGAAAACAAAAAGAGAGAGGACTTAGTGGGCATGCTGAATTCTCATGTCAGATAAACCCAGAAACTTGAATGTAGACTTTTGTCCTCTTATACTTGGAAAAATATTCCTTGCAATTCTGATGGATTAATAAAAAGAGAGAGATGCCAGATAGATAGGCTGTAGACCTAGAATCTGTGGTATTATGTTCAAGACTATAGATAGGTAATAGTTGCATTAGTTGGTTGCAACTAACTAAATACAAATATTTATTTATATTTTATTTTATACATACATGTTTATTTTATATACCTAGAAATCAACATTTTGCTAATCTTCTGGTAAGTTTTATTTTTGTTTTAAATAGCCACAAGGGTCGATGAAATAAGTCCATCTCTGTTTTGTGAAACAGGAAAGTTTCAGGGTTCTCGTTCCATAAGTACTTTGTCTATTGATGTCTTTTTAAAGTGCCATGTATGCATGAAAAGGATGTTATAAACTGACTGGGCATTTCTAGGATTGGGGGTATAGGTCCTAGCGTATCCAATTGATCCTATGTTCCGAATTGTTCTATACTGTCCCTTTTTAATTTCTTTACATGTGTTACACAGCATTATGATAAACTTTGCATTCTTAAGGCAAGAATATATTGTTACTTTTGGAATTCTTTTTATGTCTTTCATAATGCTTTGCACAAAGTTAATTGTACAAAGCTTGTATTACCTCAGAAAGCCCATTAATTAGAAAACATTCATAGATTTTGATTGTTTTTTCCTGACAGTAGATATTTTTCAGTTGTTCTTGATAAAGAATATAAAATACTAGATATTAATGTCTTAGAGTTATTAGCCTAATAATTATGTGTATAATTATTTATTATACAATAAAGTAATATGTTATATAGTTATTAATCCAATTAATATTAAACTAAATGATCTAAACAATCTAAATAATTAAGCTAATGTTAATCTAAATAATATGAAGTCAAGTGGGCCTTAGGAAGAATCACTAAGAACAAAACTAGTTGGGTGGAATTCCAGTTGAGCTGTTTCAAATCCTAAAACATGATGCTGTGAAAGTGCTGCACTCAGTATGCCAGCAAATTTGGAAAACTCGGCAGTGGCCACAGGACTGGAAAAGGTTAGTTTTCATTCCAATTTCAAAGAAAGACAATGCCAAAGAATGCTCAAACTACCACACAATTGTACTCATCTCACACACTAGTGAAATAATGCTCAAAATCCTCCAAGCCAGGCTTCAGCAGTACATGAACCATGAACTTCCAGATGTTCAAGCTGGATTTAGAAAAGGGCAGAAGAACCAGAGATCAAATTGCCAGTATCCATTGGATCATCAAAAAAGCAAGAGAGTTCCAGAAAAACTTCTATTTCTGGTTTATTGACTATACCAAATCCTTTGACTGTGGATCACAACAAACTGAAAAATTCTTCAAGAGATGGGAATACCAGACTACCTGACATGCCTCTTGAGAAATCTATATGCAGGTCAGGAAGCAACAGTTAGAACTGGACAAGGAACAGCAGACTGGTTCCAAATTGGGAAAGGAGTATGTCAAGGCTGTATATTTTCACCCTGCTTATTTAACTTATATGCAGAGTACATCATGAGAAACGCTGGGCTGGAGGAAGCACAAGCTGGAATCAAGATTGCCAGGAGAAATATCAATAACGTCAGATATGCAGATGACACTACCCTTTATGGCAAAAAGTGAAGAAGCACTAAAGAGCTTCTTGATGAAAGAGAAGAGTGAAAAAGCTGACTTAAAACTCAATATTCAGGAAATGAAGATCATGGCATCTGGTCCCATCACTTCATGGCAAATAGATGGGGAAACAGTGACAGACTTTATTTTGGGGAGGCCCCAAAATCACTGTAGATGTTGACTGCAGCCATGAAATTAAAAGTCTTGCCCCTTGCAAGAAAAGCAATGACCAGCCTAGACAGCATATTAAAAAGCAGAGACAATGCTTTGCCAACAAAGGTCCATCTAGTCAAAGCTATGGTTTTTCCAGTAGTCATGTATAGATATGAGAGTTGGACCATAAAGAAAGCTGAGCCCTGAGGAATTGATGGTTTTGAACTGTGATGTTGGAAAAGACTCTTGAGAGTCCCTTGGACTACAAGGAGATCCAACTAGTCCATCCTAAAGGAAATCAGTTGTGAATATTCATTGGAAGGACTGATGCCAAAGCTGAAACTCCAGTGCTTTGGCCACCTAATGTGAAGAACTGACTCATTGGAAAAGACCCTGATGCTGGAAAAGATTGAAGGTGGGAGGAGAAGGGGACATCAGAGAATGAGATGGTTGGATGGCATCATAGACTCGATGGACATGAGTTTGAGCAAGCTCCAGGAGTTGGTGATGGACAGAGAAGCATGACATGCTGCAGTCCATGGGGTCACAAAGAGTCGGACACGACTGAGCAACTGAACTGAACTGAATCTAGTTAATATTGGTGTATACATAGGGCTGTCGTCTATGGGGTCGCACAGAATTGAACACAACTGAAGTGACTTAGCAGCAGCAGCAGTTTTAAAGAGCCTTTGTAGAAATTTAGTACATACTATTTTTTATTTTAAATGATCTATACATGTAAGTCAGATAAAAATATGGTTATGTAGAATTTTTAATATTAGGAAAAATTAAGAAGGTTAATAGATTTTGGAGTCTTAGGATGTGACAAGGTTATACATCCCATGGCAGCAAATTTTTGTTTTCCTTAACACATTAAATGTTATAATTCAGATTTGTAAACTTAATTTCTTTTCCTTTTTTTGTGTGTGTGGGTGGCGGTGGGGGGGATACTGTTAATATCCTTGCCTTCTATTTGTTTTCCACAGTAATATTCCTATCAAAGTAGTGTACATGCATTGTAAAAATTGGAATAAACAAACACAAAAGAATAAAAGTCACCCATATCCCAGAATCTAGAGATAACCTCTTAGTAACATTGTATAGATTTTTTTCTTCTTTTCTATATATCCATAGAAGTATATACATTTCTTTTGTATTCCTGAGATCATAGTTTTATTTTATAATCTCTCTTTATTTAATAAAATATCATCAACATTGTCCCTCATCATTAAATATTTTTTAATGGTATGATTTTTTTCACCAGTTTTATTGAAATATAATTGACATATAGCATTGTAATAGTTTTAGGTGTACAACATAGTGATTTGGTATATTGCAAAATGATCACCACAATAAGTTTAGGTCTTACATTCAAGTCTTTAATCCATTTTGATTTTTTCGGATGTGGTGTTAAGATAGAGGTCCAGTTTCATTCTGTTTTCATGTGGCTGTTCAGTTTTCCCAGCACCACTTAGTGAAAGACTGTTCTTTCTTCATCATATATTCTTGGCTCCTAATTAATTGACCATATACGCATGAGTTTATTTCTGGGCTCTTGACTCTGTTCCATTGGTCTCTATGTCTGTTTTTATGCCAAGTACCATACTGTTTTGATTACTCTGGCTTTGTAATATAGTTGGAAATCAGGAAGTGTGATACCTCCAGTCTTATTGTTCTTTCTAAAGATTGCTTTGGCTATTTGGAGTCTCTTGTGGTCCTGTACAAATTTTAGGATTGTTCTATTTATGTGAAGAATGTCATTGAAAGGGATTTTATTGACTGAGTAGATTACTTTGGGCAGTATGGATATTTTAACTATTAACTCTTCCAGTTCATGGGTACAAAATATTTTTACATTTATTTGTGTCATCTTTAGTATCTTTCGTTAACATTCTACAGTTTTCAGTGTACAACTCTTTCACCTCCTTGGTTAAATTTACTTCTAGATATTTTATTCTTTTTGCTATAATTGTAAATGAGATTGTTTTCTTAATTTTTCTTTTGATAGTTTATTATTAGTATATAGAAACAACTAATTTTAGTTAGTTATCATCTGCAAAAAGAGACAGTTTTACATCTTTCTTTCCGATTTTGATGCCTTTTATTTCTTTTTCTTGCCTAATTGCTCTGGCTAGGATTTCCAGTACTATGTTGAATAAAAGTGGCGAGAGTGGGCATCCTTGTCTTGTTCCTGATTTTAGAGGAAAAGCTTTCAGTTTTTCACCATTGAGAATGATGTTAGCTGTGAGCTTGTCATATGTGGCCTTTATTATGTTGAGGTACGTTCCCTCTATACCCAGTTTGTTGAGAGTTTTTAATCCTTTTCCCTTTTCAAAAAAATTTTTAAATGGAGAGGATATTTAGAAATGTTGTACTATATTGTTGGGCAATAAGGATATTTATTGACAAAATCCTTAGTACCTTCCAATTGTAAAATGTGATAAAATTATTAAAAATAATAATATCTTTAATTCATATTTTTAAAAGCATGAGTAAATTTATGAATAGAGCATTATGCAAGTAAACTCTTTGAAGAGTAAGTATTTTAATGCTTGCATGAATTTCAGTAAAAGCTATTTTATGAGAATTATAGTACTTATATTATTTGGAAGAATATATTAAGAGGAGCCAGAACTGATAACTTATCATTTGACAGATAATCCAGTACTGTATGATAAAGATAACTTATGGGAGAAGTCATTTTTAAAATATTTTCTTGCACAATGTATAAAATTCATATTTTATAGAAAATACCATATTGTCCAAAAATCCCTTAATTCACCACATACCTGGGAAATTTTAGCTCTTTATTTATCTTGCCTTCAAATTTATTTAACAGCTTTTTAAAAACTTAAAATTTATTACAGACAGGTTGCAAGAATTGTGCAAAGAACTCCTGAATCTCTTCATCCAGAGTTAACAATTATTAACACTTTCCACATTCCTTTTCATTCCCTCCCTCTTTCTCTCTCTCTATATATATACACACCCACACACAACATTTTTTTCCCCTGAATCATTTGATATTTAGTTGCAAACATCATACTTCTTTACCCCTAAAGTACTTGAGTATTTAACAGTGTATCTTATTACTCAGATTATCCTCAAATAAGAAGCTTTTCTGGTAGCTTTATTTTTTCACTTTTAGCAGCTTTATTGAGGTATAATTTATATACTATACAGTGTGCTTTAGACTGCATTTTTGTGCCTGCCTTCCTCTCACTGGCAGTTGCTGGTACAGTGCTACAGCTGGCTGAGTGAATGGTTTCTCTTAGAGCTGATAAAGCTGCCTTATGAAATCAGCTGACAGGTATATTATACCTACAGATGATGCTTTTTCTCACAGAATTTGGGTTAAGATTGACCCACTCAATGATTGCTCAACAATATACTCAACAGATACTCTGTAAACAAAAGACTAAATTTTTGTCCAGTTTTGTGAATATAAATACTTATCTGAACTCTAAATACTTAAGTTATTATTTTACAATAAATAGTATTAGCAAGATCCTGGATCTAAAAGTTATCATTTCTCTAAATTTTTGGTCTTGAAGGAAGAAAATTACTTTTGAATTAAAAAATAAAGAATTCAGGCCCTTCAGTTTTCCTTCTTCATTCTGGAGTAGCATGAACGATGTTTGAAATGGCTGATTTCCATTTTTGCTTTGACCTGAATCATTTGCTTAGGTTTTTTTTTTTTTTTCCAATGTAATATATTGCTTGGGGATCAGTATATTTTTACTGATTTATTAGTTGTATCTAAACTGTTAGAAAGCCAAGTTTTATCATACGTGACTCCTACTTATATATTTCTCTTTCTCCCCCCAGGGATGAACTGTAAAAGCAACATCAGCTTGACCAGTATAATAATATTACAGTGGATTGCTCATCTCAGTCCTCAAAGCTTTTGAAAATCAACAGCATCACAGCTTGTTTTGAACTTTCTTACACTATTTTCAGCATGAAAATGTGTGGATTTGTGGGGTTTCTAATTCTTCAGAGAGGCACAGAAGCCAGATTGGAAAGAAGAAGGATGCACAATATAAATCTGTGTATTATGACTTCAACATGCCCACGTTTCCCTTTAAATATTAAAAGAAGGGCTTCTGCAAAATGGAAAACATGGTTTGTGAATTGATTTTGAGGAGTGACTTTTCTTTTCTTAGGCACTTAATTCTGTTCTAATGTTAATTTATCGGATTGCTTTTGTGCATCAGATAACACCACCATTCACAAGTTAAGATTCTTGGTTTTTGGGTGTATCTTAGATGCTACTAAGAAAATAGAGATGAGCTTCCTTTTTAAAGCTTTTGATGTGGTGTCATAGAATAGCATGTTGTAGATACAATCAGCTGCTCTGTTACCTTAAAACTAAGCATTTGTAAATATTAAAACTTAAGGAGATGGCAGGTGATGTCCCTTAAAACACTCGGCTGTTCAGATTGGACATAACTGACATAGTTCTTCCTTTTTCTCTTTAAAAATGATAGGAGACTTGTAGCTTAGTATTGTTTTTTCTGTTTCTAACTTGCTGCTCATAATGTATATGGATTTAACATGCTGTGTAAGCTGTGTCCTAGTTACTGAACAGTTTATGCAGTGCTGCTTTGCCAAATAAAGTTAAAAGTGAAAGAGGCATTGGTGGTGTTTGAATATAGAAGAACCATATGTCCACCAGGTACAGAATGCTAAGATCACAGAGAAAACGTTGTTTCTCTGATGCTCCATTTTGTGAGATCTGAGTAAGTTAAGAGCATTAATCTAACTGCACATTTGAGAAATGTAACTGTGTTTCTTGGGGACAAGAACTTCACCTCATTTATTATTTTTCTTTGCCTAACACAGGGCCTCTTGTAGATGTACCATATATGCTGAATGAATGAATGAATTGACCTGATGTCAAGAAAGAACAGGTTAAGGATAAATTTACCAAAACCCATCTATGACCTACAAATAGATTTATTAATATAATGACTGTAAAATGAGTTTAAGTCAGTAACACGTTGGGATCTTGCTTAAATGTTGTGGTCTTCGATTTTATGGCAGGATATTAGTTTTTTAAAGGGCTCTAAATCTTGAAGACAAAAGTCCCTCTAGTCAAGGCTATGGTTTTTCCAGTGGTGATGTATGGATGTGAGAGTTGGACTGTGAAGAAGGCTGAGCACCGAAGAATTAATTCTTTTGAACTGTGGTGTTGGAGAAGACTCTTGAGAGTCCCTTGGACTGCAAGGAGATCCAACCAGTCCATTCTGAAGGAGATCAGCCCTGGGATTTCTTTGGAAGGAATGATGCTAAAGNATTAATTCTTTTGAACTGTGGTGTTGGAGAAGACTCTTGAGAGTCCCTTGGACTGCAAGGAGATCCAACCAGTCCATTCTGAAGGAGATCAGCCCTGGGATTTCTTTGGAAGGAATGATGCTAAAGCTGAAACTCCAGTACTTTGGCCACCTCATGTGAAGAGTTGACTCATGGAAAAGACTCTTATGCTGGGAGGGATTGGGGGCAGGAGGAGAAGGAGACGACAGAGGATGAGATGGCTGGATGGCATCACTGACAGAATGGAACGTGAGTCTGAGTGAACTCCGGGAGTTGGTGATGGACAGGGAGGCCTGGCGTGCTACGATTCCTGGGGTTGCAAAGAGTTGGACACAACTGAGCGACTGAAGTGACTGAAGTCTTTAAGAAATACACGCTCTATCAGCACTGGCACTCCCAGCAAAGCCCTTCCCTCTGTTGTGTGCAAGCACGTATGATTCTGGCAGGCAGAGCCTTAGTGAGGTGCTGAGGCAACTTTCCTCCACCTCTTAAGTTAAAGTCTAAAATATTACTTCTTTGAAAATAACTTTTAAAAAATTGTACATACATCTTTGACTAGTGTCTCTTCTTGGGCAATGTCTTAGGTGCAGGAAACTTGCATTAGTTGATGACCAAAACTTGTGAGTTCATTGCTGGCTTCAGTTTGCTGTGGTTAGTATTGCTTCTGGACTCAGGCCATGAACTCTTTTGATCCAGGACTTGTCATTTGCAATAGTTTCAAAGGTCAAATATTCTCAAGGACTTTAAATTAATTCTTCAACTTATTTACTTGTCTGTATCCTTCCTAGCCATGATCAACAATTTATGTTAAGTCTCTTTGTTAGGTTTTGGGGATAGAAAAAGGCCCTTACTCTCAAGGGGTGTGTAGTCTGTAGTCCGGTTGAGGGGACAATTTATAAATCTGATAAGACAAACTAATAAGTGGCATCTGATTGGTGAAGACACATGCTATGCCAAGCCTGGCTCTTGGATTTCATACTTTTTGAATTAAAAAATGTTTAGGAATTTCCCTGCGAGTTTAGTAGTTAAGACTCCAAGCTTCCACTGCATGAGCCAGGCTTTGATCCTAGGTCAGGAAACAGAAATCCAAAATGCCGTGTGGCCAAAAAAAAAAACCCAAAAGATTTTTTTAAAATGTTGAATAAGGAGGAATGGATTTTAAGCAAGTACCATTTATTAATGGGTAAAGATGAATGAATTTTAACTATATGAACTTTTAATTTACATATGTTTTGCCCAAAGAAGAGACCAAATTGAGTGCCACTAAGAAATCTTGCTTGAAGAGAACTGGCTGGCCCTTGGGGCCCAAGGAAGTTTGTGTGTATATATCGTTATAAAGAGGAAAAAGCCTGATAATTTCCCTATGCTTAATCTTTCCAGTATCACGGCTGCAGCAGTCATGTTGGTTCCCCACTTCAGACTCTTTTTTTCTAACTGACCTGTGTTGTCCGGGTTAGGACTCTCCCATGCTCCCTTGCTTCGGTTCCTAGAGGGCTCGCCTGGGCCGTGAAAGCCTGCCTCCTTTCCTCATTATCTCCCCACCTCATCACCCCCACTCCCCACCCCACCCCCATTTCCTGTGCTGCTTTTCTTCCCTTCCCCTTCACTTCCTTCCCTTTTTCTTTCCTAACATGAGAGGAAATTCTAGGGCTGCTGGGTCTAAAGAACTCCCTCACTTGGGTGGAGTATCCAGGCTGGTGATGGTAATAGTGAGGGTACTTTAAGTATTAATACAAGAGGCAATGATCCAGGGACCTAGGGCAGCTGAGGACATCTGTGTTTGAATTCCCACACCTGGAACATTACTATGCCCCTTACAGCCTTACATCACATTGAGTAATTTATTTTGCCAGCACTATTTGTTTATTTAGGTTTGTTGGTGATTATCCTATCAGGATTTTGGCTAGAAATTAGCTTACGGATCAAAGGCTGCAAAATTTCCATGATAACACTTTTGTATCAGTTTTCAATCAATAGTAAAAAGGATATTTTCTTGGGGGCGGGGTGGAGGAAAGACCTGTGCTACCTCTGTCCAGTGTTCTGAGAGAAGGTATACAGCATATCACTAGCCAAAGGAAAAATTCAAAATTGAAGTACGGTTTCCATTGAATATGTATCACTTTTGCACCATCATAAAGGAAAAAAAGGTAAGTCCGAGCAACATATCAAGTTGGAGACCATCTGTACCAGTAAGTATTATATTAACAGTTGTAAAAAAAAAAAAAAAGCTTAAGAATAAAATACAATTTATTAAAGAATATTGTACACATAGATATGGGACATCTTTTTTATCAAGAATTTCAACACCATAGCAATACTAAATTGTGTTTTAGTTTCTTCATGTATAAAAGATGTGCTGAAAGATGCATGCCTCAACAGTTTATTTTTTTGAATATGGCTGTAGGTGACATCCTTCTATATAAAAACAAACTGCACAGCATCACATAAAGAATACAGACATCTTAAGTTCATACATACAGTCATTTCTCTAAACTCCTTAAGGAGAAATTTAAATCTTTGCTCAACTCTAAAATTCAACAAAATGCTCGTTTCTCAGGAAATAAAAAATAACCAATTTCTTTGTTTTCTGAACACTTAACTACCCATTTCTTAATATATATCTCTGACCCAAATTAAGTCCCTTGCTAAAGGAACAACCTACATCAGGTTCAGTCTAAACATAGTTTTCTAGAAGGTTTTCAAGTATCTTAAAAGATTTACCACTTATGGTAAAAAAAAAAAAAAAAAACCCAACTATAAATAGAACACATTATACATTCACCTCAGTAGAGTAAGTTCTAGAATGTGTATTGTCCCAGCATTAAGCAATAGTGAAAATAATATGCCTTCAAAATCCTACAGATTAAATGGTAAAAGATGGTAAGATAGTTGCTGGTTTTCTATAAAGATGAATTTGTGCAAAACTCCCTTTTGCTCTGGGAATATATAAGCCTGGCATTAGCTGTTTGCATACTGTAACATTTTAGAGCATTAAATAAATAGTGGGAAAACTGCATCACTCCACTGAATGGAAGAATCACTGATTCTTAAGTTGATTATTTATTCATGAATCACTGAGGCTTATTTTTGCAAAAGCTGTACTCAGAGATCCATTCAGTGTTGTTTATCCATTTGAATGCGGTTTTTTTCTTCCCTCAACACTAATGTTGAAAACCAGTGACTATATAAGTGAGCTGCTATGTTCTGGACCATTGAGCAGCGTTGAGTAGATCCAAGAAAGAATTAAACATTCTCCTTGCTCATTTTTCCCTCAGCTAAGTGTCTGTTAAGTTTTTGACCTGCCAGGTTCTCTGCTTATGCTTTGATTTCCTATCTCACTTGATGACCATGTTAGAGCTACTTGTAATCCAAAGTCTGAGTTACTGTCCTTTGGGAAAATGAAGCAGCCACGTGACATGATGTCAGTCAGTCATTGGAAAGTACTGCTATTTATCTTCCCAGAGGCCTCATTGACCCGATCATTAGGCTTATAGCTTAGATATTCCTGCCACAGATAACATCTCATTGAAGGTGTGTGCTCACTTGAGATCCATCCCCAGACACAGGTTTTGAAGAGGAGAAGGGAAAGCAGAGCACTGGAAGCTGAAAGGAAGGGGAAGGCCACAGCACAAGGGGCGCGGGGTGCTATGAAGTGCCAACAGCTGGCTTCTGTTAAGCAAAGTGTTAATACTGCCATTGTCAGGCACCTCTAGAGACACTGAATTTTCTGCCTTGGCTAACTACAAATTCCTATTTTTAGGGATAGTTTACATAAATCAGATTTGTAAAAGTCTTTAATCATGTGGACTCCTCTAAATTTCAAAATGTGTTACATACTTCCCAAGGAAAATCAATAAATAAAAACAAAAGTTGAGTATTTGCAGAATCTTCCAGGGTTTTCAGTAGTTTTCTTAGCTAAAAACAGAAGAGGTAATAAATATCAGAACCCAAACTATGTATAAATTATAAGTGAAACATGTCCTTGCCCTCAGCTATTTAGATTCCACTTATAGATACATCCCATTTATGAGGTAGTCAGATTCCTCAGATGTAATGGGACGAGCTTTTTTAAGTTTCTGTTTCACCAGCCGTAGTCGACAGGCAACCATGAGAAGCAGCAAAGCAGTGATAGCCAAACCCAGGGCCAGAGGTAGCACTGCACCTGTGCAAGGAGTCTTTACTTGTTTCCACTCAGTCACTAACTCTTGTTACTGTCGATGTTAGATGACATACTATTTTGTGACACGAACGTGACAACGTAAATTCAACTTGTTGAGTCATCCATGAACATGATGATGTTCATCCATGAACATGATGGAGACAAACCGTCTAATTGACTCCATGTCTTTCTAATTCATTAACTGGATTCTCGTGTGTCGAACATTTGACTTCCAGATTCAGAGTTTGTGTCTGAAGGAATTTCGGTTGAACACACCGTTCAAGGATACTCTACGTATACGGTAGTCGCCCATGTTTACAACGTCAGTCTGACGTTGTAACCTATATAGGTCAATCTATATAGGTTGAAATTATCTGTAGGACATTTGTCTGTTGACGTTTCTGTGACATCGGTATCCTTTATACAAGTAACATCGAATGTAAATGTCTAAGTATGTGCTAGTAAGAGGTGATTTTATTTATACCTGTTTGAGGACTAAGGAACGAGACCAATCCCGAATTTCTGTAAAAATAAAGGATTTCGGTCTCTTGGAGGAGAGTCGGACATCTTGGTAATAATTTTTGAACTCCTTCACTGAAGGGACCACCAGATCACCGATCCCGACGCGAGGGTCACGTCCCCCAGGTCCAAGTTAGGGACCCGTCCCTTGATTCTTTGATTCAAGTCCACGACGTTGATTCGTAGTACGTACGACGTTGGTTCTGGACCACGTCGGTTTATTTATGAATCTTTTTTTTTGAATTCGTTTTTTAGAGATGAAGATGGAAGTGTCCAAAAAAAAAAGGGACACCCCAACCAGGATCTGTGGATCTGCTCTTCGTAGAAAATCTCGACAGGTCCTCAGGCCTTCCCTGTCTCACATGGGGTCCAGTCAGACAGAATGGTTCGAGTCGGCCCAGATAAGAATCAGACGAGACGAGACATCAGTCCGGTCCGAACCTCTACCATACCACCTTTATAAAAATCGATGTCCCGGGAACGGTTGACCACCTTGATCTTCTCGTTTATAGAGGTAACGTAGTTGACTGAAGTATTATAAAAGAAAGTAAATAAATAAGTAAGTAAAACTTAATTATCGGTACACGGACTGTGACCATTAGTTTCTATTATTTCTCACGAAATATGTACTTCATGAAATTAAGAGTGTTGATGGTATACTCAAGTATGATAAACATAGGGGTAAAATGTTTACTCCCTTGATTCAATAGCTCCTAATTCACCGGATTCATACCAATCACCATGTCTGTCATGTCAAAGTCTTGGTGATACATATGGTGAAGAAGTTTTCAATTTACTCTAGTAAAAGATTACTGAAGTTTAGACCCATTCTTCCTGTAAATGTACTTTTCTATGTTATTTCATAATATCAACGTTACCATCTTAATATACACTTCACGTCTATATTTTTCCTACCAGGTACGTAGACTAAGGATCCTGAAAACGAACGTGCTAAATCTACTTACTACCTCGAACAAACCCCATCCACTCCCTCTAATAAAAAACTATCAAAGTATAACTCTACGGATGTCGGTTAGGTCCATCTTAAAAGATAATCCAAGAAACTAATCGACCCGAATTTATAACTTCCCGACCCTGAAGAGACCACCAGGTTACCAATTCTTAGCCGGACGGTTTACACCCTCTGTACCCAAACTGGGGACTGGACCCTTCTAAGGTGCCCAGTACCTCGTTGATTCCGGTATGTGGTGTTGATGACTCGGGCGCACGACGTTGACGACTTCGGGTGCGGAGGACCTGGGACACGAGACGTTGTTCTCTTCGGTGATGTTCCTCTTCGGAAGTGTGACGTTGATCTTTCCCCGGGGACGAGTGGTGTTGATCTCTTTCGGGTTCGTGTCGTCGTTTCACCCAGCACAGCCAAGGTAAGATAAATCATAAAAACTTTAAAAAATATGTGGAGCCCTTTAGGATTAAGGTGGTGGTTGCAGCTACAAAACTGGGTGAGACTTCCAGAGAGAACAGGAAGAGAGAAGAGGCCCAAGAACAGGGCTCTGCAGACATCAACACTTAAGAGGGCAGACAAAGAAGAGAACCAGAAAGCATAGAAAGAGGCATGGCAGAGGGATGGCTGGCAACCAACCGAGCGGGGACTCCTGGAAGCAGAGGGCTGAGGCTATTTCAAGAGGACAGTGGTCAGCAGAATCGAATGCTAAGGAAAGGTCAAGTGAGGCGAGGCCTGGAGAGGCCCCTGAGCTTAGCAACTGGGAGTTCATTTACAAGGAGATTGAAGGCTGAGGGATGCTGTTTTGTTTCTTGTATATTTTGAGAGCTGAATGTGTCTAGGGGGATGAACCAGTGGAGATTATAAACATGGGGAGTTAATAAAGGATAGAAAAACAAATTTGAGGTGATAAGGAGGTGCATCAAGGTCGGGGGGGATACTGACTATGGAAAGAGAGGATCCTTTAGCACTGGAGGGTCCAGTGATTAAGACTCCACACTCCCAATGCAGGGGACATGGCTTTGATCCCTGGTTGGGGGACTAAGATCCCACATACAGCACGGTGGGGCCAAGAAAAAAAAAAAAAAAGAGTAGATACTGACAGGTACTGGGAGCAAGTAACTGAGAAAGTTCACTCCTGATGGTGGTGGTGGCTTAGTCACTAAGTCGTGTCTGACTCTTGCAGCCCCATGGACTGTGGCCCTCTGTCCATGGGATTCTCCAGGCAAGAATACTGGAGTGGGTTATCATGCCCTCCTCCAGAGGATCTTCTCGACCCTGAGATCGAATTTGAGTCTCTCGTGTTTCCTGCGTTGACAGGTTCTTTACCACTAGCGCCACCTGGGATACCTTTGAGTTTCTGAGCTTAAAATCATTCCCAGGTATAGCTGGCCTCCTCTCCAGCACAAGAGGAGCTGGAGCTGAGTACACACTAATGGCATTTCAACCTCTGGTATATTTGTGGAATCCTAGGTAAAACTCCTGAAGAAAATTCTCAAGAACATTCTGGAATTGCCTGGGTTCAGGAGGATGGGATGAGGAGGTTGCATCAGTCACTCTTGATACAAAACAGTGTTTTGAGTGAGTCCAGTATTCCCAAGGGCTTCCCAGGTAGCTCAGTGGCAAAGAATCTGCCTGCTAACGCAGGAGATGCTGGAGGCGTGGGCTTGATCCCTGGGTTGGGAAGATCCCCTGGAAAAGGACATGGCAGCCACTATAGTATTCTTACCTGGAAAATCCCATGGACAGAGGAGGCTAGGAGGCCACAGTCCATGGGGTTGCAAAGAGCTGGACATTACTGAGCACATATGCACAGTATTCCCAAAGAGAATTGTAAAAGAAAAAAGTCTGTGATAGACCGACCATCTAGAATCTGACTCTCGAGCTGGTGCATGCATTCCAGTTCCCTAATGGTGACCCTGAGGAAAGAAGTTCTTAAAGGGCTCAGTTTGGCCTTGAAGGTGTCAGTTTCCCTGCATCTTCTGGTACTAGTCACAAAGATGGACAGGTTACAAAGGAACTGGATAAAAAAGAGACTTTGGTCAGCCCTAGGAATCTAAAACCATTTCTTACAAGCTGGATCCCAACAACCAGCCCCAGTTCTGCTTGTTCAGGGAAGGAAATTGATTACAGGCTGCTTTTCTAAACACATGTGGCTTGTTTGAAGATGAATACCAGCGTTTAGGCTTCAGAAGAGAGCTATGATTGAAGACCCCAGTCCCAAAAATGGGATTCAGAGGGAGCTATGGCAATCATAAAACAGCATATAATCTAAGGGGATTTTCTGTTTGCCAAAATCAGATATAGCTTCCCAAGTGGCTCAGTAGTAAAGAATCTGCCTGCCAATACAGGAGAGGAGGGTTCAGTCCCTGGGTCTGGAAGATTCCCTGGAGAAGGGAATGGCTATACACTCCAGTATTCTTCCTGGAGAATCCCATGGACAGAGGAGCCTGGCAGGATATAGTCTGCTGCTGCTGCTGCTGCTAAGTCGCTTCAGTCGTGTCCGACTCTGTGCGACCCCACAGATAGCAGCCCACCAGGCTCCCCCATCCCTGGGATTCTCCAGGCAAGAACACTGGAGTGGGTTGCCATTTCCTTCTCCAATGCATGAAAGTGAAAATTGAAAGTGAAGTCACTCAGTCGTGTCTGACTCAGTGACCCCATGGACTGCAGCCCACCAGGCTCCTCCGTCCATGGGAGTTTCCAGGCAAGAGTACTGGAGTGGGATGCCATTGCCTTCTCCAAGGATACAGTCTGGGGTCTCAAAGAATTGGAGATGACTGAAGAGACTTAACATACACACCCACCCACACACACACACACACACACCTACACACACACTGTCGCTCTCTCTTCTAAAACACACCATGCTAGTTTTCTCAGAAATGAGTTAAGTAGATGAACTGGGTATTCTGTTCATAAGAGTGGGAGTGACACTCAGGTATGTAACAATTAGGACAGGCACCAGGCAATTAGAACCACAGGTCTCTGGACACATCTGGCCATGGAGGCAAGGAGTGAGCCCCGTTCTCTGTCTGTCGGCAGGAGGCAGGTTCTTTTTTTTCTCTTTATTTTTTTCGCTGCAGCACTGGGTCTCTGTTGCTGTGAGCAGAGGCAGTTACTCTCTGGTTGCGCAGCGCTGGCTTTGCATTGTGGTGGCTTCTCTTGCTGTGGCGCACAGGCTTAGTTGTTCCACAGCATGTGGAATCTCCCCGGATCAGGGATCGAACTGGCGTCCCCTGTATTGGTAGGCAGATTCTCAACCACTGGACCACCAGGGAAGTCCAACAGGCTCTTTTTATTCAAATATCCTGGGACAGCTAAGTCCAGCAGGTCTGCAGACTGGGCAGCATCTAGATACTTGATATTTGGATTATTTTATTATTTATTATTAAAAATTTGTGTATTATTTAACAATTTTATTTACAGATTATATGTGACCTTTGTTACGAGACTACTTCCAGGATAAAAAGAAAGTTTTCTCAACGTTTAGATCTGTAGCTTAATAATATTTGGTTCTCCTAAATTTTATTTTACTAATTAGTTTGTGAGATTTAGGATCAAAATCTCACTTTCTACAGGACTATGTTGCAAGTGTTTCCTATCTAGTTAAAAATAACCCAAACCATGAAATTACAATATTCTTCTTCTACTTACTAAATATCCCCTCTACCTCCTGCACTCTTTTCCCATTCCTGTGTCTTGCATCTGTTGTCACTGAAGCACTTGGAGAGAGAACAGTATACTCTAACACGTCTGCCCTTGTTGATCACAAATAACAGTCATAATAGTCATCATTTATATGGCTTATTGCATGAGCCAAGCAATATGCTAAAAGCTCTATAGTGATGCCCTATCTATTCTCCCTAATAGCCCCATGAGGCAGGTATAGTTATTACGCCCATCTGACCAGTGAGGAAACTGAGACGCAGAGAGAGAAGATAACTAGTCATGGAGTTAGTGATGGAGCAGGGGATTTGAACCTTGGCATCTGATTCTAGAGCTCATGTTCTTAACCACTGTGTCCTGAGTACCTACTCACTCCACAGAATGTTACCCCTGGAAAGGGACTGTAGTGATCACCCACTCCAGTCAACTCAGAGAACAGAAAGCTGAGGAGCAAAGCTGTGAAGACAGTAGTTCAAGAGCCCCCAGATGAAGTGTGATATAGAAGATGAGAACACACAGTTTTTCCAACCCGTACACCCTGTTCTTGTCATGAATTCTTGCAGATTCACTTATAAGCTCAGCTACAGCATACATGGTTCTGCACTTGTTCTGACTCTGCAGTGAATTTCCAAGGTGAGCGTTTACCTGCTTCTGGGGCTGGGTGTTCCCTTCCTCCTCGATTGCTCTTTGACTCAAAAATATAATTTTCCTCTTTTCTGTTCTTCCCTGAAGAACCACCATCTGTGGAAAATAAATAAAACATATTGAAGGTGCATCAGAAACTTCAGAAAATAGAAATGAAAATACAGCCTCATATATATTAATATTAATATAGTAATATATATTATATATATATTAAGGAAGGGCTTAAAGAAAGGAATTACAGGCTTTATTTCTTCAATAAACATAGGCCTACGTGTGATACTAAAACACTAGATAACCAATGTGACCAACTGAATACAGCAGAGGTGAGGCTAGTGAAAAACCACTGGACGGAGACGGGAAACGAGTTCACCTCTCCAGAACTCACCCCTCACTCCACCCCCACCCCTACCCCTCCACCCAGAAAGGAAGGAGAAAGCTCAGCTAGAAAAGTCAAGGGTTAGGATTGGACTTTACACCATGGAACGCAGAAACAGTCCAGAAACTTTTTTCTTTAGAAACTGAACAGTGAGCACATATAAGTCACTCACGAAGCTACTTCACTTTCTTACCTCAATGCTGTTTGGCAGGCATTAATAGCTCTGTTGCTTTTTTTTTTTTTTTCTGGCTAGTCTCAGAGAGGTTCAGTCCTTACCTGGCTTCAGTCAAGTAATCAGTGAGTCATGGGGTTGAGATTTAAACTCAGATGTGTCTAACTGCTTGTTGGTAGAAACCAGCACTTCTGACTTAATGATAGCTTGTTCATTGTTTAACTGTTCTATTCAGCTATAACATACTCCTGAGAGCAAATGTAATAGAAGATTAAATCTTAGAATTTTCATCTCAGGTTCTGATGAGCCATGGCTGTGTCATTCTATTATCTGCCATCTAGGCATTCACAGCACTTGTGTGCTTAATGATATTGACAATATCATAATGAATGAGTTAGTGGAGTTATCCTCATGCTGCTGCTGCTGCTAAGTCACTTCAGTTGTGTCTGACTCTGTGCGATCCCATAGACAGCAGCCCACCAGGCTGCCCCATCCCTGGGATTCTCCAGGCAAGAACACTGCAGTGGGTTGCCATTTCCTTCTCCAATGCATGAAAGTGAAGTCACTCAGTCGTGTTTGACTCTTCACGACCCCATGGAATGCAGCCTACCAGGCTCCTCCGTCCATGGGATTTTCCAGGCAAGAGTACTGGAGTGGCGTGCCATCGCCTTCTCCAGGAGTTACCCTCATGCTGAAGTGTAATTTCAGGTAAGACTTTTGTAAAATAAAATGCTCAATGGAAATGAATGAGAAGTGATCTGCTGACATGAGGAATTTTATGAAGAAACAAACAAAAAACTTTAAAGCTTCTTCGGCATATTGAAAACCAGGGACATGAATTTGCCAACAAAGGTCCATATCTAGTCAAGGCTATGGTTTTTCCAGGGGTCATGTATGGATGTGAGAGTTGCACTATAAAGAAAGCTGAGTGCCAAATAATTGATGCTTTTGAACTGTGGTGTTGGAGAAGACTCTTTGAGAGTCCCTTGGACTGCAGGGAAAGCCAACCAGTCCATCCTAAAGGAGATCAGTCCTTAGTGTTCATTGGAAGGACTAATGTTGAAGCTGAAACTCCAATACTATGGCCACCTGATTCAAAGAGCTGACTCACTGGAAAAGACCCTGATGCTGGGAAAGATTGAGGGCAGGAGGAAAAGGGGACGACAGAGGATGAGATGGTTGGATGGAATCACCAACTCAATGGACATGAGTTTGGGTAAACTCCGGGAGTTGGTGATGGACAGGGAGGCCTGGCATATTGTAGTCCATGGGGTCAAAAAGAGTTGGACATAACTGAGCAACTGAATTGAACTGAACTGAACTGATGGGACCAGATGTCATGATGTTAGTTTTCTGAATGCTGAGTTTTAAGCCAACTTTTTCACTCTCCTCTTTCACTTTCATCAAGAGGCTCTTTAGTTCTTCACTTTCTGCCATAAGAGTGGTGTCATTTGCACATCTGAGGTTATTGATATTTCTCCTGGCAATCTTGATTCCAGCCTGTGCTTCACTGAGCCCAGTATTTCTCATGATGTACTCTGCATAAAAGTTAAATAAATAAGCATAAGCAGGGTGACAACATACAGCTTTGACGTACTCCTTTCCCTGTTTGGAACGAGTCTATTGTTCCACGTCTGGTTCTAACTGTTGCTTCTTGACCTGCATACAGATTTCTCAGGAGGCAGGTCAGGTGGTCTAGTATTCCCTTCTCTTTAAGGATTTTCCATAGCTTGTTGTGATCCACATAGTCAAAGGCTTTGGGGTAGTAAACATATTGGCAATTTGATCTCTGGTTCCTCTGCCTTTTCTAAATCCAGCTTGAACATCTGGAAGTTCATGGTTCATGTACTGTTGAAGCCTGGCTAAGAGAATTTTAAGCATTACTTTGCTTAATGAGTACAATTGTGAGGTAGTTTGAACATTCTTTGTCATTGCCTTTCTTTAACAAATAGATTCAAAGGATTGGATCTGATAAACAGAGTGCCTGAAGAACTGTGGATGGAGGTTCATGACATTGTACAGGAGGCAGCGATCAAGACCATCCTCAAGAAAAAGAAATTCAAAAGGGCCAAATGGTTGTCCAAGGAGGCCTTACAAACAGCTGAGAAAGGAAAAGACTTAAAAGGTAAAGGTGAAAAGGAAAGATATACCCATTTGAATGTAGAGTTCCGAAGAATAGCAGGAGAGATAAGAAAGCCTTCCTCAGTGATCAGTGCAAAGAAATAGAGGAAAATAATAGAATAGGAAAGACTAGAGATCTCGTCAAGAAAATTAGAGATACCAAGGGAACATTTCATGCAAAGATGGGCACAATAAAGGACAGAAATGAGATGGGATCTAACAGGAGCAGAAGATATTAAGAAGAGATGGCAAGAATAAACAGAAGAACTATACAAAAAAGATCTTCATGACCCAGATAACCACGATGGTGTGATCACTCACCTAGAGCCAGACATCCTGGAATGTGAAGTCACATGGGCCTTAGAAAGTATCACTACAAAGCTACTGGAGGTGAAGGAATTCCAGTTGAGTTATTTCAAATCCTAAAAGATGATGCTGTCAAATTACTGCACTCAATATGCCAGGAAATTGGAAAAATCAGCAGTGGCCACAGAACTGGAAAAGGTCAGTTTTCATTCCAATCCCAAAGAAAGGCAATGCCAAATAATGTACCAGAATACTTGAGTATATTTAAAGGCGTCTGCTGATTATAGCTCATTAGATGGCCTTAGAAAGTATCACTACAAAGCTACTGGAGGTGAAGGAATTCCAGTTGAGTTATTTCAAATCCTAAAAGATGATGCTGTCAAATTACTGCACTCAATATGCCAGGAAATTGGAAAAATCAGCAGTGGCCACAGAACTGGAAAAGGTCAGTTTTCATTCCAATCCCAAAGAAAGGCAATGCCAAATAATGTACCAGAATACTTGAGTATATTTAAAGGCGTCTGCTGATTATAGCTCATTAGATGATATTTTCCAAAGAAGTTAGGTCAATGAAAGAGGACCTACTCCCTTCAAAATAAGTTTGTGGAAATAGCCATCTGATTATCTTCACAGTGAAAAGTACATTTCTTTAACTAAATCTTCCATTCATTTGGGAATCCAGCTGATTCCCACCACCACGTGGGAAGACAATAGACTATTCAGAATGAAAACATGAAATATGGGGCACGTGAAAAAAAGAAAGAAAGAAAGAAACCCTTTAAATATCCTTTGTGAGAATGTCCTCTCTGAATAAAATACTTTCTATGATAATCCAAAGGTCAAAGTTGCTCACTCGTCACCTCCAGAGGTAAGTCCAACAGTGAGGCTTTGGCATATTTACCATGGGAATTCGAGAAAGTACAGGCAGACCCCTTACCTCCATACAGAAACTGTGCATTCTCCCAAGTCCATGCTTTAATCTGGATCCTTAAAAACTGTGGCTAACCTGCTGAGATGAACATATATTCTAGTTTAAAAAAGAAATCCAGATTCAGAGTCAGGAGGGAGGCTCAGGAGGAAGGCTCAAGAGGGAGGGGACATAATGTGTACCTGCGGCTGATTCATGTTGACATGTGGCAGAAACCAGCAGAATATTGTAAAGCAATTATTCTACAATTAAAAAGTTATTAGAGTAGTCAGCAAATGGAAGAAGGCTGTTAGAGCATGGAATAAAAAATTTAATTATTAAAAAGAAAAAACAACCCAGATTCAGTGTGAATGGGGATACCCGACCATTTTTCTAGCTGATCTGCAGAACTGGAAAGCAGATGTCTTTCCCTCAGCTGGGTCCACACAAGAGGACTGCCTTGTTAACAGACTACTTGGACCACACAGAGAACAGGCCTTACAGCTGCAACCACCCCAGAAACAATCCAGCCATTGTGCCTCTGCATCACGAGCAAATGCCAGCCCCGCTGCGGCTCTGAGAGTACAGAGCATGCGTTCACCGGTGGGACTGAGTATTCGCCCACACCCTTAACTTCATCCTTAGTAATACGCTTGGCATAAATTCCTAACAGCAGGCTAACTGGATCAAGGTATACATACAAGGCTTCAGAAACTGCCCTCTGGAAGACTGTACTAATTTGAATCCCACCAAGAGTAGGTGAGATGCTTCTCTATACACTTATAAATATTATTATTATTATGTTTTTACCTTTGCCAATGTGGTAGATTAAAAAACTTCATCTCATTACTTTCTTTACTACATTATTATTAGTATTAATCTTAGTATCTCTTTAGCAGTCTTCAGTGAGTTAAGTCTTATTTATCCTCCCAAGCCTGTGTGGGAAGGAGGGAGCAGAAAAATCAACTTGTCTATATTTACTGTAGTAGCTGATGATCCTTGTAAAACACTAGTATAGGTCACAAACCACAATGCATTAAATATTTTTTAATGACTGGGCTGGGTCTTCATCGCTTTGTGCAGGCTTTCTCTGGTGTGGCGAGTGGGGGCTACCTTTTGTTGTGGTGTGCGGCTTCTTGCTGCAGTGGCTTCTCTTGCGGCGGAGCACGGGCTCTAGGCATGCGTGCTTCAGTAGCTGTGGCTCTTGGGCTTTAAGGTGAGTAGGTTCAGTGGTTGTGGCTCAAAGGCTTCGTTGCTCTGCGGCATGTGGGATCTTTCCAGACCAGGGATCGAACCCATGTCTCCTGCGCTGACAGGTGGATTCTTATCCATGGCATCACCAGGGAAGTCCCCAACAATGCATTTTTAAATCTACTTATATTATGCTGAGTATAACATAATTTCAAATCATAGGAAGTCAGAGACTGTGGATTCCAACCTGGTGGTTCAGGGTGATGGAAGAGGAAGGAAATGGGGGCTGCTGTCCAAGCAGAGACAACACATTGTGGGAGGCCCTATCTAACACTTTCTTTTTTTTTTTTTTATTGTGAGAAAATATACATAAGAGTGTGCTTTGCTGGAGCAGCCGTAAAGAGTATGTCAAGGCTGTATATTGCCACCTTGCTTATTTAACTTATATGCAGAGTACATTATGAAAAACACTGGACTGGAAGAAACACAAGCCGGGAGAAATATCAATCACCTCAGATATGCAGATGACACCACCCTTATGGCACAAAGTGAAGAGGAGCTAAAAAGCCTCTTGATGAAAGTGAAAGAGGAGAGTGAAAAAGTTGGCTTAAAGCTCAACATTCAGAAAACGAAGATCATGGCATCCGGTCCCATCACTTCATGGAAAATAGATGGGGAAACAGTGGAAACAGTGTCAGACTTTAGATTTTTGGGCTCCAAAATCACTGCAGATGGTGACTGCAGCCATGTTATTAGAAGATGCTTACTCCTTGGAAGAAAAGTTATGACCAATCTAGATAGTATATTCAAAATCAGAGACATTACTTTGCCGACTAAGGTCCGTCTAGTCAAGGCTATGGTTTTTCCAGTGGTCGTGTATGGATGTGAGAGTTGGACTGTGAAGAAGGCTGAGTGCCGAAGAATTGATGCTTTTGAACTGTGGTGTTGGAGAAGACTCTTGAGAGTCCCTTGGAATGCAAAGAGATCCAACCAGTCCATTCTGAAGGAGATCAACCCTGGGATTTCTTTGGAAGGAATGATGTTAAAGCTGAAACTCTAGTACTTTGGCCACCTCATGTGAAGAGTTGACTCACTGGAAAAGACTTTATGCTGGGAGGGATTGGGGGCAGGAGGAGAAGGGGACGACAGAGGATGAGATGGCTGGATGGCATCAGTGACTCAATGGACGTGAGTCTGAGTGAACTCCGAGAGATGGTGATGAACAGGGAGGCCTGGTGTGCTGCGATTCATGGGGTCACAAAGAGTCGGACACGACTGAGCGACTGAACTGAACTGAACTGAACTGATACATAAGATGAAATTTAATGTTTTAAAATATACAGTCCAGTAACATTACAGACATGCACGTTGTACCAACACCACCATTCATGTCCAGAATTTCAACTTCTCAAACTGAACTTGCAGCCCATTAGGCAGTAATTTTCCATTCCCTCCTTCGCATCCTTGGCAATAACCATTCTACCTTCTGTCTCTGTGAATCTGACTACTCTTGGTATCTCATACACATGGAATTCTACAGAATTTGTCCTTTGCCCCTGGATTATTGCACGTAGCTTACTGTCTTCAAGATTCACTTACATTGTAGCATGTTTCAGAATTTTTTTTTAAGGCTAAATAATGTTCCATTGTATGTATAGACCTAGAGCTTTGTAGTGTTCCCTCAGAGATCTTGTACATATTTTGTTAGATTTATACCTAAATACTTTGTTTCCTTTCTTCTTCTTTCTTGGTGCTAATGTAAATGGTACTGGGTTTTTAATGTTATTATTTTTTCTTCTTGTTTTTGTTTCTCGGTTTTTAATTCTAATTGATTACTGATCTATAAGAAAGCTATTAGCCAGCCACTGCACCCTTAATTTGATGCTGCACTTCCCCTCCCTAACCATCCTTGGCTCAAGGCAGCACCAAAGGAGTCCAACTCCCATAACCAAGAGCATCACGTCCCCCCTGCAAGAAGCCCCAGGCTCCCACACACCTGCGGGGGAGCAGACTGGCACTCTCAGTCTGAAGCAATCTCTCTTGTGCCCGGTTCATGCTGAAATGTGCAGAAACAGGTGAACACCCACCCAATAACGACAGAGGGAAATTTAGGGGTCCTCACCTAACATGCTCAGATACTCAGTTGTGTCCGATTCTTTACGACCCCATGGACTGTAGCCCACCAGACTCCTCTGTCCATGGGATTTTCCAGGCAAGGATACTGGAGTGGGTTGCCATTTCCTTCTCCATATCAAACACTTCCAAGGCTCTGTTCTTTTCTTCCCATTTTCTTTACCCTGGACTTAAAAAAATATATATTTTGGCTGTCTTAGTAGCCAGATCAGGGACTGAACTTGTGCCTAACATATTGGCAGGTGGATTCTTTACCACTGAATCACCAGGGAAGCCCCAT
>SJYG01000189.1:1074382-1089487 GCA_006410535.1 Litocranius walleri | reverse complement strand
CACCCCATCCCTCCCCCACCCGCCGCTCCCCACAGGAGACAGAACTGGGATCACAGAGCAGGATCTAGCATGGGTTAGGGCTTATGGAGGCCTGCATGAATTTACGGTTATTTATCTTCCCTGAAACAGACACCAGGCTAGACAGAGCCTTTGGGGTCATCACTGAAACCCATATTAACCAATGAGGAAACTGAGGCTCAGAGACATGAAGCAACTCCTCGGGGTTCTAAACACAGAGCCAGAACTGGACCTCAGGAAGGAGGGCCTTGGGTCTCCACTCTTTTCAGCTAATTCATTCACGTTCACGTGTGCCTCTCCAAGAAAGTGATGGAGCAGGAGTTCACCTGCTGTGGCCTCTGAGAACTTCGTTTGGTCGGTCAACATCATCCCTGCTGCCAAAGACACCTGCTCCCCCCGACTCTGCTTCTTAGGTAGCTCTGTTCTCCATATAAACATTTCATATGGAGAAAATGGATTAAGACAGTCTAAACCTTGTATGAAGTGACAAAGTTCTCCCATTAGGTGGCGGTACCAGCAAGGAATAGATAAAGCAGGTCTTTGAAGGGCACTTGCCTAACGGTTTAGTTATTAAGATTCTGCCCTTCCAATGCAGAGGCTGTGGGTTCAATCCCTATTTGGGGAACGAAGATATCTGTGGTATGACTAAGGTTTTGCTTTTTTTGTTTTGCTTTTAAAAGCTTTTGTAAGGTATTTTGTAGATATATTTGTATCAAAGCACTTTAAAATTTACAAAGTAGGTAACTTTGTAGATAAATTTACAAAGTAAATTAGAAGGAAATATTAGAAATTAATGTCTACAAAAGGGTGGTATTTTAAGTTATTTCCATTTTCATTATTTGCATCTTCTGGATCTTCTCTAATGAACAAAATAGTTTCATAAAGAAGTTACTGAAATAGTGAGAGATTATTTTGGTAATATTTTGTCTGTGCAGTTTGGCCTCTTGTCTGATTGAGAGAAGATAATGGACCAGCATGGAAGAGAAAGGAGACAGGCAGGCCCTTGATATTTTTTCTTATTTAAATATGAAGGGTGTACTAACAGAGGGTCTGGTGATCAGGGTGCTGGGTGCTTTCTGTCTTTCAATCAGTCACCAGTTCTTTGGCAAGGTTATGAAGAAATAGGCTGGGAAAGCTGATGTGTGCGGGCTGTTTGGCACTCAGGCGACAGGAGCCCTGCCGGGAGTGCGATCCCCACTGTGCTGCTGGCATCGCCAGCCCTTGGCCCTCAGGAGCAGAAGCAAGCCCGCCCAGCACCCTCTAGCTCAGATCCTGGCCAACCTGCTGAAAGACAGTGGGATCTGTCTCACACAAAGGCCTTTGCTGCGGGCTTCCCAGGTGGTGCTAGTGGTAAAGAACCCACCTGCCAATGCAGGAGAAGTTAGAGACGCTAGTTTGATCCCTGGGTCAGGAAGATCCCCTGGAGGAGGGCATGGCAACCCAGTATTCTTGCCTGGAGAACCCCATGGACAGAAGAGCCTGGTGGGCTACAGTCCATGGGGTCACAAAGAGTTGGACACCACTGAAGTGACTTAGCACGCACGTGCACAAAGACCTTTTCTACTTACTTTTTTCTCCATGCAACCTACTCTGGTCAGTTGTGGTGTTAACCCTGCCCTCAGTCTGAAGCTCAGTCCTTGGTTTGTCTCCCTTCCTGGGCTTCCTTGGTGACTCATTGGTACATAATCCGCCTGCCAATGCAGGAGACACAGGTTTGATCCCTGGGCTTGGAAGATCGCCTGGAGAAGGAAATGACAACCCACTCCAATATTTGTGCCTGGGAAATCCCATGGACAAAAAAGCATGGCAGGCTACAGTCCATGGGGTCGCAAAAGAATCAGACATGACTTAGCAATGAAAGAAGTACAGACTTTGGTAAAATGCATGCAGAGTTTGAGTTCTGAAAGACATCCACAAAAGCATATGGAAATGTGATCATCTATATTTCTCTCTCCTGTGTCATGCAACTATCCAAATATAAAAGTGTAAAATTTTTTTTAAGAGAATCCTATAATGCTTTAGGAGTATGAATGTATTTTAAAACATTATTAGTGATCTTTTTTAAAAAAGATGATAGATTTAGTTAAATTGGAGGCATGACACTGAATTGCTAGCACATGCTACTTTTTCAACATAGCACATTATTTTCTTTATATTCACTTGCTTAATGTGAAGAGGATTTACATAAACATGTAGGGGCTATACTGTTTCACCTCACAGTAACCTAAAATTTAGCACTTAGGGCATTAGTTTCCTTTAACATAGGTGTTAAAACTTTCAAACTCCATCTTATTTACAATAAATGTATTGATACCTCTGGAGTATGTATTTTATTCCATCGCTAAGTCGTGTTCGATTCTTTGCAACCCCATGAATGGGAGCCAGGCTTTCCTGTCCTTCGTTATCTCCCGAGGTTTGCTCATACCCATGTCTATTGAGTCAGTGATGTCGTTCAACCATCTCATCCTCTGTAGTCCCCTTCTCCTCCTGCCCTCAATCTTTCCCAGCATCAGGGTCTTTTCCAATGAGTCAGCTCTTTACATCAGGTGGCAAAAGTATTGCAGCTTCAGCTTTAGCATCAGTCCTTCCAATGAATAGTCAGGGTTGATTTCCTTTAGGATGGACTTGTTTGATCTCCTTGCTATATGTACATACGTATGAATGTATTTAATAGGTGTTCCTTGCTACAAATAATCAGCAAAAATGTCAGGATTTTTTTCTTTTTGGCCAAATCATTTGCTTTAAGTTTGTTCTTTCTTTTAAGATATGTCCTTAACACTCTTCAAATAGAAGCTTACTTTGAGCCAAGTGTCATAGAAAATGAGACTCTCTGAGAAAACTGGTTTCAAGTCCTTACCTGGCATCTCAAGATCAATGCGACTTTCTGGTCCCCAAAAGGTGGAATGATTATTCTTCTCTGTGGTTGATAATTCAGGTGGCTGTTTGGGGGTGGTAGCTTCCTCAGACTTTTCTAGCGACGCGCTCTGGCCTGCATCTGTACTTGGTCCCGTGGTTCTAGGCTGTGCAGTGGTTGTGTGGGTCACCATCTTTCGGTTAACGCTCGCTGAGAGTGAGAAAACTATCAGTTAGGTGTCTCCCCTGACCTTTACCCAAAACCACAACATTTGCAATAGATTTAAAGCATATCATCTAAGATATTTGGCAGCCTCATAGCAAACTACTAGCTCTTGTTTTCAAATAAGTAATCAGTTCTCTTCTAAGAATTAGCTTTCTGAAAGTTCTCATAAAGAAATAGACACAGATACACTTCAGCCTAAAGTTCTTAGATTAGTCTCCCTTCCTCAAGTTCTTCATTCAAGTACTTCCAGTTCTTCAGTCAACTTTTCACAGCCTGTCTTCCTTTCTTGTGGTGTTTATGTACACATTGTTGTTGTTCAGTTGCTAAATCATGTCTGGCTTATGTCCCCATGAGCTGCAGTATGCCAGGCTTCCCCGTCCTTCATTATCACCCCGAGTATGCTCAGATTCACAAGACTGATTTACAGCTCTGACCTAGTGACACCATAATGTCATAACTTTTCTAAAAAAATCTATCAAAACAAAACATTAACTCATTTTAGTTTTTTAAAAAGCATATGTATGCTCAACAGCCTTTTTAGGATGGGGAAGACTCTTAGAAAATCAAAAACTATCTGGTAAAATGTTAAATAATACAAAAACTTGACATTTATAATTTGCATTAAAGACACAGTAAATATCCATTGAATTTAAGGCATAGCTTGTTCACATGAAGTTACACTGAAACCAGCAGAAAAAGAACACTGCCGAGTGTGCCTTTACTGTCAGAACACAGACATCCCTTCTACCCCCAAATGTGATGCAGGTGACTCACGATTTTGACAGAAAGCTTCATCAGACCCATCAGGACACTGCTCCACTCCGTCGCAAGCCAACGTGATGTCAATGCAACAGCCATCATCACAAAAGAAGTGGTAGCGTGAGCAGACACTCGAGCATCCTGTGTGTAAACAAGTCTCAAGTCGCAGGAGTGCAGGAAAGGAGAGGGCTTCCTCCGCGTCAGGATTAACCGAGACTGTGTGTGTGATGGAATGCCTTTGGCTAAGGAGATGCAGGTAATGAGGGGACACCTCACAGTCTGTGCAGCAGCAGTAGGTTCTGGAAGGGTTAGGGGGTTCCTTCCTGACCCTCCTGACTGAACTCTCAGGAATCACCATGGGCGTTTCGTCTTGGGGTCTTTCTCCAAGCCAACAGTGCTAAAGAGGTGGGAACAGGGCAGCAGTGGCTGCGGGCTTCCCCATCCAGCTCTGGGTTTCCTCCCTCCGGTGACTTTCTCTGCATTCATTTGTTCACCCATCAGACCCTCAGCAGGCCCCCTAACATGGGTTCACCCTCTGCACAGCACTTGGCTGGCTGACCCTATTTTATCAGAGACACTAGTTTTTTGTTTTTTGGTTTTTTTTAAGTGTACCATTTTAAAAGTCTTTATTGAATTTTTACAATATTGTTTCTGTTTTATGTTTTAGTGTTTTGGCCCTGAGGTATGTGGGATCTTAGCTACCCAGCCAGGGATCAAACCTGTGCCCCCTGACTCCCTGGTAACTATGGAGACAGATCCACACGAACAATTTATCCATGTATTTCTGGATCTGTGGTCTCTGGACTTTTTTTGACTATCTGTATCTCCCATCTATAAATCATATGCATGTGCTACTGTAGTAACATATTTTATTTTAATACATGTCATAAAATAGACTGAAAATGTAAAGAAGATTAAAAATGAATACAAATGTAAGTTCTGATATTTTCTTTTACATTTTAAAAAATGTCTTGACTGTCTGTGGGGGATTCTATATGGAGACCACATAACTGGGTTATCTTGGAAGTGTCTGTTGGCTTGCTCTCTGAGTAGATTATCGCTTGTTTTTTATTCATTTTGACTAGATTATTTTTTGCAAAGCTTGAAAATATGTGGCCTCTATATCCAAATCGGAACCAAGTTATCATAGAAACAAGGGTATGTGCTTGCCTGTTTACTACAGAATTTGCCATCTTTGATTACCAGAAAGCAAGCTAGCCGTAAGATCTATGTGTATAGACAATGAAGGGGACAGAAGCCCTCTCAATCCCCATCTCGCATTTTCAGCATTTCTATGTGCTGTCCTATAGCTTCCCAGGTGACTTGATGGTAAAGAATCCACCTGCCAGTGCAAGAGACTCAGGTTTGAACCCTGGGTGGGGAAGATCCCCTGGAGAAGGCAATGGCAACCCACTCCTGTATTCTTGCCTGGAGAATCCCATGAACAGAGGAGCCTGTTCTGGGCTGCAGTCTATGGGTTTGCAGAGTCAGATACGATTTAGTGACTAAACAGCAGCAGCAGCAGCAACATGTGGTGTCTTATTCACTTTAATTCAGTTTGTTATTCCAGTCTAACCAGTGATTCCAGAAGACAGTTGACACAACAGAATTCTTTTTATTTTCTGTATAAAGTTACATACATAAGATCTCTATCTCTCAGAGTTGCTCAGTTGAGTCAGACTCTTTGTGATTCCCTTGGGCTGTAGCCCACCTGGCTCTTCTGTCCATGGGGTTATCCTGGCAGTGAGACCCGAGTAGGTTGCCATTCCCTTCTCCAGGGATCTTCCCAACCCAGGGATCAAACCCTGGTCCCCAACATTGCAGTCAGATTTTTTTTTTTTTTACCATCTGAGCCACCAGGGAAGCCCTACATAAAACCTATTACACCCGACTGGCCTTTCAGTAATAAGAGGTGAATCATGTCACCCTCTGCAGCTTCAAATACACTTTTGTCATCCTGAGAAAGGCCAGAAATGTACAACTGGCAACTTGGCTTCTCTCTAGTTGCCTTGGGAGCCCAGGAGACTGGCCAGAGTAAATAAATCAAAGCAACAAGTAGCTGGTTGATGTCAGCCCTTTGCCTCCATCTGAGCCATTTCTCCCTTTGCTGATTTCCGTAGGGCTGACAGCTGCCCAGGAGCACTTCGGTCCCTGGCTAGGGAGCCCTGTTCCCAGGAGCACAGCCCTCCAAGCTTAGCACCTCCCCAATGGCCGTGACCTCAGCTGGACTGGGTGCCATTGTTTTGTACTCACCACCTTCCCTACTTCCTGCCCCAGTGCACAGTCAGCACTGCCAGGCTTGTTTTAGGAAGCTGGCTCTTCTGTATAGCTGCAGTAAGTCCACAAATAAGGCCTCGCTCCAGTACAAACTGGGATGCTGGCTGGCTCATTCCCCATCGCCGACTCACAATCCTCTACTGGACTAGAGTTGGGGATACTATTTGCAGCCACTCTTCCTTCCTCCAGGTCAAATTGAACCGTGGTTGAACAGGAGTGAGCCGACCTGATTTTTTTTTTTTAAGATTTACTTGTTTATTGTGGGCTGCACTAGGTCTCCGTTGCTGTGCTCAGTCTTTTGCTAGTTGCAGAGAAGGGGGGCTACTCTCCAGTTGCGGTGTGAAGGCTTCTCATTGTGGTGGCTTCTCTTGTTGCCCAGCATGGGCTCTAGGGTGTGTGGGCTTCAGTAGTTGTGGCACATGGCAGGGCTTAGTTACTCCAGGGATCAAACCTGTGTCCCTTGCATTGGCAGGTGGATTTTTAACTGCTAGACCACAAGGAAAGCCAGCTGACCTAATCTTGAATGCTGCTAGTATCTGTATCTTGCTAGCACTGTATCTTTGTGGAAGGCAAATTACCAAGGTGGCAGAGTTCTTAGAACTCTAATGTCTCCTTCCTTCATTTCTAACATGCACACTGACCCTTGTCTTTGGTGGAAGACAAGGTCAGCCAAAGTACAAGCAAATCCAATCATTTTATTCTTTCTCCCGAATGCTCGCTTGATTGCGATCCAAATATGGAGGAATCAAGGATATAGGAGACAGGCTACAAGTGTGCTAGAGCCAGGGTTAGTGAAGGGTCACTAATCAGGGCTGGGGGTCAGGTCTGTGGGACTCAGCACCCATGCTCGCCTCCGTGCACACAGTTGCCATTCACAGCAGATGCTGAGAAAGTATCCCCCGACCGAGTGACAGGACTCTAGACACACACACACATGATCTCTGCAATACCTCTATAGCTTTAGAGCTGCCAAGTTCCATTTACATTTTTTTTAAACTTAATGAGCTAATCTTAGAACTGTAGATGTTTGGGAAAGCAAGAAGCAGATAAATGAGAGAAATGAGTTTATAGCGAGCAACAGAATGTGGGAACCAATATATATATGTCGAGCTATATTATCAATGTATCTGTGCTGCTGTGTAAAGTGGCCATGAAAAGTTTTCCTCAGTCCTTTTAAATTGACATGTGCACTGTATATGTTTTAATTTGTTTTAAATCTACCTCTTAGCTGCATTCTTTGAACATAGTATCAACTAGCCCACTCTCCTTTAAATACGAGGGTGGTCCCCACCCTCTCCGGGAAACCCAGATGTCTTTTACGAAACTGAGTCAAGGAAAGATGGGGTATGTCTAAGGCTCTGTGACTCACATAGCCTATTGTCATCCCCTGGAGTGTAAAGTGCTCCCCTCCCGCCCTACTCCAGCAGTATCACTTAACATGGAATATAGTGGAGCCTAGTTTTGTAATCATATTTTTAGTTAAGATTTTCCCATTCAGCAACAGCCAAAAATAAAATGGAAGGGCCCATTATATGGCAATTTTTTTTTCATGTGGACCATTTTTAAAGTTTTTTTTTTAATTGAATTTGTTACAATATTGCTTCTGGTGGTTTTTAAAAATAATTTTATTTAATATTTTGGACTGGGCCGGGTCTTCACTGCTGCTTGGGCTTTTTCTCTAGCTCTGGTGTGAGGGCTCCTCGTCGCGGTGGCCGGCCTTGTTGCGGAGCACGGACTCTAGGGCATGCAGGCTGCAGTAGTTGCCGCACATGTGCTCGGTAGATGTGGCTCCTGGGCACAATTCAGTTGCTTTGTCATGTGTGGGAATCTTCCCGGACCAAGGATAGAACCCGTGTCGCCTGCATTGGCAGATGGATTCTTTACCACTGAGCCACCAGTGAAGCCCTCGCTTCTGTTCTGTGTTTTGGTGTTTTGCCCTCAAGGCATGTGGGCATCCTAGCCCCCCGGCCAGGGATGGAACCTGCAATCCCTGCCCTGGAAGATGAAGCCTCAACCACTGGACACCAGGGAAGCCCCTAAAATGCCAGTTTAATACCACCCTTCCATCCGCAGCCTGGCCTCTGTTGGCCACCGTGAATGTGAGGGAAGGGCTTTCTTCTCACCTCCTGTGGAGAAGGCCACGGGAAGCACGGTCACTGAGATGTTGTCGGAGCTCCTCTGTCCGGCTGTGTCCATCACTGTCAACTGAAAGGTGTATGTTCCTTCCCGCAGGTGGGACAGCTTCAGGGTTCCGGACTGAGGCACCTGAAACAGGAAACATCATAGTTAAGAGTCTGAAGCACAGAATCTGACATCCTCCTGAGCTGGAAATCAGTGCCATCCTTGGAGCAGTCCTATGACCCCCTTCTCCACTCCTGGTCCTAGGTCTCAGAATACTGATCACACACAATTTTGGCAGGCTGGCCAGGAGACTTGAGTTCCAGTGGGTTTGGGGCCTGACACCCCCTTTCTTTGGGAAACTTCCCTCTCACCCACACTCACATGGTTTCAAGGGAAGGGTCATTATGACCTCTCCCTATGGCCACAGGGGCGTGGCTAAGCCAAAGGGAGAGGGTGGCCAGGGAGGTAGTGAAGTGCGGATCTGCCTGGAGGAGGTGGCTGGGCAGACTCTCGCTCTCTCCGACTCTGGCTCAGAATCAGGCAGGCCGTGCCAGGCAGCAGCTATGTGGCAGGTGACACCACTGTTTATTGCTTCTTGTGACTTAGACAGGAATGCAGGGGAACTCAGGGGCGGGTGATGACCACACGGGAGTGTGCTGACGGGAGCCCTGCAGCCTCGAGCAACGTGTGTGTGAGAGAGAGGCTCTGTCCTCTGCCCCAGCTGGTCTGCCCAAGCTCAGATCTAAGACTGCCAAAGGCCAGCAGCCCGGAGGTTTGCTGCCCCGAGTGTACTGGGTAGATGGGAAGACTGAGTCAGAGTGTGGTTGTGAATGGGGGACGCTGAGTGAGGCCCAGATGGAGGTACTGGGCTTCTGGATGTCAACACTCAGCGTGCCAGTGTCCAACTACACTCAGCAGGCTGGGCCTTCTCCGGGAAGCCTCTTCCCAACTCTGGGGCTGGAAGGACAGATCACCTCCCTCTAAGGGGCCCGTCTGTCCTCCTGGGCTCTGAAGGCTCCCTGTGGCCTTCCTAGGTACCTCCTCTCTGAGGCAGGAAAGACTGGATCCAGATCCAGACCTGGGTGCGTGCTAATTTCGGTCTTTTCAAATGAAATAACCCTTCCCTGCTTTCTTTGTGTGTGTGTGTGTATGAGTTGACAGTCTTTATTAAACAGTAGCTCTAGTTGTCCTTATTCACTTGGCAGGATTAATATGGTTTTTCAAAATAATTTTATTTATATATTGATTGTACTGGGTCTTGTCTTTTTGTACTGTTCATGGGGTTCTCACGGTCACCTGATGTGAAGAGCTGACTCCTTGGAAAAGACCCTGATGCTGGGAAAGATTGAAGGCAGGAGGAGAAGGGGAGGTCAGAGGATGAAATGGTTGAATGGCATCACTGACTTGATGGATATGCTGCTGCTGCTGCTGCTGCTAAGTTGCTTCAGTCGTGTCCGACTCTGTGCGACCCCATAGACGGCAGCCCACCAGGCTCCCCTGTCCCTGGGATTCTCTAGGCAAGAACACTGGAGTGGGTTGCCATTTTCTTCTCCAATGCATGAAAGTGAAAAGTGAAAGTGAAGTCCCTCAGTCGTGTCTGACCCTCAGTGATCCCATGGACTTCAGCCTGCCAGGCTCCTCCATCCATGGGATTTTCCAGGCAAGAGTACTGGATTGGCACCCTACTCCAGTACTCTTGCCTGGAAATGAGTTTGAGCAAACTCTGAGAGACAGCAAATAACAGGGAAGCCTGGCACGCTGCGGTCCATGGGGTCGCAGAGTTGTTGCCACTAAGCAACAACAGCAACAGCTGGGTCTTTGTTGCCGCTCAGGCCTTGCTCTAGTGGTAGTGCTCGGGCTTCTCACTTCGAAGGCTCTAAGGCACATGGGCTTCCGGGCTCAGGTAGCTGCACATCACCCCTCCCCCTGCCTGGGGCTCTAGAGCATAGGCTCAGTAGCTGTGCTGCATGCCATGTGGAATCTTCCTAGACTAGGGATCGAACCTGTGTGTACTGCATTGGCAGGTAGATTCTTCACTACTAAGCCACCAGGGAAATCCCTTAATATGGTTTTTAATGACCCAAATTTCCCTCTGGCCTTTATGGGGCAAGAGCACTCTAATAAATATAACTGAGGTATGTAGAAGTTTGTCTCAAAAACTTTTTCAAATAAATAGAGTTTGAAAAGTCTGCTTAGAGGGGAAGGACAGGTATGCCAGATTTTGCCACTCAGCTACCCATTGGCTTGGTGACAATTGATTGTCTCCATGGGAAAGCTCTGAGAGCTGCTGGGTTTGGGCACCAACAGAAAAGGTAGATGGCAGAGCTGGCAGAGAATGGCAACAGCTGGCAGAGACTGGATCTTACCTGAAGGGCCTCCCAAGAAGGCTTTGCAATTGGCACCAGTCCACACCAGCAGGCCTTTCCTCTGTGAGCAGAAACTAAGTACAGTAACTTAATACCAGGAGCTTTGTGTGAGATTTATTTTGATAACTGCAAAAGTCAACAAGATCCTCTTAGTCTCCTGTGAAAAGTCTTCTACGAAAGTCTTCTTCTCCCTTCTTGTGCTGCAATTTATTTAGAGTTTGCTGTTTCACCTTGTCTCTCAGACCCAGAGAGAAAAGGAAGCAAACACTTTGACTTTTGGATTTCACGTTGTTTTTTCCCTCTGTCGTTTTATTTCCTGGATGCAGAAAACTCTTTCAAGTTTTTAAGCTGTAAAAGGCAAAACACTAATTTGATTTGATAATTTTTTTAAGCTAATTTTTTTTTGGCATTAGTGATCTTAGTTCCCTAACCAGGGATTGAATGCCCTGCATTGGGAATGCAGAGTTTTAATTATTGGACCACCAAGAAAGACTTCCCTGGTGGCTCAGACAGTAAAGTGTCTGCTTACAATGCGGGAGACCCAGGTTTGATCCCTAGGTCAGGAAGACCCCCTGGAGAAGGAAATGGCAACCCACTCCAGTAGTCTTGCCTGGAAAATCCCATGGATGGAGAAGCATGGTAGGCTACAGTTCATGGGGTTGCAAAGAGTCGGACATGACTGAGCCACTTCACTTTCCTTTGTGACATAGCTTGACATGTGCTTTTTTTTTTTTTAATTGAGGTATAGTTGATGTACAATATTAGATAAATTTCAGGTGTATAACATAGTGAGTCAATAACTACTCCATTTATAGTTACTATAAAATATTGGCTATATTCTCTGTGCTGTATAATACATCTTTGTAGCTTATTTATTTTATACAAAGTAATCTGCACTTTTAATTCCCTGGTCCTTTTTAGTTTAGTTATTTAGCTAACAAATGCTATCTTTCTTTAGCATCAATATAAGAATATATAGAACTGTAAGATAGATGATTTCCCTCCAAGCATCCAGGTGTTTCTAGACGTCTCCTCACATTTATGAGACTGGGAAGGATTTACACACACACACACACATACACACACACACACATACACAGATGTATATGCAACATGTCCAGTTTTTTTTCAAGCCCCAGGGGATCTGGGATTCCCTAACCAGGAATCAAACCACACCCTCGTGCACTGGAAGCTCAGAGTCTTAGCTGCTGGGAAGTACCACAACACACCCAATTTGTAACTTGAAAGGTACATTACCTTTAATAAAACAAAGAACTTCTAATCTCTGCCCAGGATCTGCTCCATAGTAACAGAGGCTTTGATGGTTGGCCTCTGGCTAAATCAATGTATAACTCAGTCTGTTATTCTGGCTCCACTGCACCTCCCTAAAATAGTAATTTAGTGGCAAGGAACATACATTTGCATTTGTTTATATACCGCACATATATACATACATGATTATTAGTACAACACTTGGTTACAAAACGAGTAGTACCTCTCTATTCCCCTCACCCCCACAGTTGCTTTTAAAGTACATAAGGCATTGGGCAAATTGTCATAAGTAGTGACAAGATAATGTCATACAAAATATTTCAGTAAGAAATTCCATCGAACCAATGAACCCAAAGGCATGCTAGCTTTCTGCCTTGTGTCAACTTGCAAAACAGAGAACTCTGTTAGTGGTTTGAAGTCCATTAAGATCCTTGTTGTAATCCAGTGCCATCACCCAGCACACACACAGGCTGAAGGAGACACGGGGGCAGCTAAACTGACCAACAGAGGCCAGAACATAAACTGCTATTATTAATACAATTGTCTAGATAATTCAGGTGAACATGCTTAGGTTCTGTTCTTTAGTTACATGTTCTTTTTTCTATTTACGTTTCATCACAAATATGACCCAAATTTCATGAAAGAAGCAAAATGAACTCAATTGTCTGTATTTTCCTAGTCACAAAAAGAGTAGTGAAAGTGTTAGTTGCTCAGTCATGTCCGACTCTTTGCCTCTATCTCAGCCCAATCAGAGAATAATCACCTTCTTACAAACTTAGGAAGAAGGGCTAGTGGCACGAAGAAGCAGCATATAAAATCCAAGGGGTTGAGCAAAGTTAGCTGCTGACAGTGTGTAGAAACCTATGTAGACACAGAAATAGAGGAAATGGGGATGTCTATGGTGGTCCAGTGGTTAAGAATCTTCCTGTAAATGCAAGGTACCCAGGTTCAATCCCTGGTCTGGGAAGATTCCACTTGTCACGGGGCAAGTGAGCCCTCATGCCATAACTACTGCAGCCCATGTGTCCTGGATCCCATGCTCGAAGATGAGAGAAGCCACTGCAGGGAGAAGCCTGGGCACCAAAACGAAGAGTAGGCTTTACTCACCACAACTACAGAAAGCCCTTGTGTAGCCATGAAGACCCAGCATAGCCCCAAATAAAGGGTCTGCCTGCCAATGCAGGAGATGCAGGAAATGTGGGCTTGATCCCTGGGTTGGGAAGATCCCCTGGAGAAGGGATAGGCTGCCCACTCCAGTATTCTTAGCCTTCCCTGGTGGCTCAGATGGTAAAGAATTCGCCTGCAATGTGGGAAACCTGGGTTCGATCCCTGGGTTGGGAAGATCCCCTGGAGGAGGGCATAGCCACCCACTCCAGTATTCTTGCCTGGAGAATCCTCATGGATAGAGGAGCCTGGTGGGCTACAGTCCATGGTGTCACAAAGAGTTGGACATGACTGAGCAACTAAGGACAGCACAACACAGCATATGATTCCAAATACCATGCTTGTAGTCACTGTAGAATCCTACCTCTGAGTTAGCAGAGCTTTTTTTTTTTCTTTTAATATAAATTTATTTATTTTAATTGGAGGCTAATTACTTTATGATATTATATTGGTTTTGCCATACATTGACATGACTCTGCCACAGGTGTACATATGTTCCCCATCTTGAACCCCCCCCCCCATCCCATCCTTTTGGGTCGTCCCAGTGCACCAGCCCCGAGCACTCTGTATCATGCATCAAATCTGGACTGGTGATTCATTTCACATATGATAATATACATGTTTCAATGCCATTCTCTCAAACCATCCCACCCTTGCCCTCTCCCACAGAGTCTAAAAGACTGTTCTATACATCTGTGTCTCTTTTGCTGTCTTGCATACAGGGTTATTGTTACCATTTTCTAAATTGCATTAGTATACTGTATTGGTGTTTTTCTTTCTGGCTTACTTCACTCTGTATAATAGGCTCCAGTTTCATCCAGCTCATTAGAATTGATTCAAATGTATTCTTTTTAATGGCTGAGTAATATTCAATTGTGTATATGTACCACAGCTTTCTTATCCATTCGTCTGCTGATGGACATCTAGGTTGCTTCCATGTCCTGGCTATTATAAACAGTGCTGTGATGGACATTGGGGTACACGTGTCTCTTTCAATTCTGGTTTTCTCGGTGTGTATGCCCAGCAGTGGGATTGCTGGGTCATATGGCAGTTCTATTTCCAATTTTTCAAGGAATCTCCACACTGTTCTCCATAGTGGCTCTACTAGTTTCTTTTCCCATCAACAGTGTAAGAGGGTTCCCTTTTCTCCACACCCTCTCCAGCATTTATTGCTTGTAGACTTTTGGATAGCAGCCATTCTGACTGGCGTGAATGGAACTTCATTGTGGTTTTGATTTGTATTTCTCTGATAATGAGTGATGTTGAACATCTTCTCATGTGTTTGTTAACATCTGTATGTCTTCTTTGGAGAAGTGTCTGTTTAGGTCTTTGGCCCATTTTTTGATTGGGTTGTTTATTTTTCTGGAATTGAGCTGCAGGAGTTGCTTGTACATTTTTCAGATTAATTCTTTGTCAGTTGCTTCATTTGCTATTATTTTCTCCCATTCCAAAGGCTGTATTTTCACCTTGCTTAGAGTTTCCTTTGTTGTGCAGAGGCTTTTAATTTTAATTAGGTCCCATTTGTTTGTTTTTGCTTTTATTTCCAGTATTCTGGGAGGTGGGTCAGAGAATTCTGCTGTGATTTATGTTGGAGAGTGTTTTGCCTATGTCTTCCTCTAGGAGTTCTATAGTTTCTGGTCTTACATTTAGATCTTTAATCCATTTTGAGTTTATTTTTGTGTATGGTGTTAGAAAGTGTTCTAGTTTCATTCTTTTACAAGTGGTTGACCAGTTTTCCCAGCACTACTTGTTAAAGAGATTGTCTTTTCTCCATTGTATATTCTTGCCTCCTTTGTTGAACATAAGGTGTCCATAGGTGCATGGATTTATCTCTGGGCTTTCTATTTTGTTTCATTGATCTATATTTCTGTCTTTGTGCCAGTACCATACTATCTTGATGACTGTGGCTTTGTAGTAGAGCCTGAAGTCAGGCAGGTTGATTCCTCCAGTTCCATTCTTCTTTCTCAAGATTGCTTTGGCTATTCGAGGTTTTTTGTATTTCCATACAAATTGTGAAATTATTTGTTCTAGTTCTCTGAAAAATACCGT
>SJYG01000189.1:1051284-1067585 GCA_006410535.1 Litocranius walleri | reverse complement strand
TTTTTTTTTTTTTTTTGGCCAATCATTTTCATTTGCCTGGTTGAGAATCCGTATTAGGAATATTTCAGGATCCTCCCATGTGTGCACGCACATCCCTCAGGCAAGATGGATTCCACCGAAGAGGTCTATGGGTAGATTTGACATCACTCCCCTTTTGACCTCCAAGGAGCTTTCTAGTTGGGAGGGTCTCCTTGATTTCAAGAATGAGAAATATGTAATATGTGGTCTCTAATCTTTTATCTGGGCAGGGGCCCGGCCTCCTCTCTTTTTTGTCCCTCTATGATATTTTGGAGTTTCTATCCACAGGGAACAAACTCCAGTGTTCACCCTGGGTGTGGGTGTAGAGGGGTGGGGGTGGGGGACATGAGGAGAGGGGGTCCATCTATCTCCTACCTCAAGACCAGAGTTTGGAGGATTTCCTCCATAGGCACTGGAGGTATGAGGTTTTGTTCCCTGTTAAAGGCCTTCTGGGCATTGTTGAACACAGAGAGTAAGTATTTGGGGTTCCTTGGGAGAATCTTTAAGAGAACATTACCCAGGTACCAACATAGTCTGTCTGGGTGCAAGACAGGACTACCAGAGACCACGTGGATACTGTAGAAGGAAAGATGATCTCAGAATAAATAGAATAACATGCTTTTTGACTGTTTACTCTGTGCTGCTCCCTGTGGACAGAAGACTTATTTGCATTTCATCCTTTCATCACAGTAATAATGTTAGGAGAACCATTGACTGAAACCGCCCACTCACTCTGGCCGTGTTCGACAGGAACCACTTGCATGAGTTACCCTACAGTAGTAAGGAATGTGGAACCTATTGAACTACCTCCAACTGAAAGAATTCGGCAAAGATCAGAAGGAGCCAGCAGATGCCAGTCCATATGTCCTACTGTGTGTGTGTGTGTGTGTGTGTGTGTGTGTGTGTGTGTGTGCTGTCGCTTCAGTTGTCTCTAGCTCTGTGCGACCCCATGGACAGCAGCCTGCTGTGCTCCTTTGTCCATGGGATTCTCCAGGCAACAATACTAGAGGGGGTTGCAGTGTCTCTTTATGTCTCCTGCATTGGCAGGCAGGTTCTTTACCACTATGTCCTACCAACCTCCCAGAATCCTTCTCGCTGGAATCCATCTTGGCTGAGCAATGCGTGCACTACCAGTAAGGACCCTGAGTCAGAATGATTGGCCAGAGACAACCTGGAAACTAATCCCATCACCGTAAAGGCCAAGACTGTGAGCCAAGTGGCAGAGCAGTTCTCCCGGGTCCCCTTAACCTGCTGTTCTCCACCCGGGCACCTCTTCCCAGTGGGTTCTCTTACTTTGTCAGTACCTGTGTCTCCTTGGAACATTTGTGCCCGAGTGTTAGACAAGAGCCCAGTCTTGGGCCATGGAAAGGTGTCCCTGTTTATGCAACGATAATACATTGAAAGAGGCCTTTTGTTATCCCATCTGGCACAGGGAAGTGGTGAATCGAGGATTCAAAAAAACAAAGCCAAGCAGAGGCTGTGTTAGACTTTCTCTTTCATTCACTGTTAAACTGACTCATTGAGGGAGGAAAGAAATAGTTGAAATGTGATAGGAAGCTTTCTCAGTTATTTATTAATATCATCTCTTTAAAATTTAGAAACAGTCTACTCTCCTTCACTCCTCTACCCCTACCCCATGGCCTAGAATATCTAGGGTAACTTTTATTAAAGGGATTTACAGTTTGTTTCATGAAGACTAGATATTGTCCCGGAGAAGGCAATGGCACCCAACTCCAGTACTCTTGCCTGGAAAATCCAATGGATGGAGGAGCCTGGTAGGCTGCAGTCCATGGGGTTGCTAAGAGTTTGACATGACTGAGCGACTTCACTTTCACTTTTCACTTTGATGCATTGGAGAAGGAAATGGCAACCCACTCCAGTGTTCTTGCCTGGAGAATCCCAGGGACGGGGGGAGCCTGGTGGGCTGCCGTCTATGAGGTCACACAGAGTTGGACATGACTGAAGCGACTTAGCAGCGGCAGCAGCAGATATTGTCCAGTAGCCAAGAAAAAAAAATAGGTGATATGTGTCTAAGATCTCCTTTGATGAGATGCAAAGTAATTGTTAGATAGCTCTTAGTGGCCCTTCCTAACATCAGTGTGAGGCCAGAGTGTGGAACAATGCTGATCTTGCTAGGAAGGATAAAAATTTGAGGGTTAAAAGGGAAGCTTTTGAAAGGTTAGCAAAATAGTCAATCTTTTTTTTTTTTTTTTTTTAAGGAGCTGATCAATTAGCGAATGTTAGCATCCTAGTGAGTACAAAGTATAGTTCTAGGCTTCAGGAGATAAAGGGAAAAATATTAAGAAAGGAAGAAAGAAAGATGAGAAGGAAGAGGAAGGACAGAAGGAAGAAGAAATGGAAGAAGGAAGAGAGGAGGGAGGGGAGGGAAAGAGGAAGGGGGAGAAATCCTGGCAGCATCCAAATGACTGAAATCCCTATTCCACTCATCACTCTGTCCCTCACTGAAAATAATTCTAAAGAAATCCTTATAAATTCTCTTGTGATAGTATAGATTTTATATATTTTCTTGACCTGTTATCAGCAAACATAAATGAAAAACAGAAGACAGATATAGTTATTAATAGCCTTTACTCTTCAAAGATCACATGGGTTCTCTGGAACTTTGTGTAGTAGTTAAAAAACCCAGGCTGCCTTGAAAACCCTGCTAACTAAATGTTTAGAAAGTCTTTCAATATGTTTTTTAATATTCTCCTTAACATATATGAGTCTTTCCTTTTGTAGTCATTTTCAGTATTGACCCAGATTATATCCCAGGGAATCTGACTGAGAAGGGGTAAACCACAAAACATCTCCTATGTAAGACAGAAGACAACTTAAAATTCGACATTTATTTTGCGTTCTCTTTCCCCTAGGACAAAAAGTCAATATTTTTCTATTTATGTTCCTTTCCCAGAAAACCTTTTCTCTAAGCCTAAGTTTTAAAAATCCTATTTAAATCCATTTAAGGGGATCTAAAAATGAGATTAATTAGGAGACTAATCATTCAGTCTCATGAAACTTGAGTTTTATCAAGAGGGACCCATGTATCTGCTCAAGACAGTCTCAGTCTATTTCTGTGGTCCTGGTGTAATTATTATTTCCACTTCCCAAACACCCATGTATCTGCTCAAGACAGTCTCAGTCTATCTCTGTGGTCCTGGTGTAATTATTATTTCCACTTCCCAAACATGTTTCAGTGTAGATAATACACCTATCTGTTTGTAAAAGTTAATTACTTATAGCAGACATACCAGTGTGCAATTGGTTTTAAGTGAATAATGAAGTTATTAGTGTAAACAACACCCATCGTTTAGTAGGCTTCCGTTACATGTGGCTCCAACTCCAATGCAGGAGACATGGGTGGGGAAGATTCCCTGGAGAAAAGAAAGGCAACCCAATCCAGTATTCTTCCTGAAGAATCCTCATGGACAGAGGAGCCTGGTGGGCTACAGTCCATGGAGTCACAAAGAGTCAGACACGACTGAGTGACTAACACTTTCACACATGGTATTTTAAGACAATTTAGCTCAATTTTCCACATCTGATGAATGGAAATCAATCTACAGATTTATGAATTTCAGATCTCCTTGAACACTGTCATACTCTGTATCATATTTTACATTCTGACTTCAGATTTAGCGTATTACATTAAATAATCATGAAACTCAGCAACATATAATGGACTATCTAAAAAAAGTGTCTTCTTACATGTGTTATAGAATAATATTCAGTTAAATGGATGTAGAGTATCCTGTTAGAAAGCAGAAAATATGTAACTTTAAAATCAGAAACCTCTTGGGAATTCCCTAGTGGTCAGGCGGTTAGGGCTTGGCACATTCACTGCCGTGGCCTGGGTCTGATTCTAATCCCTGGTTAGGCAACTAAGATCCTGAAAGCCACAGGGTCAGCCAAAGCACAAAGCAAAACAAACAGATCCTCCTGGTCATGGCCAGTCATCTCTCTTACTCCTTTCCTTCATAAATGAGGAAACCATATGAGCTTTTCCATAAGAACATGAGCTTTTCCTTATGCTTAGTTGATTTAAAGTGCTGAGAACAATACTAGACACACACTAGATGCTAAAATAAGGTTAGCTATTGATTTTATCATAATTAAGGTGGCAGCATAATTCTCCTTAAGATGGAGAACCTCATTTATTTTTGTTTTTTGGAGACCTGAATGGGTGATTTGGATGTGAAAGGACAGGTCCTAGAAACTGGTCTTAAAGTATTGCAAAACAAAGCGAGGGTTGACTGTTGTACCATGGAAGATGAGAAAGGGGGTGAGAATTCTGCAGATGGTGAAGAGAGGGGAGGGGCGGGCTCAAGAAGGTGTTGGGATAGGCACTCAGTGGAAAGCCTGACCAATGAGAGTTGAGTTAACTTTGAGGGCATTCGTGAATGTCTCACAAATATATATTTATATATATTATAGTATATGTAAATATATATTATTATATATATTATATAATTATATATGATTATTATATATATTATAGTGTATATAATTATATAAATATATAATTATTTATTTATATGTTAATATAATATATAATATAATATAATTATATAATATATATGTTTATATATAATATATAAAATTATTTATAAATAATTATAAATTACCACTATAAGACAGTTGCAGTATGAGAGCAAATAGCTCCTCTCTTGCAGGCTTTGTTGTTAGATGGTGGCTTTATAGTTTTAGGTCTATGTGCTATCACTGTTCTAACCTGGCTGGGGAATTGTCCACAATTTTTTTTCTTTCCTTAGTTCTTCTGACCAGAGATGGAATCCCCACCTCCTGCAGTGGAAGTGCAGAGTCTTAACCACTGGACTGCCAGGGAAGCCCCACACATTTTCCTCTTTAGTCAGCTTTAAATGCCTAATTTTGTTACTTCTTTATAAACACCTTCAGTAAATTTAATACTGAATCATAAGCATTATTTTTACTTGGCATTCATACACACAATTCATAATCTACAGAATAGAGCTTTTCATACCAACTATGAAAATCTAGGTGATCATAGAGATAGATTTGCAATTGCTTGAACAAATATACCCATGAGTGCCAGTTAATAGTCAGCATCCACCTCAAGGGAGCTCTCACAGAGGTCTGATCAGTGGCTTGTTCATGCACCTTTTCTGATCAATCTTGAAAGTAAAGTGTTAGTTCTTAAAAGAAAGTGTTAGTCGCTCGGTTGTGTACGATTCTGTCACCCCATGGTCTGCCCATGGAATTCTCCAGGCAAGAATGTGGGAGTGGGTTGTCCTTCCCTTCTCCAGGAGACCTTCCTGACCCAGGGATTGAACGTGGGTCTCCTGCACTGCAGGCAGATTCTTTACTGTCTGAGCTACCAGGGAAGCCCTCTTTAAGGCTTAAGATTGAGCAATCTTAATTCTCAGAAATTTCAGTAAAAATGTATTAATTTTGCAGCTGACACAGTACACAGAGGAATAATAAACACTGGGTTGGCAAAATGTTCATTTGAGTTTTTCATCAGGTTTAACATCTTACAGAAAAACCCAAATAAAAAATTTTTTTTAAACTCTAAATTTTGTATTGGGATATATAGCCAGTTAACAATGTGACAGTTTCAGGTGAACAGTGAAGGGTCTGTTCATACATGAGCAAACTTTTTTGACAAGCCCAATATAATGGTGATACTCAAAGTTCAAAAATGATTTCTGTTGTAGCTGAAAACTACACTTGAGTATAAAAGGGATAAACATATGGCCTTGCAGTCAGGTTCAATAAATCAATTACACAAACACAGAATGGGGGAGACCTCAAGATGGCAATTTGTGTGGAAAGATGAAGTAGGCTTTAGGTGTTCCTTCTAATGGAAAGCTCAACATGAACCTACCCTGGAGGAGGAAGTGGCAACCTACTCCAGCATTTGCTTGGAAAACCCCATGGACAGGGGAGCCTGGCGGGTTACAGTCTGTGGTGTCACAAAGAGTTGGACATGACTCAGCATGCATATTTTTAGTTTCTGAAGGAAAGGTCAACATGAACCTATGGTGAGAAGCAGATACTAAAATGGTTTATATAAATGAATCTTCATTAGTAGAAGTGAGACAATGTCTGGACCACAGGAGGTAATAGTCTGTCAGAAAGAACCACAGTTTAAGTATGGGTTTCAACTAGGGGGTTCAGATTTTAAGAAGGGCATGGATGAACCTGAGAAAACCTAAAAAAGGCTGGATGGTGGACAGTCTAAGAGCCAGTTCATATGAGGAACATCGTAAGAACTGGGAGTGTTGAGTTCTGAGAAGACCGTTTTCAGTGGTGATGTTCATTAAAAAAAAAAAAAAAAAGAACTTTAATTGCTGCTACATAGAATAAGAAGGTGTATTTAGTGCTTTTCCAAAAGGAAGATCCAACATAGATGCGGAGAAGTAACAGGGAGGCACATCCTGTTGGCCCAGTGATAACAGCTGCTTCAAGATGTCACGGGACATGATGCGAGCTAGTGAGCTTTCCTCTCTGGAAATACCAGGCAGACTGCATGACCACTAGAGCGGAGGCGAAAGCAGAGTCTCTTGTATGGATAGGAGACTGGGTAAGATGCTGGTCGAAGGTCTGGTCCAATTCTAAAAGACTGTATAGTCTTTGGATAAATCAACGTGCTTAAATCAGTCTTAAGGGACTAGCTGATTACTGTTCTTGTTTTCACCCCAAGAGCAGAGAAATCAGTATTTCCTCACAGTGGGAAGAGCCTGTGAAGATGTAGGAAGGAGAAGACAGCCACCTGCAAGCCAAGGAGAGAGGCCTTAGAAGACAGCAGACCTGCTGACACCTTGACCTTGGACTTCCAGCCTCTAGGACTGTGAGAAATGTCTTGTTTAAGCCATCCAGTCTGTGATACTCTGCTATGGTAGCCCTGGCAAACCAACCCAGATTTTTCTCCACCTTCTCTGACTGGAGTGATTTGGATGAAGTTTATCTGCCTAAGCCAGGAAATACTCTTATCTACAAAGAGGCCCAGCAGGGTTAATAAAAAGCCACTTTCCTAAGGACTGAGGACTGTTGGTACAGCAATTCAACGTCTGGGTATTTATCTGAAGGAAACAAAAACGCTAACTTGAAAAGACATATAGGACTTCCCTGGTGGCCCAGCGGTTAAGAATCTGCCTGCCATGTAGGGGACATGGGTTCAATCCTTGGTCCAGGAAAATTTCATGTGCCATGTGGCCACAAACTGATCCCACACCACAACTACTGAAGCCAGGTACTCTAGAACCTGTGCTCCACAACAATAGAAACCCCTGCAATGAGCACCCTTGCACTGAAACTAGAGAGTAGCCCCTGCTTGCCACAAATAAAGAAAGCCCACACACAGCAAGGAAGACCCAGAGCAGCCAAAAATAAAATAAATAAAAATTTAAAAAGATATATGCACCCCATGTTCACTACCGTGTTATTACGATAGCCAAGATATGGAAACAGCCTAAATGTCCATCAACTGATAAGAGCAAAATGAAAATATGGTGTGCGAAAAGAAGGAAGTCTTGCCATTTGCAACAACATGGATGGTCCTTGAAGTCATTATGGTAAGTGAAACAAACCAGACATAAAAATTAAATACTGTGTGATCTCACACTTACATGGAATCTAAAACAAACAAATGAACAAAAAACCCCAAACCAAGCTCAGAGATACAGTGAACAGACTGGTGGTTGCCAGAAGCAGGGGGCAGGGCTAGGTGAAAGGAGTCAAAAGGTACAAATTTCCAGTTATAAAATAAATAAGCCATGGGATGTAATGTACAGCATGGTGATTTTAGTCAATAACACTGTCTCTTTGAAAGTTGCTAACAAAGGTCTGTCTAGTCAAGGCTATGGTTTTTCCAGTAGTCATGTATGGATGTGAGAGTTGGACTGTGAAGAAAGCTGAGCGCCGAAGAATTGATGCTTTTGAACTGTGGTGTTGGAGAAGACTCTTGAGAGTCCCCTGGACTGCAAGGAGAGCCAACCAGTCCATTCTAAAGGAGATCAGCCCTGGGTGTTCTTTGGAAGGAATGATGCTAAAGCTGAAATTCCAGTACTTTGGCCACCTCATATGAAGAGCTGACTTATTGGAGAAGACTCTGATGCTGGGAGGGATTGGGGGCAGGAGGAGAAGGGGACAACAGAGGATGTGATGGCTGGATGGCATCACCGACTCGATCAACGTGAATCTGAGTGAACTCCGGGAGTTGGTGATGGACAGGGAGGCCTGGTGTGCTGCAATTCATGGGGTCGCAAAGAGTTGGACACGACTGAGTGACTCAACTGAACTAAACTGAAGAGAGTAAATCATAACAGTTGTTACCACAAGAAAAAAAATTGTAACTTTGTGTGGTGACAGATGTTAACTAGACTTTCTGTGATGATCATTTCACAATATATAAGTATATCAAGTCATGATGTCCTACATCTGAAACTAATATAATGTTGCATGTCAGTTACATCTTAGTTGAGTGTAGGTAGGCACTGGACACGGAGAAGGCAATGGCACCCCACTCCAGTACTCTTGCCTGGAAAATCCCATGGACAGAGGAGCCTGGTGGGCTGCCGTCTATGGGGTCTCACAGAGTCGGACACGACTGAAGTGACTTAGCAGCAGCAGCAGGCACTGGACAAGAGGCTCATTCCCGTCGGCTGCAATTCCAGCCCAGGTAAGCCTTATGAAAATCAGTGAGGAGCACTTGATAGGAGGCCTTGATGTCAAACTCTCCTCACTTAATTAACTCAGCTAACTCAGGCAGGGCTAATGCTAAGTGAGAAGCTTGCTTTCTGGATCATGCGAACAGTAAGTTCATTTTGTTATTTTCCTCTCTATGCTCTTCTGTATTTTTCATATTTTCTACTTGGGCTCTGAATCAAAACAAAGAAGAAAGGAAAATATATAATGCTTTTAACATTTCTTAAATGTTTTAAAGACATTTTTTAATCTGAGTCAACAAAACAAAGCATGAGTCTTCCCCCTTGAAGCTTTTACGTGCTCTGGAGAAGCCGACAAAAAGCAAGAATGAAGGTAAGCTTTAAAACACATGGCCAGGGTCCTCCCTGGTGGTCCAGGGCTGAGGACTCCATGCACTCACTGCCAAGGGCCTGGGTTCTACCCCTGGTTGGGAAGCTAAGATCCCACAAGCTGAACAGTGTGACCAAAAAAATAAAATAAGAACAAAACACATGGTCAGGATCACTGTTTACTCAGAAGAAAGGTAAGTTCATATAATAAGACACCTTTTCAACAATCATTTTTATGCTTTCTCCACTTTACACTTCTGCCAATTTACAGACATTTGGGGAAAGTAAGTAGAAAGATAACTTTGCTGAAACATTAGTTTTCTTTACAATTACGACATGAATTACCTTCATGTCCACTGTTGGGTCACCTTGCAGCAGTGTCCACTCATACTGGACGATGGCATGGTCATCTGTGCTTTCTCGGCCATCCAGAATTACACCATCTGTGGGCAGATGCAAAACCACATCCTGCCCAGCCTTGCTGAGTGGAGGCTCGTCCTTTTCTGTGAAAGAAAATAAATAATTCATAGGAGAAATGATTCCTTATTTTTTCTCATTTATTATGAGAGGTATTTTTGCCAAGAGGATGTATAGCAACTGAAAGTTATTTTCTTATTTTAGTTTCAATAAATTAAATCTGGAAAGTTAAGACAAGTTCTTGGATTCACATAAAATTCACTTGGAATCCAATTTTCATCTAGGAAAACAGAAGAGGTTCACAGTTTCTTACTAGTTTTTATAAGAGAAGCTGACACAGAATTTGAGATATCCTAAAATATTAATAGCGAACAAGTGTGTATTGATATTTAGCTTTTCTCCTTCATGGTAATTCTCACTGTCCAATAAATATTAAACATGATGGATAGCTGCTCCAGGGAGGTTGATAGAAGCCATCAGATACAGAAAACATTCTTAAGAGCAGAATTGTGGATATTTTGATTTAAGCATCTTATTAGTAAACTTATGCAAATGCACATATATTTTGATGAAGCTTAGTAATTTCTTTTTTGATGTGGACCATTGTTAAAGTCTTCATTGAATTTATTACAGTATTTCTTCCATTTCATGTTTTGGTTTTTTAGCCATGAGGCATGTGGGACTTAGATCCCCAACCAAGGATCAAACTTGCACCCACGCCTCCCCACCCCCAGCACTGGAAGGTGAAGTCCTAACCACTGGGAAACCAGGGAAGTCCCCAAAACTTAGTAATTTAGCTGGGAAGAAATAACTCTGCAGGCTTTTGTAATACATCCTTCTTGGCATCCACTATTCCACTATCTGCTTCCTCCTCTAGCACCAAAACTTGACCTGAATTTTGGGCTGGACTTCCTTAACTTATTTTGAATGATGTTGCTAAGACAGTGCTCTCTTTCTGCACAGCTGAAGTTGCCCCCCAAGCAAACTTCTAAGGGGCAATCCAGATACCCACTGCCTTGAAGAGGAAAAGTTAAAGTTTTACATAACCTCCTTCTGCTGCCTCTGTAACTCCGCTTGCCCCTTGCAGAGTCTAGATCATGTAGGTCACATAGTCTCAGAAAATGGGGACTTGCAATACTAGGAACTGGAGCTTATCTTGCTCACCCTTGTTTTGCTCTTTGCAATCACTCAGCCCCTGCAAACCTGCTTAATCATGCCTGTCCTGGTCAGGCATCCCCATCGCCATCTTGACCACTGTTCCCCCACATGAGAAATCCCTTAGTTTAAACTAGCCTATTAATAGCTAGTGTTGCCCACTACATTCTGTCTATACAAACTCTGTACTCCCTTTGTTCGGGGCTCAGAGCTTAGAGTGTTAACTCTTTTGGGCCCGCTGGCGTAATAAACCTGAGTTCTCCAACTCTCCAAGTGTGGTGCTTGGTTTCTCTACTGGTCTCTGCAACAGCCTGACATTTGAAGCTATCAGTAACCCTATTATTTTCTCAGACTGCAAGGAGATCAAACCAGTAAACCCGAAAGGAAATCAACCTTGAATGTTCATTGGAAGGACTGATGCAGAAGCTGAAGCTCCAATACTTTGGCCACCTGATGCGAAGAGCTGACTCATTGAAAAAGACACTGATGCTAGGAAAGGTTGAGGGAAGGAGGAGAAGGGGACAGCAGAGGATGAGATGGTTAGATAGTAACACTGACTCAATGGACATTAGTTTGAGCAAACTCCAGGAGATGGTGGAGGACATCCCACCATCGCACGCATGGATGGCGTGTGGCAATCCATGGGATCTCAAAGAGCTGAATATGACTCAGCGACTAACATAAGGAATCAGCGCACTTGCTGTTGCTGAAGGGTACATATTCCTATTGAGAAAATGAGTCATTTAAAACAATGAGGACTAGTAATCAAATTATGCCACATAAGCAACTCCTGCCTTAGAAGACAATTGGTCTGTTTTTTTACCCCTTGAGCAAACAGCCAGTACCTGATGACTTTATTCTGCTTCTCCCAAGGAAGCAGAGAGATGACAACTGCTTTACTAATAGGCCCTCTTTTAGTTTTATAGAGAACTTTCCTTTGCTTCTGGAAGGTTCATCAGTTTCCACACAATAGTTTACTACATTACAATTCTGGAATCTTTTGTGCCTTGCTGCAAAGCTTGCAGGATCTTAGTTCCCCAACCAGGATTGAACACTCACTCGCCCATTGCGGGAAGTGGAAGAAGAGTGGAATCCTAACCCCTGGACTGCCAGGGAAGTCCTAGGTCCTCAAATATTTAACCGAAAATATTTAAGATGGAAAAATCAGATAAAACACTGCACATATTATAAAACTAATCCTTGCCCTCCTGGAAGAAAAAAAAAATCACTGTAGTCATTTACTTTTCTTTAGGGAAGCTTAAAGATATGGTTTATGAACACAGTAAAATCTGCATATCCTCTAAATTGGTCGTTGTATCAGAAATAATAGAACTGTATTTCCTCCTCACTTTAAGTCCAGGGAAATTACACTGTATAATGTATTTAAAAATAAGTCAGAGCTGGGACTTCCCTGGTGGTCCAGTGGTTAAAAAATCCACTTGCCACGGAAGGGGACACAGGTTCGATCTCTAGTCTGGAAACTAAGATCCCACAAGTGGTGGGGCAACTAAGTTCATACACCACAACTACTGAGTCCTAGAGCCCGAGAGCCCGAGCTCTGCAACAAGAGAAGCCACCGTAATGAGAGGCCCGTGCACTGAAACCAGAGACAGCCCGCATGCAGCAGTGAAGAACTGATACGACCATAAATAAACACATAAGTAAATAAAATCTTAAAAATAAAACAACCCAGAGTGATTTGGCTTAGGCGACTTATGCCAGAAACAGGTCTTAAAAATAAACAAATGACAACAAAAAGAGGAAAGGAGTGTGCCATCATTCAAAAAAAATTTGACTTGATGAAGAACAAGCTTAAATGTCACTTTGAGTTTTTGTTATAAAAATGTAATAAGCCAACGTGAAGTACTCTGGAAACACTGATTTCTTTTGAAGATTAAGCATGTTTGGTATGAGCCACAGAGATGAAATAAAACTCACATCCATCTTGATGGAGCACTTTACGCAGAGAGGTATATTAACTACTCTGATTTTCGATATGTCGCGCTGAACAATGTCTTAATGACAAGAAAGAGGAATCGGGGTCTCACTGCGTGGGCACCAGTAGCCAAGGCTGAGGGTGTGGAAGAGGGGCCAGCCAGACTAAGAGAAAAGGCCTAGTATTAAAGGTCAAAACCATCTTGATTTTTCTGTTTGTTTGCTTTTGTGACCTTTTTTCTTCATTGTGCATTTTTCTTATTTGCAACATGTCAGGAAAAAGTTATTTACAACCCCAATATGATTGTCTTCATTTTTGGTGTGTATTGTTGGTCTTTCCCCATCTGAGCTGCCGATAATAGCAATTAATGTTGGTGATGCTGGTGTTTAGCTGGTCGGTCGCGTCCAACTCTTTACCATCCCATGGACCATAGCCCGCCAGGCTCCTCTGTCCACGAGATTTCTCAGGCAGGAATACTGGAGTGGGCAGCCATTCCATTCTCCAGAGTATCTTCCCCACCTAGGGATCAAACCCAGGTCTTCTGCAATGCAGGCAGATTCTTTACCACTAAGCCACCAGGGAAACCCAGTAATAAGTAACAACTACTGTTTATTGGGTGATTTCTTTGTACCAGGCATCACATGAAGCATTTTTGAGCCATAAATTCACCCAGTTTTCACAAGTCTCTGAGAAAACTAGGTCAGATTGGCTAACTTAGTTGCCTAAGACCACACAAGTGATAAATTTGTCGGTTGAGATGTCAGCTCAGATCTGTCTAACTGAAAGGCTCCACTTAACCCACTATATTTTGGGAGCACTCCACATGTATTCTAGTTACAGTAAATATAAAGTTACATCCTGAATTTAACCTACCTTATTGATGTATTCTTACTTATTGATATTTATTCATATATCCTACCATTGTTGTGTCACTGTATAAACTTCACAGTTGTCATTTTAAGTCCCTAGCCTCTACTACTGGACATTACTTTGTTACCAATTTTCTTCATCATCATACGTAATGCCACAATAATTTTTTGCTCATACTTTTCTTTAGCATGGATCATTTTCCTTAAAACATATCTCAGGAGAATGAATATTTTAATGTTTTCTGATAGCTTTCTTGATTGATTTCCAAAAGAGACATTTCAATGTACACTTTCAGTGACCATGTATGATTATAAGTTCTCCACATGCATACCAATGTAACTCTTCAGTAAACGTATTATTGCCAGTGTAATAACAGTGCATGTGTGTGTGCTAAGTCACTTTAGTTGTGTCTGACTCTTTATGACCCTATGGACTTGTACTCTGCCAGGCTCCTCTGTCCATGGGATTCTTCAGGCAAGAATACTGGAGTGGGTTGCCATGCCCTCCTCCAGGGGGTCTTCCTGACCCAGGGACTGAAAGAGTCTCTAAGGTCTCCTGCATTGGCAGGTGGGTTCTTTACCACTAGTGCCACTGGGAACAGTAACTTGGTATTATTTGCATTTCTCTGATTACTTCTAAGGTTGAACATTTTCCCATGTTTATCAATTAAATATCCTCTTCTGGAAACTGTGTTCGTATCCTTTGCCTACTTCTTTTTGTTTTTCCTACTAATTCACATAACGAGATCTCCAGCATTGCAGACAGATTCTTTATCAGCTGAGCTACCAGAGAAGCCCCTGATTCACATAAGCTTACTATTAATATAATAAATACACTGGTCTCATATCTTCCCAGACTTCTATTTGCAATTTCTTTTGTTTCTTGACATAATGAAGTTTTTAAGAACATGTGTATACTACATCCTTTCTCTTTGTGATCTCTTTAATGGATTAGAAAGTTATCTTCCCCCCAGATGTGTAATAGTGAATTTATTTTCTTCAAATCTTCTATGTATGGAGTAACCTATGGCCTAATTTTTTAAAAAATTATTTAATTCTTTAACCCATTTGGAATTTCTGTGTGAACAGAGTTGCAAGTCTCAAGGTATTCCCACTGGTTATCTCAATAGTATTACATAATTATTTGCAACTCTTTTGTGATATTTATTTATAACACAAAAGGGAGAGGTTGAAAATGTGAGAAACATGCAATAGGTCAGGCACTCACGGACAGATGAGCTTTGAACCTTCCCAGGTCAGTTCTTTCCTTTGTCCTTGGAGTAGATGAGAGAGAGGCCGGGGGTGGCTATGCATGGGTTTACAGAGGGGATGGCAGAGCGCTATCCAACACTGACTTTCCCTAATGCAGATGCAAGCCTGACTTCTCAGATTACCCAGTGTTTGCCCAGAGATCCTGGTTTTCAGGCTGAATATCCAGTGGAAAGAGCATAAGGGTGCTGGCCCTTGAGCTCTTGGAGACTGTATTCGCTGGGTCCTCTGAGGTCCTAACTGCTCCACTCCTTCCTTCCTGCTGCTCCTCACTTTCATCAGAAAACATAGGCCCCCAGGTCCTCCAGTCAGCCACACAATACAGCCAAGGTCCCATAGTGACATCAGGTACGTGGGAATTGCCTTTCTAATTCAAAAAGCATGTCCACTCTTGATCCTCATGACAGCCCAGCTGGGAGGCAAGGCCAGCACTCAAGTCCTAAGAGGATGAGCAGGGAACCTCATGGAGAAGAGCCGGCTCTCAAATTCAGGACTCAGGACTGAAAGCCCCCTGCCCTGCCCTTTGCACACGACCGCAGGCAGATTGCGTCAGCTCAGCACACCTCTCTCTCCAGCATACTCCACTCCTTCCCGCCTTCTCCCATCATCCCAGGTAGCTGCTTAGTCAGTCTCACCCTGGAAACTCGACTGAGGGCATCTCTGCTTCCAGCTGTCCTGATGCTGTTAGAGAAAGCATTCAAGTTGCCCCAGAATACAGCTCCACAACTCAGAGCACAGCTCATGACTCACATAACACAGCTCACAGCTCCACAAAACACAGGTCACAACCCACACAACACAGCTCACAACACATACAACACAGGTCACAACCCACACAACACAGTTCACAACTCACATAACACAGCTCACAACTCACACAGCACAGCTCACAACTTACAATGCATAGCTCCACAAAGCAGGTGCTATGAGACCTTTGGGCAGGTTACTTTCTCTCACCCAGCCTTCGAGTAGGGATTATGAGAGAACCTAGATTTGGAAAGGACAGATTTGTGAGGACAGAGTGAGTTCACATGTCTAAGGAGCTTATAGCAGTGCCACTTATCAAACTCAATAAATGTCCACAAAGAACAGGGCTGATGGGGTCTGCTATAACAACAAACAGGGCTGATAGGGTCCACTAAAAATGTGTACTGTGCAATTCCACCTGGCCCCCTGCCCTTTTTGCATGATCCTTGTATTCACCTCAAATGGACCCTAAAACATTTTCTGTAAATTTCTAAACCATTTTCATGCTCCTTTAGCCTTAAACTACATGTGCTCACAGCTTCAGAAAAACAAAAAACATTCACGAAGGAACTACTTAGTCTCAGAAGCACAGGGAACTTCAGGAGGTTAAGGATCTAGGCAGGAAAAACACAAGACACTCGGGGAGAGTGACCTTTGCCCTCTCTGCAGACAGAATGAGGGCATTTGGGCCAAGCAGAACCCATCCATGTGTCCATATTTCTGGGATCCAAAGAATTTGTGAGCAGAGTAGCTCTTTTCCTGAATAAGGACCAAGCCCAGTGGTCATCTGAGCGTACCCTTGAGCCATCTCCAAAGTGAATTACTAGACAAACTCCCTTCCACCCCCACCCTCCCCACCCCACCCCCCCATCC
>SJYG01000189.1:1025623-1049409 GCA_006410535.1 Litocranius walleri | reverse complement strand
CCCATGTCGGATATATTCTTTCCTTGTTTCCACTTTCCTTTCTGTTTCCACCGGGTTATGAGAAAGCTCCATTTGGCAATGCTGCTTTCCTCCAGTTGTGCAGTGAGAAGGAAAAGGGATTTTGTTTCATTGGTGCTGGGATTTAGTTTTGAGTCCCTGCTTGGGCAGAGGAAAGACGTGTGTCTAACAGCCATGGTGGGCTCAGGGATGCATGTGAAAGTGCCTCCTGCCTCCACTTCAGGGAGAAAACTTTGGGGTCCTTTGCAGTGTGTGCCTCAAGGCCTAGAAATCTCGGGTGACCTTGGATGTTTATTCCACTGGAGGTGGGAAGGGAGATGGGCCATTGTGGACACAGATTTCCAGACTCTCTTTGGATCTAAAGGTCATAGAGACGCCAGATTTCCAAAGTGGCTGAGGCTACGCCCCTCTAGTCTTGTTACAGTTTCACTCTTGCATCATCATAAAGCAAACAGCAACAGAGTGCAATCAGACACACTCAGCTGAACACAAGCAGGCCCAATCACGGTTTTATTTCCTGAGACCTTATCTCCAAATGCCACTTTTTTTTTTTTTTCTTTTTTTTTTTTTTGCCTCCTGTTTGGGTCTTAATTCTCATTCTGATCATCCCCAGAATAAAAACCATCAAACGAAAAGCATCCTTTTTAGCTCCTCTTCAAAAGAGAGGTGCTTTAAACTTTATTTTCAATTAATTGAGTTCCTTTTCTCCCCACACCTTAAAAAAGAGAACCATAGTTCATAGGAAATAGTTAGACCCACTTCAAAATAACCTTACCTATTCCCTTCCGAATTTTGTCTGATGAAAGCAACTTTAGGTGGAATCATGAATCCTGAGAGCCAAACTAAGAAATAAGGGTGTGCTATGAGCAATCTGGCACCTAATTAGATTTTGCTCTTGTAATTACTTGACACAGACCATACCTTATAAGAATCTGAGACTAAAATAGACTTTCCCCCCTGAACTTTTCTCTTCCATTAAATCGAATTTCTGTGAATCCTTTCGGATCAATATTCCTCCCTAAGCTTAGAAAAATTCTAGAAGCAGTCCACCGTGTCCGCTTCCACCCAATCTACTGGTGGTTTCTCAAAAACCATCCCTAGGACTGAGACATCAAAGTCGGATGTTTCATTTCTGACTTGACTGAGGAGGGCCCAGCGGTCCTGCCTAGACGAAGCCACCAGCAGGCACAAGGACAGCGACAGCAGGGCCCAAGCGACCAGGCCCGGGCCTCGGGTGGCGTGCTTACCCAGGCGAGGCGAGGCCCGGGCGAGGGCCGGGGCACCGACTTCCAGGCCTTCCTGCTTGCTTTCTGGGGCGCGGCTGAGGCTGTAGCTGCTGTAACCTCGGTGCAGTGCAAACTTGCAGACGCTGCGGCCGCGCCAGGTGCAGTTGAAGAGGTAGCAGCGGAGCGCGGCGGTTGGGGGCGCCGGCCGCCGGGGCAGCTCCACCACCGCCACGGAGCAGTGCGGCTCGAGGCAGCAAGCCTGCAGGCACTGCCGCCAGTCCCTCACGGCCGCCGGCGCGCTCAAGAAGCTTGCGCCGGCCGCGATCGAGTCCTTGGTGCGGATGATGGCGTCGGGCCTGGCCCTGTAGCCGCCGCCCCCGGGGCCCGGGCAGCCTTCCTGGGGGTCGCCGCCCGCGCGCAGCTCGAGCTCCAGCTCCTCCTGAGGCCTTTCCTGCTGCAGCTGTCGGCGGAACTCCTCCAGCAGCTGCTCCACCCCCGAGAGTTGCGCATGCAGCTCGGACAGCGGCGCGGAGGGCGAGCCGGCCGCGCAGCCATAGGGCAGCCACAAGCACAGCAGCAACAGGCCGGGCAGTGCCCGACGCGGCGGCGGGCGCCTGCGCCCCAAGCCCGCGCCCTCCTGGGCGGCGGAGGCCATGGCGGGCGGCGGCGGAGGAAGTGAGGCGACACTGGGCGTCAGAGTGCGAGGGAGACGGAAGACGTGAGAGCGCCGGCCCCGGGGTTCTACGGCGCGGCCGCGGCGGGCGCTAGGCACCGGGGACCTCAAAGCGCGGCCTCCCCGGGCCCCCGCTGCGTCCCCGAGGCCGCAGGCGCGCGGTCGTTGGCGGGAATCGTAGCAGCTGGAGGCATAGCCGGCCCGCCGCCTTGGCACCACTCCTCGTCCCTTCCTGGAAGCCCGGGCGAGACGGCGACTCTCTGCCAGGAGCAGGGGGCAGAGCGGCGAGAAGGAGGCTGCGTCTACCGGATCAGCACCCGGAGGTGAACAGCGGCCGCGGGAAGTGGGGCATGTCAAGCCCCGCCCAGCACCGCCCCTCCGGGCCCGCCCCCCGCAAGCTCGGGCCCCGCCCACATTCGCTTTTTTTTTTTTAATGGGCGGGGAAAATAGCCGTCAGATATGCAGACGACACCACCCTTATGGAAGAAAGTGAAGAACTAAAGAGCCTCTCGATGAAAGTGAAAGAGGAAAGTGAAAAAGTTGGTTTAAAGCTCAATATTCATAAAACTAAGATCACGGCATCCAGCCCATCACTTCATGGGAAATGGATGGGGAAACAGTGGAAACAGTGTCAGACTTTATCTTTCTGGGCTCCAAAATCACTGCAGATGGTGATTGCAGCCATGAAATTAAAAGACGCTTACTCCTTGGAAGGAAAGTTATGATCAACCTAGATAGCATATTCAAAAGCAAAGACATTGCCAACAAAAGTCCATCTAGCCAAGGCTATGGTTTTTCCAGTAGTCATGTATGGATGTGAGAGTTGGACTATAAAGAAAGCTGAGCACCGAAAAACTGATGCTTTTGAACTGTGGTTGTTGAAGACTCTTGAGAGTCCATTGGACCGCAAGGAGAGCCAACCAATCCATCCTAAAGGAGATCAGTCCTGGGTGTTCATTGGATGGAATGATGTTGAAGCTGAAACTCCAATCCTTTGGCCACGTGATAGGAAGAGCTGACTCACTGGAAAAGACTCTGATGCTGGGAGGGATTGGGGGCAGGAGGAGAAGGGGACGACAGAGGATGAGATGGCTGGATGGCATCACCAACTGGATGGACATGGGTTTGGGTGGACTCAAGGAGTTGGTGATGGACAGGGAGGCCTGGCGTGCTGCGGTTCATGGGGTCGCAAAGAGTCGGACACGACTGAGTGACTGAACTGAACTGAAGGTAGCCGTGGGAAGAAGGTGGTGTCCCAGAGGGGCCTAGCGCCTCCCCTACCGGCCTTCACTTCTGGGCAAGCATTCTGGTCCAAACATGCTGGGCTTTTTTTTTTTTTTAATTAAAAAAATCTTTTTGTCAGTTAATAATTTATTGCCTTTTGACTCCAGGTGCACTCTTCAGTACACCCCTGGAGATAAACAAAGGAATTCTTTTAAATCATTATTTTTTTTTCCTAGTAGCAGGGGGAAGACATGATTTTATTTTATGTTTTACCTTTTTTTTTCTTGAAGTATAATTGCTTTACAATATTGTGTTAGTTTCTGATACACAGCAAAGTGAATCAGCTATATGTCAGTTCGTGGAAACAACCTAAGTGTCCATGGACAGATGAATTTGAAGATGTGGTAAATATATATAAGGGAATATTGTTTAGCCATTTAAAGGAACAAAATTGGATCATTTTTGAGATGTGGATGGACCTAGAGTCTGTCAGACAGAGTGAAGTAAGTAAAAAAGAGAAAAATAAATATCATATGTGAAAATAAGTATCATATATTATACTAAAAATAAATATCAGATTATAATATCATTATTAACCAGCCAGACCTGCTCCGTTGTCTTCTCAATGCGATGCGGGCTCCTGGAGAGGAGGGGAAGGGGTGTCTCCTTGTGACCGCAGGGCCACTCTAGAGAAGGGACATGCTCAACTGGAGAACCATCTGGCACCATCTTCAGCCCTTCACCTCCAGTGTCCGTGGTTGTTTTCACCTTAGCTTCCCAAGATGCACTTGGTAACAGAAGACAGGCAGTGCTGTGAAAAGATACACACAGAGTTGTCACATTCATTCAATTTTCTACAAACTTAACTAGAATCTGAGCACAGTCACTTAACGGGAGCTACAAAGTTCACTCTATGGTGCACACAGAGGCCTTAAGCTGAGGTGTTATAAGATTGAGAGGAATTGTTTTATGTGACCTAATAAAGTATGGGCTACTTTATGACCTATACCCCTACGAAAAAGTCCAACCCAAGGAAGGATACACCTGAAAGTTCTAGCTGCCTGTAAGCTGCTGTTGTGTCTCATTTATTTCTGAGTCCGTTTCTGTTGATTCATTTTTTTTCATGATTATGAATCACATTTTCTTGTTCCTAGCACATCCAGAAATTTTTTTTTTACTAGAAACTTGAGGATTGTGAATTGTACATTTTTAAATGTCTGGATTGTTAGGAGGGTATGAATAAAAGACTGGATAGGAAAATAGCAGTCTCTTCTGTAATTTATTTTCACAGCTGAGAGTTAGGAACCTGTTGCTTTCAAGTAAGGAATAGAGTAGGAGGTGAAATCGGAAACTAAACATAAAGGGAAAAAAAGAAAAATGTTAATCTAGTATTTTTTGCCATTCTACAAAAAGGAGAAAACCTAAAGTTGTGTGTGTGTGTGTGTGTGTGTGTGTGTATTTGAGTGATGTTGAAGATTAAAAAAAAAAAGATCTCTTAGCCCCAAAGGCTGTGTCTGGGCTGTAGCACTTTGGGCTGCAGTTTCTTCCATTGTGAGATATTTACCCCACATGACTGCAGCCACTTTCAGATGCCCTGAGAGTCACATCAACTCCAGTTTTGTTTAAACCTCAGAGTTTGAAAAAGCTTGCTATGAAGAGAAAATTCCACATGTAATAAGAATGGCTCCAGAGGTATCATCAAACCTAGACTTCCCTGGTGGCTCAGACGGTAAAATGTCTTGCTTACAATGCGGGAGACCTGGGTTCGATCCGTGGGTTGGGAAGATCCTCTGGAGAAGGAAATGGTAACCCACTCTAGTACTCTTGCCTGGAAAATCCCATGGACAGAGGAGCGTGGTGGGCTACAGTCCATGGGGTCGCTAAGAGTCGGACATGACTGAGCAACTTCACTTTCATTTTCATCATCAAACCTTCTAAAACAAATTATTATTATAATGATTAGTATTAAAAATCAACATGTATTATGATATGATATAATAACTACAATTGTATATGATTTCCTGGTTTGCAAACACTTTCATACACACGATATCACACAACCTTCACAAAACTGTTAGATGGACAGGCAACCTCATTCATCTTGGAAACAGTGAAGAGTCAACCCAGAATGCAACCCACTCAACTCACTTGCTCCACTGTGGTGGGGGAGGGCAGTGGGATGAGGCGGGGCAGGGGGACCGCATTGCTCAGTGGTGTCAAGTCTAAGCCCTTAAAGCACCCGCATAGTTTCCCCACTTTGCTAACTTCCCAATCTTTTTGAGAAAAGAGGAAATGACTTTTTTCTTTCTTTCTTTTTTTTTTACCATTAAGAATGGTTATTTCTAGGGTCAAGATGGGAGCAGTGAAGGGAAGTGTTCACTTTCTTACTTTATAAGGCTTTGTATTGATTGAAATTTTTGCTATGACTTGTGATAAATGAAATCAGTCCTGAATAGTCATTGGAAGGACAGATGCTGAAGCTGAAACTCCAATACGCTGGCCACCTGATGCAAAGAGCTGACTCATTTGAAAAGATTCTAATGCTGGGAAAGACTGAAGGCAGGAGGAAAAGGGGACAACAGAGGATGAGATGGTTGATGGCATCACTGACTCAATGGACATGAGTTTGAGTAAACTCTGGAAGTTGGTGATGGACAGTGAGGTCTGGCGTGCTGCAGTCCTTGGGGTTACAAAGAGTGGGACATGACTGAGTGGCTGAACTATGATAAAGGAAGTAAGTTATTTATTATTTATAAATATATTTATAAATTTTAATTTCTAAAATAAACTCATTTCCATTATTTTGGAAATAAGATAGCTTTGATTTGAAAGCCTAAACATCAAAACCTTATGAATGGACAGAAGAAATTTTATGTGAGGATACAAATGTCAGGACTATGATCTGAATAGATGAGATGTCTCTGTTTTATAAGATCATTAAGGGTAAAAGTCCAGCAAATTGAGAGTTGCACATTACACATCAATTTATTGAAGGTTGGAACAAGGTTGTCATTCTAGTGACTGTCTTAAATGCTTTACAGGCAAAAAACAAGTGAAACCAGTGCATGTAAAATCTTTACAAGGGCACCTGGCACATAGAAGATGCTCAATAAATAATTATTATTATTATTTCTTGTTCTACCTTTTAAGTTTACAGGAAAAAACCAGGTTCTAGAGAAATAAGGGAGCTTCCCCAAGATTAGAAGATGTGCAACTCACTGAAGCCTGAATCACCTACAACCTGCCGGCCTAGCAGTCATGTTATTAAGGTTCGTCCCCATCCTCACCTCTTCACAGCATCTGCTCTGTCCACATGCCTGGAGCCCCAGCTCCCAGGTGACCTACCTCATCCACTGCAGATGGAACCATAATGAATTCCTGGCCCAAGCCCAGCAATCAACACTCTCTCCCAAGGACAGAGAATCTAGGAACCAGTGAGGGAAGTGAAGCTGGGAGGCCAGTTGGGCGGGGGTCGGGGGAGGTGCACATAGTCCTGTGTGGGGTGATGGAGCAGAGAAGCTGCTCAGCTGAGGGGGTGCAGGGGGCACCTGTAGAGCCTGGGGTACACGCAGTCCTGAGAGAGTGAAGGCAGGCGCTGCCTGACAACTTTCTCATCCCAGCAGCTTCCCTGGGCACCTCCCTGGCCTCCTCCTTGGATTCTCTGCTCAGACTTGTATATATCGTCACTTAGTGATGGGGTTAGTCATGGTAAAATCTCTGTGGATTGGACTTCCCTGGTGGTCCAATGGTTAAGAATCCACCTGCCATTGCAGGGGACATGGGTTCAATTCCTGGTCCGGGAAGATCCCACTTGCCCCAGAGCAGCTAGGGCCGTTCGCCACAACTACTGAAGCCTGAGCACAGTAGAAATGGTGCTCTACAACAAGAGAAGGCACCAAAATGAGAAGCCCAAATCAGAGAGTAGCCCCCACTCACTGCATGTAGAGAAAGCTCACACACATCAGTGAAGACCCAGCGCAGCCAGGGGGGGAAAAAAAAATCAGAGTCTCTGAGTTGCAAACAACAGAAGCCTCCTTCACAGTGGCCTGAGGAAAAGCACCAGGGAGTTTTGGCATGTGAGATATGTCACTTATGGGCAGGGCAGGAAGCATCGCCGGGGCCAGAAAGAGGGCCGGGATCCAAGGGCGGAGACCCTCAGCCCAGGGCAGTTGGTCCCCAGAGATTACTTTCCTTCCAGGCCAGGTGGTCTTGCATCTCCACCCCTCTGAACATAGAATTCCTGTTTTCCTCAATGTCTGATATTTCCTTCCCTCCATGTACAAAGCCTGCAGTTACCACAACTTAAATTCCTGCAATACACAGAAACTGAGCCCATGGACTGTGATTCAGGAGAAACTGTTAGGAGTCCAGCTGGGTCCTGGGTGCCCAGGTGCCGTTACTGAGGTGCAGAGGTCATGAGGTACAAGCATGGCGAGGGGCACTGCCTCTCGCTGCTGAGGGCAGAGTGAGAGAAAAGGAGTAGTGAGGAGCTGGGGGGAGGCCCCAGAAGTTGTCTTCTACTTGACTAAGGCAATGCTTAGCATTTGCTTAAGCACTTCTATTTATTTTTATTGCAAATTTAAGAGACACTTTAAAAAGGACTGTGCTCGGACTGCCAGTCAATGTTCTGAGTTCAGCACAGACACTGATCGTTGACTTACCCCAACCTCACACACCATGTACCAGTACTGTTCCCATCTTATCCTGGCTGGGAACACAAGACTTCACACGTCCAAGGGGTTCCATCCTTGGCTCAGAGGTTAAAGCATCTGCCTGCAATGTGGGAGACCTGGGTTCGATCCCTGGGTCAGGAAGATTCCCTGGAGAAGGAAATGGCAACCCACTCTAGTATTCTTGCCTGGAGAATCCCATGGATGGAGGAGTCAGGTGGGCTACAGTCCATGGGGTCGAAAAGAGTCGGACACGACTGGGTGACTTCAGTTCACTTCACTACTCTTCACTAGAATGCTGTTCCTTGTATTCAGTTACAGTTGGCTTTGTAGTTTCCACACACTTTTTGTAGATTATTTTCTTGAGGTCTATTTGAGCAGTCTATAATTTTTCTCAAGTGACGGTTCTTCATATGTTTAAAAGCTGCCATTATAGCCTGCAAGCAACTCTGCCTGTGAAATTCAACACAGTGTTAAAAGCACTGTGACCCTGGGACAATCCCAAGACTACTCATCTATAATGTGGAAATGATTGCGTAACCTTACTTCCCAGGGTTGGCGAGTCGATTAGGTGAAAACAGCTGCCACAACGGCAAGCCCGAGAGAGAGGGGCAGTAACTGTTGGCTTGCTCAGCCCTGATCTCCGTCCACAGATCCATCCATCCTGGCGTGAGCCCTTTAGATCTTGATCCTGAAACCTAACACCTTCTCTCCCACCTGGCTTTGAATCATTTGTAAAGTGTCCTACATCCTTGTCCAATAAATTGATTTAAATGATGGACTGTAAAGGAAAGCCAAGGAGGAAGGCTTGAGGTACTCCACTAAGACCGACCTCAAGGTTAACACGGATTCACTAATTTGAACCCTTTGGCTATGACTATTAGGTTACTCATCCACCCAGGTGCTCTTGCTCAGCCAAATTTCTCCATCTTTTCTGCAAACATATCATGAAAGCTTGTTAAATAACTTGGAATTGCAGTACATTGTATATGCATAAAGTGATTTTGCTCAGTTGTGTCCAACTCTTTGCAATCTCACGGACTGTAGCCTACCAGGCTCCTCGGTCCATGGGATACTCCAGGCAAGAATACTAGAGTGGGTTGCCATTTCCTTCTCCAGAGGATCTTCCCCACCCAGGGATCGAACCCAGGTCTCCCACATTGCATGCTGACGCTTTAACGTCTGAGTCACCAGGGAATTTCCCAGTTTGCAACACCAAGTTAAATAGATGGGTACAAGTCCTTGGAAAATGTAGTAAGTGACTTACCATCCTGATGAGCACCGTTTTCCTGTGAGTTCTCCAATAGGCCCATAAAAGCTCTTTGTACAATCTTTTTAAATCCAGGGTTGTTTTTAGGTACAAGTTTTGCAAAATCTATCTTTTGAAAAGTTAGATTGGCTTTTGTCCATTTCTGTTGTCTGAGCAGTTTTGATAGTCTGTCTAGTTTTCTATTGCTATTGTAATAAATTAGCACAAAATGTAGTGGCTCAAAATAAGAGACTATTTATTACCTTATAGTCTGTCGGTTAGGCTTGGACACTTTAGAGGTTTTTATTCCTACACTTTGCCAAAATAGCCTCCAGGACCAGGCTTTACTCCTGCTAACTAAAGGTCCTCTGTACCCTGCCAAACTGAGGACCCATATTTTATAATATTTGGTCAATTTTGAAAATTTTTTGAAATTTCTGAAATTAAGAATATTCTCATCTTCCTAATAATTCTAACTCCAGGAATTTATTCTGCAAATATATTCATATAAGTTTGGAAAGATGTTTGTACAGATGGTTATTGCAGGAATTTTTTTTGTGTGTGTGTGAAAGGAATAGCTGGAAATGCCCTGAATATACCCAAGTGAGAGATGCTTAAATAGATTTTGGTAGAAACATGCTTTGGAATACTCTGCACTGCGTATCTCCCAAGCACGTCATTAAGTGACACACAGAAGAGGCAGCAGTGTATGTAGAGTGAAATCTTATTTGTTAAAAATATACCTACTCTCCTTCCTTTTTTAAAGGAAAAATTGGATGCTATAACCTATATTAAGTTTGTTTTTCTATTCAGGGTGGGAAAATAGGTATATTTGAAAACCACAATGGAAAGAAAGACTGGTTTGCAGGTACCCCTATTTTTATCAAGGAAATAATTTTAATGAGCCCTAACTCTTGTATGTATGTATGTATGCAAATAATGTTTATCGCAGCACTGTTTATAATAGCCAGGACATGGAAGCAACTTAGGTGTCCACTGGCAGACGAATGGATAAGAAAGCTGTGGTACATATACACAATGGAATATTACTCAGCTATTAAAAAGAATGCATTTGAATCAGTTCTAATGAGGTGGATGAAACTGGAGCCTATTATACACAGCGAAGCAAGTCAGAAAGAAAAACACCAATACAGTATATTAACGCATATATATGGAATTTAGAAAGATGGTAACGATGACCCTATATGCGAGACAGCAAAAGAGACACAGATGTAAAGAACAGACTTTGGGACTCTGTGGGAGAAGGTGAGGGTGGGATGATTTGAGAGAATAGCATCGAAACATGTATATTATCATATATGAAATAGATCACCAGTCCAGGTTCAATGCATGAGATAGGGTGCTCAGGGCTGGTGCACTGGGATGACCCTGAGGGATGGGATGGGGAGGGAGGGTCAGAATGGGGGACACATGTACACCCATGGTTGATTCATGTCAGTGTATAGCCAAAAAACACCACAAAATTGTAAAGTAATTAGCCTCCAATTAAAAATAAAAAATCTCAAATTAAAAAAAAATTCCTTAAAAAAATTTCATTTTATTTATTTATTTATGGTTACATTGGATCGTTACTGTTGCGTGCCAGCTTTCTTTAGTTGTGAGAAGCAGTGGCTACCCTCTAGTTGTGTGCTGGCTTCTCATTGTGTGCAGAGCGTGGGATCTAGGAGCCAGGGCTTCAGTAGTTGTGGCATACAGGTTTAGTTGCCCCACTGCATGTGGGATCTTCCTGGACCAGGGATCAAACCTGTGTCTCCTGCATTGGCAGGTGGATTTTAACTGCTGCACCACCAGAGAAGTCCTCAATCCTATCATTTAATGATTCTTGTGTCCCAGTGGTTATAACAGTAGTATTAATCTTTCTCTTATTTTCCGTGTCAAAAGTACTCAGTGAGTAAACTTAGCAGAATCAGTTTTTTATAATGTATTTTCCAACTTGAAAGTGCTCAAAGAATAATAGGAAAATAGCTAGATTTTACGTGTATTTCATGTCTTGACTAAAAGTACCATTTTGTTTTGTTTTGGTTTGGTTTTTTTTACTGATGCTATTAGACTGATAATTGCTTTAAATAAGATTTAACTTGTTTTCTTCATTTGGTATTACATTTGTAATGCAGCATTTTAAAAAATTCCAATAAATTGAATGGGATATTCAAACAAGATCTAAGGTATAAGAATTCTGTTTATTTTCAAAGGTAGTGAAAATGGTATGATTTTGTCCTAGCACTTTGAACTACACAAGGCCCAGTATGTACTTTATGGTTAAAGATTTGCCATATGTTATCATGAGGGGATGCTAAGGAATTCAGTTTAAGGTGATGAAATCACTATCTGGTTCTCACTTTCTGTCCCAGAACAAATTCATAAATCCCCTCATAAGGATGCTCCTGTTTAATAAATGCATGCAACTAGTATTTAGCATGGAAATAATACAGGTTGAACTGGGTAAATTTACTTTCTAAGGCAGGGTAAGAAATTAGGATATATGTTGAAAGATGGAAAGTATATTATTTTCAGGTCAAATAAGTTAAGTTTGAAAGAAAAGGAAAGATTTGTTCTCTAGTTTTGTGTTCTTACAGCTTACTGAAGGATGTAAATATATTTATCTATATGCCTATATATTTAACAAATAGCAAAATGTGTGTAACCTATGTGTATGCTATGTTTGCTGCTAAGGTTTCAAATGATAGGCTACTTACTTTCCTCAACAGTCAAAACTACTTGAGTGTGAATTTGTCATCAACTTATCCTTTTTTTGAGTAACCATTTTATTAATTTATTAAATCTGAGTTTAGATAAAAAGTATATATATATATATATATTTCCAGAGCTTCCAGCTGACCTAGTGGTTAGGATCCCAGGCTTTCACTGCCATGGCTTGGGTTCAAACCATGGTTAGGTAACTGAGATTCCACAAACCACAAGGCGCAACCAAAAAGTGAAAAAAAATTTCCTTGTCTCCTTTATGTGGAGCTCAGAGTTTGTATTTAAAATATAAGCTACTGCATATACACAATACTATATAAAAAATAAACAACAAAGACTGACTATATAGCACAGGGAACTATACCTGATATTTTGCAATAATCTATATGGTATATATATGTATGTATAATATATAACTGAATCACTTTGTGTTATACCCGAAACTAACAAAAGATTATGTCAACTATACTTCAATTACATTTTTAAATTAAAAATACAATAAATATAAGCTACTATTAGCACAAACAGTGCATTGTATTACCATGTGCATATTTAGTATTTTTAAATATGATGTTTATAATAAAGTATTTTGAGTCCATCAAGAAGAAAAAGGGCCGAGGTGAATAAATAAAAAAAATTGCTTAAGAAAAGGAAGTCAGCATTTCTGCAAAGGGAGAGATTTGGGGTTCTCTAGTCAGAAGGGAGTAGAGGGCTTCTCTCTGGGGGATCCTGGAGAGTTTAAAAATGACTGAGGCTTCTTCAGTCAATGAGGAGATTTGCTGAGCATCTCTTGGGCACCGAGTGGAAGTGAAAGTCATGTCTGACTCTTTGCAACCCGGTGGACTGTACAGTCCATGGGATTCTCCAGGCCAGAATACTGGAGTGGGTAGTCTTTCCCTTCTCCTGGATCTTTGCAACCCAGCGATTGAACCCAGGTCTCCTGCATTGCAGGAGGATTCTTCACCAGCTGAGCCACAAGGGAAGCCTGAGAATACTGGAGTGGGTAGCCTATCTCTTCTCCAGCGGATCTTCCCGACCCAGGAATTGAACCGGCATCTCCTGCATTGCAGGCAGATTCTCTACCAAATGAGCTATCAGGGAAGCCCACTCTTGGGCACTCAGGGCTTGGCAAATGTGACCTCACTTTTTCCTCACTCCTTGGTGAGATGGTTCTGCTTCTCTCCCTGACCGAGTGAGGAAGAAACTGAGGTGAGGTGAGGCTGCCCACTCACCCAGCTCACCAGTCAGAAAGGAGTCCTGAGGGGAGGGGTGGGCAGCTCTGGCTGCGGCTTGAGTTTTGCTTCGCCTCCGTGCTTTGCACCTCTGGAAGACAATGACGCTTAGTGCAGCAGGGAGTGGAGTCACCGCTGCAGATGAGTGTGGAGGAGCGTCCGCAGAGAGAGAGTGAGGATGGGGCAGTTCAGGGAGAGATCTCTCTGGACACCCCGGGAGCTCTGGGTGAGCCCAGCGGAGCAGCTATGAGAGCCCAGAGGCAGCCTGGCTGATGGCGCCCTCTGTCATGGGCTTGGGGTGTGCACTTCCGCTTGGTCCAGGGTGAGGGTGAGGGAGAGAGCAGTGACTGCGAGGCAAAAGCCTATTGGGACACATGTGACTCATTCATACCAGGCTGCGTGTTGCTTCCTGTTCTTGTCTTGAAGCTGAGGCAATCCACAGTGACTCACACCACCTTACGTGACATCTCCTATTGGGGTCGTCACAGCTGAGGCAACATGGATCTGATCAAGATTAGCTCAGTCCCCAGGCTCTCCTGATCTGTGACCACACCCCACCACTCCTTGTAAGGAGCTCAGCTGAGCTGAGAGACACCTAAGTTAACCCCCTTACTGTGAGAACACAGGCCAGAGCCTGAACCCAGAGGAAGTGCGGCTCTCATTCATTTCCCCAATGGAATGGCCTGCTCAGAGCCCGCCTCCCTGATCAGAGAGCCCAGAGCAAAAGGCTCCAGCACCTTTATGGACCCTGAGGTGGGGGTAGGGGAAGGACTCAGTGTAAAGAGACCTGGGCCTGAGTCTGAGTGGGGACAGGGGTCTTCAAGCTTTCTCCATTCTCTTCTCTTATGGAGGCCTTAGCAGAGGTGCCACAAGAGAACCTTGGCCCAGGGCCTCAGAAAACGAGACTAGGAAGGAAGAAAGTGTGAGTGTGAACATCTCTCAGGTCCGGGCCCTGAGAGAGATGGCAGTGCCCAGCTGTCAGCCGTCTGGGGTGAGGAGGGCAGCTGTCCACGTGAGGCTGGCCAGAAAGGTCACACAGGTTTTCAGCCCAGAGTTGACTCTTCACCTCTCTGTGGAGAGGGTGGACTCTTTTGTTTTCCCATCACCTCTCTGTTCACTGGCTTGTACCATCTCTTCCATAACGTCAAGAGTTAATTCCGGTCCCTGCCAAAAGTTTTGGGGAGTTCTGGTAAAGTGTCACTACACAAGCTTCTACCCTTTCTCAGGCTCTGAAGAGCAGGGCGACCTATTGGGCAACCCACACCAGGATGAGGGGTCTTCCAGATTTAGGCAATGTCCCAGGTCCACGTTTTCAGATCCTCATTGTTGGCACTTAGAGCTGCCCCCGTCCTCCCTACCCTACCAGCCCAGCAGCCAACAGCCACGTCATCATCGCCTGGGTGTGGCCTCTCTCTGCGGCTGCTCCTGCTGTAAGCCAGTTGACTCAGAGCAGAAATCAGGTGCAGGAAGGGTCAGGGTTGAGGCCTGCTGCCAGGAATGTAGGCCAGTGATGAGCTAGAATTGTGCACCCTTAACTGTTTTGTGTGTGTGATAAAATACACACAGCAGAATCTACCATCTTACTAATTTTTTAAGTTAATGAATTAATTTATTTTTGGCTATACTGGGTCTCGGTTGCTGCACACCGGCTTTCTCTAGATGTGGTGAACATTTGTTGCAGTGCACGGGCTACGGGCTTCTCACTGAAGTGGTTTCTTTTGTTGTAGAGAACAGGCTCTAGGCACACAGGCTTCAGTAGTTGCCATGTGAGGGCTCTAAAGCACGCCAGCTTCAGCAGCTGTGGCATGCAGCCTCAATAGTTGTGGGGCATGGGCTTAGTTGCTCTGCAGTACATGGAATCTTCCTGGACTGTGGACGGAACCCATGTCCCCTGTATTTGCAGGTAGATTCTTATCCACTGTACCAACAGGGAAATCCCATCTTAGCTATTAAATATTTTTAAGTATACAGTACAATGAATTAAATACATTCACATTGTTGTGTATTCATTACCACCATCTTCCTACATAGACCTTATCACTGCAAAACTGTAACTCTGTACCCATCAAACATTAACTCCCCATTTCACCTTCTCCTTGACCCATGAAAACCACCATTCTACTTTCTGACCTATTATTTTTTCTACTTTAAGAATCTTGTATGTGTGGAACAACATAGTATCTGTCTTTTTGTGACTGTCTTATTTCACTTAGCAGAATGTCCTCAGTTCAGTTCAGTCTCTCAGTCATGTCCGACTCTTTGTGACCCCATGAACCACAGCACGCCAGGCCTCCCTGTCCATCACCAACTCCTGGAGTCCACCCAAACCCATGTCCATTGAGTCAGTGATGCCATCTAATCATCTCATCCTCTGTCATCCTCTTCTCCTCCTGCCCTCAATCTTTCCCAGCATCAGGATATTTTCAAATGAGTCAGCTCTTCGCATCAGGTGGCCAAAGTACTGGAGTTTCAGCTTTAACATCAATCCTCCCAATGAACACCTAAGACTGATCTCCTTTAGGGTGGACTGGTTGGATCTCCTTGCAGTCCAAGGGACTCTCAAGAGTCTTCTCCAACACCACAGTTCAAAAGCATCAATTCTTTGGCACTCAGCTTTCTTTATAGTCCAACTCTCACATCCATACATGACCACTGGAAAAACCATATCTTTGACTAGACGGACCTTTGTTGACAAAGTAATGTTTCTGCTTTTCAATATACTATCGAGGTTGGTCATAACTTTCCTTCCAAGGAGTAAGCGTCTTTGAATTTCATGGCTGCAGTCACCATCTGCAGTGATTTTGGAGCCCAGAAAAATAAAGTCTGACACTGTTTCCACTGTTTCCCCATCTATTTCCCATGAAGTGATGGGACCAGATGCCATGATCTTTGTTTTCTGAATGTTTAGCTTTAGGCCAACTTTTTCACTCTCCACTTCACTTTCATCAAGAGGTTGTTTAGTTCCTCTTCACTTTCTGCCATAAAGGTGGTTTCATCTGCATATCTGAGGTGATTGATATTTCTCCCGGCAATCTTGATTCCAGCTTGTGCTTCCTCCAGCTCAGTATTTCTCATGATGTACTCTGCATATAAGTTAAGTAAGCAGGGTGACAATATACAGCCTTGACGTACTCCTTTTCCTATTTGGAACCAGTCTGTTGTTCTATGTCCAGTTATAACTGTTGCTTCCTGACCTGCATACAGGCTTCTCAAGAGGCAGGTCAGGTGGTCTGGTATTCCCATCTCTTTCAGAATTTTCCTCAGTTTATTGAGATGTTAGAAAGAACCAAAAAAGTTTATCTTTCCTGGTTCAACTACCTGAATTTCACTCTTTTCTTCATTATCAGAAATGTTTTGACAGAGAATATTTGAGGAAGAAACCATCTCAATCTTGGCTAATACATTTAATAAGGAAAATAGGGAATCGGAATGTTCTTGAATAGTCTCTAAATTTTGACACGCAAAGAGGCTGAAAAATGTAATGTCAATTGGATAAAAGGTTCAGAAGAGAATGTAGGTATAATCTTGTTACAATGTATTAACACTCCATTGAAATTGACATACAAATACCACCCATATTACATATATTGAAACATTTGTAGAAATGTATACTAAATTGTTCATTGTGTAATATACTCACTTCATTATGTATTTCTCTATTGCTTAAACTAGGTTTAAAAATAAGATTCTTTTAATTTTGCAATAAAAATTTCCAGTCTTTTAGAAAAAAGACACTGCAGTTTTAAAGACTTCCTTTGATTCCTTGGTGGATTTTTACTATCCTCTGCCTTAGTTTTTTACTTTTGACACTGACTGGGGACAGACATCAGAGACAAAAGGCATTTCTGTAAATGACTAATTTCCAACAGCAAATCAAGTGATGAATATCAGAAATCCATCTCTCTTCTGCTTTATTTTCTATTCCCCCCACCTTTCTCCCTTCTCTTACTTGTTTCTCTCTTCTCCAGTATGTAGCATGACCCTGGAGAAGGAAATGGCAATCCACTACAGTATTCTTGCCTGGAGAATCCCAAGGACAGAGGAGCCTGGTGGGCTCCAGTCCACGGGGTTGAAAGAGTCAGACACGACTGATCACAGCACACCGCCCATCTAGCATGGTACTTTACACAAGGTGCTCTGTCCTTTCTGCCCCTAATGCCTCTTCCTGTATTAGTTGCCCCTTGCCTATTCCCATGTCTCACAGCTGAACTTAACCTAAAGCAATGACAAGGTTGTAGAAAACGGTAACAGGGTGCAGCTCAGTACCAGAGAGCCAAATGTGGAGTTTCCTGGGTTTTACCATTTTATATGGCTATTTTCCCAAAAGTTTTTAGGCTCTGGTTCATCATTTAATTATTTCCTCAAATTCATTGTCAATTCATCACACGTGGTTGTTTAGAGCCAAAAGTTTTGTAAATATCAGACATGTTATCTTTTAAAAAATTCTACTTTAATCTCTTCTAAGAATTTTTCCTTTTATTCATGCATCTAAAGTATAAATGGAAAGCCAGGTGGTAGCAATGATATTCTGATTTTTTAAAAGTCACACTCAAATCAGCTTGAATTATAAGACTAAACAGTGCTGGCTCAAAGATTTCATGTGCTACAATCAATCAGTGCTTTCTGTTTCGATAATCTGCTTCATTAAACATTATTCTTGGCACAAAATCCATGTATCTGCCAATCAAAATAAATATTGCTTTGAACTTAGGTTTTGGCACAAATTAACAATCCCTGACTTCCTCTTTAGTCAAACGTCTATTATGATGTGGCAAAATACAAAACTTCTTTCTATAAAAATTAGTAATGAACAAATAAGAGGTTGTAGTAAAATAGCCAAACAAGACAGAGGAGACATCAGTGAAGCACATGGTAGCTTAACCCTTCATCTTAACAACTGAAATTCTTAACAAGGAAAGCCTCTCACTCTCAGAAAATATGAACAATCCTTTGTCACACATCTTTGTTCTTTTGCTCCCTATTCTTGAGATTAGATTCTAGATCCTAGAGATACCCAAAGACGGTGTTATAATTTAGCTATCCGTAGCCAGACACTTTTTATCATGTCTGAAAGCTTCCGAAATCACTCTGGACTCCAGTCATACCCTCCCCACAATTCCCACCCCTCCCAAATTGATACAAAAGGCATCGACACAATTGGCACACAAGGTAGAGAGGTTGTCATTGTTTACTTGCTGGTTCAGTTCAGTTTAGTCACTCAGTCATGTCCGACTCTTTGAGACCCCATGAACTGCAGCATGCCAGGCTTCCCTGTCCATCACCGGCTCGCAGAGCTTGTTCAAACTCATGTCTACTGAGTCATGAAGCCATCCAATCATCTCATCCTCTGTCATACCTTTCTCCTCCTGCCTTCAATCTTTCCCAGCATCAGAGTCTTTTCCAATGAATCAGTTCTTTGAATCAGGTGGACAAAGTACTGGAGCTTCAGCTTCACCATCAGTCCTTCCAATGAATATTCAGGACTGATTTCCTTCAGGATTGAGTGGTTTGATCTCCTTGCAGTCCAAGTGACTCTCAAGAGTCTTCTCCAACATCACAGTGCAAAAGTATCAGTTCTTCTGTGCTCAGCTTTCTTTATGATCGAATTCTTATATCCATACATGACTACTGGAAAAACCATAGCTTTGACTAGATGGACCTTCGTTGGCAAAGTAACGTCTCTCCATTTTAGTATGCTGTCTAGGTTGGTTATAGCTTTTCTTTCAAGGAGCAAGAGTCTTTTAACTTCATGGCTGCAATCACCATCTGCAGTGATTTTGGAGCCCCCCAAAATAAAGTCTGACACTGTTTCCACTGTTTCCCCATCTATTTCCCACGAAGTGATGGGGCCAGATGCCATGATCTTAGTTTTCTGAATGCTTAGTTTTAAGACAGCTTTTTCATTCTCATCTTTCACTTTCATCAAGAGGCTCTTTAGTTCTTCACTTTCTGCCATAAGGATGGTGTCATCTGCGTATCTGATGTTATTGTTATTTTTCCCGGTAATCTTGATTTCAGCTTGTGCTTCACTGAGCCCAGCATTTTGCATGATATACTCTGCATATAAGTTAAATAAGCCTGGCGACAATACACATCCTTGATGTACTCCTTTCCCAATTTGGAACCAGTCTGTTGTTCCATGTCTGGTTCTAACTGTTTCTTCTTGACCTACATACAGATTTCTCAGGAGGCAGGTCAAGTGGTCTGGTATTCCCATCTGTTTAAAAATTTTCCACAGTTTATTCTGATCCACACAGTCAAAGGCTTTCGCATAGTCAATGAAGCAGATGTTTTTCTGGAATTCTTTTCATTTTTCTATGATCTAGCAGATGTTGGCAATTTAATCTCTGATTCCTCTGCCTTTTCTAAATCCAGTTTGAACATCTGGGAGTTCACAGTTCATGTACCATTGAAGCCTGGCTTGGAGAATTTTTAGCATTACTTTGCTACTGCTGCTGCTGCTGCTGCTAAGTCGCTTCATTCGTGTCTGACTCTGTGCGATCCCCTAGATGGCAGCCCACCAGGCTCCCCCATCTCTGGGATTCTCCAGGCAAGAACATTGGAGTGGGTTGCCATTTCCTTCTCCAGTGAATGCTAGCATGTGAAATAAGTGCAATTGTGTGATAGTTTGAACATTTTTTAGCATTGCTTTTCTTTGGGATTGGAATGAAAATTGACCTTTTCTAGTCCTGTGGCCATGGCTGAGTTTTCCAAATTTGCTGACATATTGAGTTCAGTACTTTGACAACTCCAATAATTTGGCCACCTGGTGCAAAGAACTGACTCATTGGAAAAAACCACAATGCTGGGAAAGACTGAAGGCAGGAGGAGAGGGGATGACAGAGGATGAGATGGTTGAATGGCATCACCGCCTCAATGGACATGAGTCTGAGTGAACTCCGGGAGTTGGTGATGGACAGGGAGGCCTTGCATGCTGTGGTCCATGGGGTTGCAAAGAGTTAGACACGACTGCACGACTAAACTGAACTGAACTGACTTTGACAACATCATCTTTTAGATTTGAAATAGCTCATCTGGAATTCTGTCACCTCCACTAGCTTTGTTTGTAGCGATGCTTCCTAAGGCCCACTTTACTTCACATTCCAGGATATCTGGCTCTAGGTGAGTGATCACACCATCGTGGTTATCTGGGTCATGAAGATCTTTTTTGTATTGTTCTTCTGTGTATTCGTGCCACCTCTTCTTAATATCTCTGCTTCTGTTAGGTCCATACCATTTCTGCACTTTATTGTGCCCATCTTTACATGAAATGTTTCCTTGGTATCTCTAATTTTCTTGAAGAGATGTCTAGTCTTTCCCATTTTATTGTTTTCCTCTATTTCTTTTCATTGATCAGTTATGAAGGCTTTCTTATCGCTCTTTGCTATTTTTTGGAACTCTGCATTCAGGTGGATATATCTTTTCTTTTCTTCTTTGCCTTTCATTTCTTTTCTCACCTTTTTGTAAGGCCTCCTCAGACAAATATTTTGCCTTTTTGGATTTCTTCTTCTTGGGGATGAATTTGATCCCTGCTTCCTATACAATGTCACGAACTTCCATCCATAGTTCTTCAGGCACTCTATCAGACCTAATCCCTTGAATCTATTTGTGACTTCCACTATATGATCATAAGGGATTTGATTTAGGTCATATCTGAATGGTCTAATGGTTTTCCCTACTTTCTTCAGTTTCAGTCTGAATTTTGCAGTAAGAAGTTCACGATCTGAGCCATGATCACCTCCTGGTGGTGTTTTTGCTGACTGTATAGAGCTTCTCCATCTTCAGCTGCAAAGAATATAATCAGTCTGATTTTGGTATTGACCATCTGGTGATGCTCATGTGTAGAGTTGTCTCTTGTGTATGTTAATTATTAAGTCCTGTCCATCTCTTTTGAAACTGCATGGACTGTATTCTGCCAGGCTCCTCTGTCCATGGCATTTTCCAGGCAAGAATACTGGAGTGGGTTGCCATTTCCTTCTTCAGGGGATCTTCCCAACCCAGGGCTTGAACTGGTGTCTCCTGCACTGACAGATGAGTCCTTTACCACTGAGTCACCTGGGAAGTTCCAAGGTAGAAAGGTACAAAATTCTAAAAGAAGAAAAATTCTAGAGAATACAGTCACTGCTCATATTAAAGATATAATAATATAGCTATCTATAAAGATCCTGACTCTGCATTTATAGAGTAATTTGGGAATAAATCTATGATTTGCTGCTTGGAACTCAAATACGTAGCAATTTGTTATGTTACATTATAGCTTTCTCCAGCAGACTCCAAAGTGCCTTCCAAATCGCTGACAGGACAGTTTTGCTGGCCCTCGATCTGGGGCGGCAGGAATTCCTTGATATGTTTGTTGAACTGATTGTTCCAAGTCTGGCTCTTCCAGGCCTGGGGATACCAGCTCTGACTCTTTCTGGGGTGGTTGCTTCAAGACCAACTGTTCCAGCTCTGGCTGCTCCCAGGTGGGATATCCTAGGTCTGTTCGCTGTGTTTAGGCAGGTTTCCAGAGAGGTCACCAAGCAGTCCTGTGCCAGAAACAGAAACCCAGGAATTCTGTGGCCCTGAGCCACAGAGTCACTTTTACTCGGTCAGTTGTTTTTTCTGGTTCTACAAACAGGGCTTCACCTGTTTGTAGCTAAGTTTCAGGATATTGGAAAGTTTTTGCATCTGCTGAAGGCTGATTCCTGCCTCTGAAGTCTGTCTTTGAGCACAGACACCTGGGTCTGAGTGAACATAGTTCTGACCTCTGTTTCTTACCTGGGACCTTCTCTTTCTTCTTCGCTGCACTTTTCTCTGCAGGTATGGGCAATAGTTTTACTCTGGGACTTGTGGAAGAATCAAGACTATCCAGTCTCCTTGTCGAGGGTCTCAGCAGATGACCCTTGCAAGGATACCTGGTTTCCTTCAGGCCCAGAAATTTCAGACATTGATGAAGAGTCCCTGGAATTGGATGCTTTGGGGCCAAGCAGGCTGGGTCCACACTCATGTTGTGGAGTTGAAGCAGAGAGAGAAAAAAACCTGTGAGCTAGATGGTAGGAAGAATTCAGGCTTAAGAACCTAGGTAGAAGAGCTTAGAGAAAGGTGAAGACCTCCAGGTGTACAAGAATTAAGAAGATGGAATGAATGGAATCAACTGTCAGATAATAGGAGCCAACCAGCCCAAACTAGAGAAAGGAAAAAAAAAGTCTTGATTCTTAAATGAGGTCATACTCTCCAGCAGGCAGGGGTCCTTCCCTTGCCTGCCCTCCTGTCTTCACCCAGAGTAGCTGCTGCCCTCCTAATAATGACTGTGACCAAATTGAAATTAGGTGAGAGAGGCTTGCTGAGATGACCCAGTGGAGTTTATGACTCCACCATAAAGTGGATGGTGGAGGTGTGTGATTTTGTTGAAAAAGAAATAGAAGATAAAAATCCTCGTCTTTACCTCTATTCTGAGCAGATGTTGTTCCCAGTTGCTGTTGTCTTCAGTTTAATAAAAATATTTTGTTGTTGTTTAGCCACTAAGTGGTGTCTAACTCTTTGTGACCCCAAGGACTACAGTCCACCAGGTTCCTCTGTCCACAGGATTTCTCAGCAAGAATACTGCAGTGGGTTGACATTTCCTTCTCCAGGGGATCTTCTTGACCCAGGGATCGAACCAGTGTCTCATACACATGTCTCCTGCATAGTAGGTGGATTCTTTACTGCCAAACCACCAATAAAGATACTGTTGTTATTTAGTCACTCAGTCATGACTGACTCTTTGTGACCCCATGGCCTGCAGCCAGGCCTCCCTGTCCCTCACCATCTCCTGAAGTTTGTCCAAGCCCTCTGATGCCTTCTTCTGTTTCTGCCCTCCATCTTTCCCAGCATCAGGTATTAATAAAAATATTAGTTCTTTGCAAATGTACTGCTCCTCTACCACAAGTAGCCACTATATTCTGACTAGAAACTGAGGGAGGGAAAGCAGTTCAGCCCCTAGGCCTGGGGGAGGCATCAGTAGGTAAAGACAGGTGACCCTAGCTGGCACCTGTCCCCAGGCAGCTACTGTGTGGCATTTCCAGGCTAAAAGAAAAAAAGGTTAATAGGCAATGTCAGGGGGGTGTCAGTTTCTTCCCTGTCTCTGCCCTTTTTTGGTTCCCTTACAACCTCCCTCCCCTTCCCCCATCCTCACTGGTGTCTCCATTTAACCCCTGATGTGCTGTAGACACATCCACATGGATGGCTGAGGACTTCCCCAGGGAACATGCTGATGCCAGTACAGTGACCCTAACACATATTGGGGAGGGGGTCAGCCGCGTGAAGAGGAGAGTGCCAACTAACTCAAGAGACAGAAAACACATGATCCTGTCTGAGTTCTGCAGTTAACAACCTAGCTGAAAAAACAAAAACCATCTGGTGGGAAGTAAATGTTATGATACGATCAGTTGTAGAGTGGCCTCCTGTCAAGATAAAGTCCTTGTGTGGGGCCTGGGAGGATGCCAGGAGTACAAGACTCTGGAAGTAGAGAATTCCTGGAGTCAATGCTGTGGGTGGGGTGGAGTGCTTGCTTCCTAAGAACTTTGGCTCAGACTCCTGAGCCCTGTTTCCCCTGAAGCTGCTTCAGCTGATGCTAGAAAGAGTGCAGGACACAGGTGGCCGTGGGTATCTAAGGGTGGGGCTGGTGAGGGGGGTGGGTCTCTCTGTGCAGGTTCCTCGCTTCCTGCCTGAGCTGCTGGACAGACCTAGGAGAGAGCTGGGAAAATCTGGGATGGTGGAGATGGGGGTGGGGTGGGGGGGGTGGGAAGAGGA
>SJYG01000189.1:1012228-1024742 GCA_006410535.1 Litocranius walleri | reverse complement strand
GGGGGGGGGGTGGGGTGGGGGGGGTGGTAAGAGGAAAGACAGGAAGGGGAGGAGGAAGGTGAAGGGAGTGATCAGGGGACAGTGAGGGGACCCAGCCTGGAGAGGGGCACGGCAGAGGGCTCTCGCGGTAGAGGGTTCCGGCCCCGCCCTCCCCCCTCTAGATCTCTTCCCCACCTCCATTTATTGTTTAACACTCTTCTCTTCACACACAAAACCCCACTTCTGCTGGTGTCCCCACTCCCACCTGTTGCACCCCCAGGAGTCCCTCCCTGTGAGCTTTGTAGGCAGGAGGGGATGGAAGGGAATACACTCGCTGGGAGGCTCCAGGCTGATTGGAAAGTGAAGGAGGGAATGCAGCTCAGCCCCCCTCAGCCTGGAGGAGGCGTCAGCAGGTGAAGGCTGGTGACCCCAGCTGACACCTTCCCCAGGCAGCTATTCTTATGTGGCATTTCCAAGCTAAAAGAAAAAAAGATTGAAAGGAAGTGACATGGGGGTGTCAGTTTCTTTACTATCCCTGCCCATTTTGGCTCCCTTACAACTTCAGTTCCAGGTCCAGGCCAGGAATAAGCCTGTTAATTTATTCCAAAGTCCAGGCCAAGGAAAGTCGAGCCAGAGGAAGTCAGTTGTTATGGCAACTGCTCCAACAACAGCCATCACCCTCCTTGGCCCCATACCCCCCATCCATGTTTCTTCTCCCAGCCCCCACCGTCACAGACAGCAGCCCCCTCATACTCCACACTGCCCTCATCACCACACTCCACCCTGACTCTCCAGCTCCACACACTCATACATCCCTCATACTCTCCATGCATCTCACTTATACTCCTTCCACCCTTGTGCACAGAAGCCCTCGAGAAATTTTCCATGCAGGTCTCACACCCTCTCCCCACTTTGCACACCCCCAGCCCCCACCACACACTCTCCTTCACACACAAGTGCCTGCTTGCCTGCTCTCCACACTCTCCACTCTCTGCCAAGACACGCTGGGCTCCCCTCCCACAGGGACCCTGGCTTCCTCACACTGTCTGTACACACTGCTTCACACAAATTCCACACGGAAGCCTCCCATCTATGTCCACTGCCATCCAGAGACTTCCTCCTCACAGCCATTTCCCTTCGCTCTCTCTCTCCTCTCTGAGGCCCCCAGGGCACCCCCCTCTGGGCCCTCTGCAAACACATACTGTCCACTCCCCTTCTGTCCCAGGCTCAGCTGTCCACAGTCTCTCTCTCTCTCTCTCACACACACACACACACACACACCATCAAACACCCAATGTCCTGACATACTAATGAGTTGTAGTTGCTCCCCTCACACCCAACACACTCTCCCCAGTGGTCCCTCACTCTCTTCACACTTACCTTCCTCATCACAAATAAATTTGTCACCGCCACACACATTCCTCTCTTCTGCCCTTCTCCCCTCAGGCACAATCCCCTTTCTATCACACACACACACACACACACACACACACACACACACACACTCATACTCTGATGAGTCCTCCCCCAAGACAGGGGGCCCTGCAGCAGTCTCAGTGCCCACACATAGCTCGGGGTGGTTCTGGGGAGAGGCTGGCTGCCAGGACTCTGCCCCAAGGCTGAGCCAGGAATTTTAGGTCTCTACCAGTCAATCCTAAACTAAATCAACCCTGGCTATTCATTGGAAGGACTGACGCTGAAGCTGAAGCTCCAATACTTTGGCCACCTGATACAAAGAACTGACTCATTGCAAAAGACCCTGATGCTGGGAAAATTGAGGGTGGGGCAACAGAGGATGAGATGGCTGGATGGTATCACTGACTCAATGGACATGAGTTTGAGCAAACTTTAGAAGATAACAGAGGACAGAGAAAGCTGGCGTGCTGCTCCATGGGGTCACAAAGAGTCAGACAGGACTAAGTGACCCAACAACAACCTAGATCCTATCCAAAACAGTGCTTTGTCTCTTTTACTGCTCCAGCCCCACACCTAAAGGAACTCACCAAATACACTCCTACTAGCAGACACCCCTGAGTCCCCCCGAATAGTCATATTCATGTATTAATCAACCTAAAATTAATTTTTGTATATTGTGCCAAATAGAAATTCCTTCTTATTTACATCATTAATCAGTTATCCCTTTCCTGTGTACTGATCAGCACACCCTTCACTGGTATTTCTTGCCACACCTACTAGACATCAATTTTCTAGACATCCCTGGGTCAATTTCTTTGCTCTTTTCTAAAACTTGTCTGTCTGCATTATAGCTCACCAACTACCTTTGGTGTTGGGGATGCAGCTCAAGAAGATGCCGGCTGGGTTGGAAGTGAAGTCCTTTCATAAAAGGACTTCAACAGCTTAAAACAATAAAAATTTATTCTTTGGCAGCTGTGGAAAATAGAAGTCTGAAATAATTTGTGTCCTTGATTACAGGAGTTTTAATAAAAACTTGTGATTCTCATCAGAAAAGAAAAATGTATAGCATCTTCATAATTGAGTTAACTGATTTTATTCCAGACAGAGGAAAACTTCCAACTTGTCTAGATATTAGTGAAAACTTAGATATTAATTTTTTGTTGATATATGACACCCCGACAGTTTAGTGCAGAAATCTCAACAAATGGAAAGTCAGTCAGTTCAGTTGCTCAGTCATGTCTGACTCTTTGAGACCCCATGGACCGCAGCACGCCAGGGCTCCCTGTCCACCACCAACTGCCGGAGTTCATCCAAACTCATGTCCATTGAGTTGGTGATGCCATCCAACCATCTCATCCTCTGTCATCCCCTTCTCCTCCTGCCTTCAATCTTTCCCAGCATCAGGGTCTTTTCTAATGAGTCAGCTCTTTGCATCAGGTGGCCAAAGTATTGGAGTTTTAGCTTCAACATCAGTCCTTCAAATGAACACCCAGGACTAATCTCCTTTAGGATGGATTGGTTGGATCTCGTTGCAGTCCAAGGGACTCTCAAGAGTCTTCTCCAACACCACAGTTCAGAAGCATCAATTCTTCAGCACTCAGCTTTCTTTACAGTCCAGCTCTCACATCCATACATGACCACTGGAAAAACCATAGCCTTGACGAGACGGACTTTGTTGACACAGTAATGTCTCTGTTTTTTAATATGCTGTCTTGTTGGTCATAACTTTCCTTCCAAGGAGTAAGCATCTTTTAATTTCATGGCTGCAATCACCATCTGCAGTGATTTTGGAGCCCAGAAAAAAAAAAGTCAGCCACTGTTTCCACTGTTTACCCATCTATTTGCCATGAAGTGGTGGTACCAGATGCCGTGATCTTCGTTTTCAGAATGTTGAGCTTTAAGCCAACTTTTCACTCTCCTTTTTTACTCTCAAGAGGCTCTTTAGTTCTTCTTCACTTTCTGCCATAAGGGTGGTGTCATCTGCATATCTGAGATTATTGATATTTCTCCCAGCAATCTTGATTCCAGCTTGTGCTTCTTCCAGTCCAGCATTTCTCATGATGTCCTCTGCATAGAAGTTAAATAGCAGGGTGACAATATACAGCCTAGAGGTACTCCTTTTCGTATTTGGAACCAGTCTGTTCCATGTCCAGTTCTAACTGTTGCTTCCTGACCTGCATATAGGTTTCTCAAGAGGCAGGTCAGGTGGTCTGGTATTCCCATCTCTTTCAGAACTTTCCACAGTTTATTGTGATCCACACAGTCGAAGGCTTTGGCATAGTCATGAAAGCAGAAATAGATGTGTTTCTGGAACTCTCTTGCTTTTTCCATGGTGCAACGGATGTTGGCAATTTGATCTCTGGTTCCTCTGCCTTTTCTAAAACCAGCTTGAACATCTGTAAGTTCATGGCTCATGTATTGCTGAAGCCTGACTTGGAGAATTTTAAGCATCACTTTACTAGCATGTGAGATGAGTGCAATTGTGCGGTAGTTTGAGCATTCTTTGGCATTGCCTTTCTTTGGAATTGGAATGAAAACTGACCTTTTCCAGTCCTGTGGCCACTGCTGAGTTTTCCAAATTTGCTGTCATATTGAGTGAAGCACTTTCACAGCATCATCTTGCAGGATTTGAACTAGCTCAACTGGAATTTCATCACCTCCACTAGCTTTGTTCGTAGTGATGCTTTCTAAGGCCCACTTGACTTCACATTCCAGGATGTCTGGCTCCAGGTGAGTGATCACACCATCATGATTATCTCGGTCATGAAGATCTTTTTTGTACAGTTCTCCTGTGTATTTTTGCCAGCTCTTCTTAATATCTTCTGCTTCTGTTAGGTCCATACCATTTCTGTCCTTTATCGAGCCCATCTTTGCATGAAATGTTCCCTTGGTATCTCTCATTTTCTTGAAGAGATCTCTAGTCTTTCCCATTCTATTGTTTTCCTCTATTTCTTTGCATTGATCACTGAAGAAGGCTTTCTTATCTCTCCTTGCTATTCTTTGAATCTCTGCATTCAAATGGGTATATCTTTCCTTTTCTCCTTTGCTTTTCACTTCTCTTCTTTTCACAGCTATTTGTAAGGCCTCCCCAGACAGCCATTTTGCTTTTTTGCATTTCTTTTTCTTGGGGATGGTCTTGATTCTCGTCTCCTGTACAATGTCATGAACCTCCGTCCATAGTTCATCAGGCACTCTAGCTATCAGATCTAGGCCCTTAGATCTATTTCTCACTTCCACTGTATAATCATAAGGGATTTGATTTAGGTCATACCTGAATGGTCTAGTGGTTTTCCCTATTTTCTTCAATTTCAGTCTGAATTTGGCAATAAGGAGTTCATGATCTGAGCCACAGTCACCTCCCGGTCTTCTTGTTGCTGACTGCATAGAGCTTCTCCATCTTTGGCTGCAAAGAATATAATCAATCTGATTTCAGTGTCGACCATCTGGTGATGTCCATGTGTAGAGTCTTCTCTTGTGTTGTTGGAAGAGAGTGTTTGCTATGACCAGTGCATTCTCTTGGTAGAACTCTATTAGCCTTTCTCCTGCTTCATTCTGTACTCTAAGGCCAATATGCCTGATACTCCAGGTGTTTCTTGATTTCCTACTTTTGCTTTCCAATCCCCTATAATGAAAAGGACATCTTTTTTGGGTGTTAGTACTAGCAGGTCTTGTAGGTCTTCATAGAACTGTTCAGCTTCTTCAGTGTTCCTGGTTGGGGCATAGACTTGGATTACTATGATATTGGATGGTTTGCCTTGGAAATGAACAGAGATCATTCTGTCATCTTTGAGATTGCATCTGAGTACTGCATTTGGACTCTTCTGTTGACTATGATGGCTACTCTATTTCTTCTAAGGGATTCCTGCCTATAGTAGTAGATATAATAGTCATCTGAGCCTAATTCACACATTCCAGTCCATTTTAGTTTGCTGATTCCAAGAATGATGATGTTCAGTCTTGTCACCTCCTGTTTGACCACTTCCAATTTGCCCTGATTCATGGACCTGACATTCCATGTTCCTATGCAATATTGGTCTTTACAGCATCGACCTTGCTTTTATCACCAGTCTCATCCACAACTGGGTATTGTTTTTGCTTTGGCTCCATCCCTTCATTCTTTCTGGAGTTATTTCTCCACTGATTTCCAGTAACATGGTGGGCACCTACGGACCTGGGGAGTTCATCTTTCAGTGTCCTGTCTTTTTGCCTTTTCATACTGTTCATGGGGTTCTCAAGGCAAGAATACTGAAGTGGCTTGCCATACCCTTCTCCAGTGGACCACATTCTGTCAGACCTCTTCACTATGACCTGCCCATCTTGGGTGGCCCACACGGCATGGTTTGGTTTCACTGAGTTAGACAAGGCTGTGGTCCGTGTGATCAGATTGGCTAGCTGTGTGTGATTGTGGTTTCCGTCTGTCTGCCCTGTGATGCCCCCTCTCAGTGCCTACCATCTCTCTTGGGTTTCTCTTACCTTGGATGTGGGGTATCTCTTCACAGCTGCTCCAGCAAAGCACAGCTGCTGCTCCTTACCTTGGACGTGGGGTACCACCTCTTGGCTATTTAATCAATAGAAATTGATAAGAGGCCAGATGAGAAATTCAGGCTAGGTTTTATTGGTGTTCCTGAAACTAGGGTCTGGCTGCTTCCCGCTCAAAAGCCATTAAAGAGGTCATGTTGATGGAAAGAAAAGTTTGCCTTATTTTGGATGCCAGCAATGGTGGAGGGGAAGGGGTAGGGGACTTCCATGGTGGATCAGTGGTAAAGAATCTGCCCAGAATCCACCCATCAGTGCAGGAGGAGTGGGTTCAATCCCTGCCTCCGAAAGATTCCTTGCAGAAGGAAATAGCAATGCACCCCTGTATTCCTGCCTGGAAAATCCCATGGCCAGAGGAGTCTGACAGGCTACAGTCCATGGGGTCACAGTCACATGCTTAGCAACTAAACAACAAATGGAGGTGAGGGCATCTTGATCTGTCCAAAGACTGACTCCCCTCAACTGACAATCAGTGGGCAAGAACTTTTATAGACAGAGGGAGGGGGCTGCATGCAGAAACAGCACAGTCAGCTCTGACAGTCGTCTCCAGATTGGTCATGGATGGTCTGACCAGAGTCATCTTGATTGTTTCAAGTTCAATTAACCTTTGGTTCCATGGTTGGTTTGTTCTCATCTCCTTGAGGACAATTCCTGAAATTATGGCAGTTCATATCATGGCTACAGTCTGGTCATCATGTAGCTAATTTCTTCCAACTGGTGGGAATTTACGTATCTATAAGACAGCTCACAGGATAGAGCTCATAAAATATCAATATATCAATATAGAGCTCAGAATATATCAATAGCCCTTGAGAAGGCCCTCAAAGTCCTTGACGATGCTTAATGACTACATTATTCTTATTTGGTCTCCATTGACTATTTTCCTTAGTTTCTTCATGTTCTCACTTCTCTGATTAAGCTTAGTGTGTGGCTAAAGCTTTTCCACGGACAAAAGGCAGGCTGAGGACATAGGGTCCCGCTCTGTCTCATTGGAATTCTTGCTACAGTTCGAGGGAAGGGAAACAAATTCTCTAGCTCGATCCTGAGGGAAACACGCTGGTCCCTTTTGTGAAGTGAGGGTGGGGCGGATCCGTGGGTGAGGCAGAAGGCATGGCTTAGGTGGTCTGCCCACCCTGTTGCTGGTGCTGTTTTTGGCTTATACTCACTACCTTGCTTTTGCTCCCAACACCTCAGTAGTGGGAGTTGGGGTTTGATCTTTTTGTATCTTGTTGCTCATAATTTGTCCGAACTGTGCATGCATGCAGCCCTTTTTCTCCCTTTCTAGTGTCTTTGCATTCTGATGCTTGATGAGACCTTAGTCCAGGTCCCAGCCTGTCTCAGATATGCCAGAAGCAGGAGGAGAAGAGGGAATTCTGGCTTGGACTCCCCGGTCATAAACTTTCCGACGGTCTATACTCAACACCCAGAAAATGAGTTCTCAGAATAATTGAACCCCCTTCCATCTGATTTCATCAGTCTGGTTAATTGGAAGAACTGCTGTATGGAGTTAATTTCACAGTGTGTAGTGAGTTAACTTCTCATCCAGACATCTAAAAATGGTTCTGGCTACGTGCCATCCTTGTGGGATGAATTGAGGAAATCGTCACTGAACTCAATTACTGTGCTCCGTGGTTCAGAGGAACAGTGTGGTTGACACAGAGAGAGATCCTGGCCACACTGTGTGAGGAGATAGTCAACAGGGGCAGCTTCTGTCTCCGTGCCTGCCAAGTTCCCATTTCTCAGTAAGAGTCCAATAAATATTTATTGAATGAATACATGTTCAGTTACTGCTTCTTTTCTAGTGTTAATGAATATATTATCAGTCCAGGATCATTAATAGATGGTAAAATTATGGGCTGAAATATTATCAGGGAACAGGATATTCCTGTTTTATAATAGAGGAATATTACAATATTCCTATTATTATTACTGTTTTATAATAGAGGAATATCCCTCTATTCTAACACAGAAATGAAGTTTCAACCCATGTTTTTTTTTGGTCTGTGGAAATATCAGAATCAAACTCACCTTTTATTTTTATCATTATCATCATCGTGATCATTTGCTAGTCTGTATCTTATTGACATTCTGGAGACTTTGGTTTGACCTCCTTTATCCTACTGAGGACTTTTTCTTCCTTATGTGAGTTGCTGTGTGGTTTCCACTGGCTTTTTTTGAAGAGTGTGACCAGGATAACCTTAATATTTCTTTTAGCTGGACTAAATTAGAAACGCTGGACTGGAAGAAACACAAGCTGGAATCAAGATTGTTGGGAGAAATATCAATCACCTCAGATATGCAGATGACACCACCCTTATGGCAGAAAGTGAGGAGGAGCTAAAAAGCCTCTTGATGAAAGTGAAAGAGGAGAGTGAAAAAGTTGGCTTAAAGCTCAACATTCAGAAAACGAAGATCATGGCATCCGGCCCCATCACTTCATGGGAAATAGATGGGGAAACAGTGGAAACAGTGTCAGACTTTGTTTTGGGGGGCTCCAAAATCACTGCAGATGGTGACTGCAGCCATGAAATTAGAAGACGCTTACTCCTTGGAAGAAAAGTTATGACCAACCTAGGTAGTATATTCAAAAGCAGAGACATTACTTTGCCGACTAAGGTCCGTCTAGTCAAGGCTATGGCTTTTCCTGTGGTCATGTATGGATGTGAGAGTTGCACTGTGAAGAAGGCTGAGCGCCGAAGAATTGATGCTTTTGAACTGTGATGTTGGAGAAGACTCTTGAGAGTCCCTTGGACTGCAAGAAGATCCAACCAGTCCATTCTGAAGATCAACCCTGGGATTTCTTTGGAAGGAATGATGCTAAAGCTGAAACTCCAGTACTTTGGTGGCCACCTCATGCGAAGAGTTGACTCATTGGAAAAGACTCTGATGCTGGGAAATATTGGGGGCAGGAGGAGAAGGGGACGACCGTGGATGAGATGGCTGGATGGCATCACGGACTCAATGGATGTGAGTCTGAGTGAACTCTGGGAGATGGTGATGGACAGGGAGGCCTGGCGTGCTACGATTCNGACTCTGATGCTGGGAAATATTGGGGGCAGGAGGAGAAGGGGACGACCGTGGATGAGATGGCTGGATGGCATCACGGACTCAATGGATGTGAGTCTGAGTGAACTCTGGGAGATGGTGATGGACAGGGAGGCCTGGCGTGCTACGATTCATGAGGTTGCAAAGAGTTGGACACGACGGAGCGACTGAACTGAACTGAACTGAAATTTGAGATGAAGCTTGAGTTCATTCCCAGCTCTAGGCCTCTAATGCCCCTTTTCTTAGAATATCGGCATTGGGAGATTGTGTTCACCTGTGGCTAATACATGTCAATGTATGGCAAAACAAAACAAACAAAAAAAATCTTCTTCTCACTTTTTCTCTTACCAGTTTTACAGCTCAGGACTGCTTTCTCAGAGCCCTGGGAGCCATCTGTTTCTTTCTTTCTCTTAAGGTCGCTTATTAAGGCCATTTATTACTTAAATGTGCTAAAACACTCTATGACCAAGCCCACTCAGATGAAAGGAAGAATGAGAAACTAAGACAAGCTATACACGTAGTGGAAAAGGAATCAGTGAAGGATACTGATTTGCCATCTACGTGACATGAGCTTTTCTATTATGTATTATCTAATAAGCTATAACTTCCTTTGCTGCTGTTGCGGCTGTTTAGTCCCTAAGTCATGTCCAGCTCTTTGAGACCTCATGGACTGTAGCCAGCTAGGCTCCTATGTCCAAGGGATTTCTCAGGGAAGAATACAGGAGTGGCATCTGTTTACAGATTTTTTTTTTGGTTGCCCTGGGTCTATGCTTCTGCGTGCAGGCTTTCTCCAGCTGCAGCTAGCAGGGGCTACTCTCTAGTGGCGGTGCTTGGGCTTCTCACTGAGGTACCTTCTCTTTCTGTGGAGCATTGGCCTGAGGCATGTGGGGTTCAGTAGTCACGGTATTGGGTTCGGCAGTTATGGCCTGCTGCTCTAGAGTGTGGGCCTTGGGAGCCATCTCTTTGAATCTGAAGTATTAAAGGAGATAGTACTGGCATCTCCCAGTCTCTGTAGGAGGGTAGGAGTCTGGCGGTGCTTGGGCTTCTCACTGAGGTACCTTCTCTTTCTGTGGAGCATTGGCCTGAGGCATGTGGGGTTCAGTAGTCACGGTATTGGGTTCGGCAGTTATGGCCTGCTGCTCTAGAGTGTGGGCCTTGGGAGCCATCTCTTTGAATCTGAAGTATTAAAGGAGATAGTACTGGCATCTCCCAGTCTCTGTAGGAGGGTAGGAGTCTATATTTTGCTCCCAAGTAGCTCAGCTGGTAGTGAATCCACCTGTAAGGCAGGAGACCCTAGTTCGATTCCTGGGTTGGGAAGATCCCTTGGAGGAGGGCCTGGCAACTCACTCCAGTGTTCTTGCCTGGAGGATCCCTGTGGACAGAGGAGCCTGGAGGGCTATAGTACGTGGAGTCACAAAGAGTCAGACAGGACTGAGCAACTAGGCACAGCACAGCACAGGAGCCTATACTAGCCATCTGGTCCTGCCACACAAAGGACCGCAGATGGATGGCTTATACCACAAACACAGGGTTTTCTACAGTTCTGTAGTGAGGAAGCCCAAGATCATGGTGCTGGAGGGTTTGTATCTTCATAAGATCAATGTATCTTTATTTTTTGATGCATTTCAAACTTGAAGACAATACAGCATTTGCCTCAAACACTTCATCATGTAGTTCATCAACGAATGGTCTTTTCTGCCTTTGAATCTGTACTCTGTTTCCCCATGTCACCTTGAACTTCTAATTTAATGAATACTGCTGCCTTTTCTTTAATGGACTGTATTAATTTTTTAGTTTTAATATTTAAAGGTTAAGGTTTAAAATTTAGTTTCCCCGGATAGAAAGTAAGATGCATCATTTTTATTTTTTGGCTGTGCCATGAGGCATGTAGAATCTTATTCCTTAACCAGGGATCAAACCCCCACCCCTAGAGTCTAAGCATGGAGTCTTTACCACTGGACCACCAGGGAAGTGCCCCCGATCCACCATTTATATATATATATATATATTTATAATATAGATTTTATAAATATATTTTATATTTACCTTTTATCTCGGAGATAAATGGTCGCTAAAGGGAGCCTTCCCAGCTGCATAAATAGTACAAGTTGAAGAGCTCTGGTCCATGGATGGAAATGAAGAAAGAACATAAGATAAAAATAGACATCAGGAAACAAGACAGCCTGTCATTACCGTCCCTTTGGTTGTTGTTGTTAGTGTTAGTCCTGTTCAGAATAATCATCTCCAATACGTTTTTAGGGGATATATCAACCAGGCTCCCTCTAATTTTCAGAAAACAATCGGGACCTCAGCTCCAGAATTCTCCCAGGGCACTCAGGAACGTGATGTTAGCAAGACCACAGTCATAGGAGAGAAAAACCTCTCTGTCCACCTGGCCTTAAACCTCACACCATGGCTATCCAGGTCTGGGCTGAGGACTAATGGTGAAATTATAGGAAAGAGAGTGAGCATGTGTGAAGGCAAAACACAGTGAGGGTGAGGTTGGGAGAAAAAGACCCATAGGCCTCCTCCCCCAGTTATGTGAGAGCTGAGTAGGGCTACAGGGCTGGGCTGACAGAGCCGGACGGCCCTGCCTGCCCCCCTCCACCCCAAACACACCCCAGTTACTGGCTGAGGAAGAGGAGGAAGCCTTGCTCAGGCAAAAAACCCACACAGCCCTGGATATGCCTGTCTCCACTCTGTTCAAAAGGTCCACACCTAGCGTGAACTGACACAATTTTTTCCAGAGGTGGGCCAGGCCAGCTCAGAAGGAGAGGCCTAAACACAGAGGACTGTGAGAATGTCTCCGAGTGTGCTGAGGAGAGATGGGGAGCCTTTGGGGGCTGCTCCTGAGGAAGCAGGATCACAGTGGGGGAGGATGAGCACAGAACCCAAAGCTGGGGAAGGGAGAGTTTATAAGTACGGGTCACTGGGCTTAGCAAGGCCAAGGAGATGCTGCTGATCTCCCACTAGGATCGGTCTTGGAAGCCTGCAGAAAGGGCTGACCCACACGGCATGAGAGAAATTCCAGAACTTCTGAGGCAGGTGGGAGAGGAGGGGATCCAAGGCTCAGAGAAGTGAATCTGCCAGGGTGGACACGGTATGAAAGGGCAGGAACGTGTGCAGTCCACCAGCTCCATGGGAAAGCCTGAAGGACTCCATGGAGCCCGAGAAGAAAGCGCAGATGAGAAGCATCTCCAACAGCGCAAGTGAGATCTGCCGGGACTTGAAACCTGGGGTCTGTGGAGCTTTGCTCTAGTGCCTACACCTGGACAATGATCTCCTCCAGCAACAAAATACAAAGAAATTATAAGGGACTGAAAATAACTGCACGCATGCCAAGTTGGGCTTAATTGTGAATGAAAAGATAAAAAACCCAACTGGAAAAGCAGGGTATGGGGTACGATCCCTGCATAGGGCACTGCCACGATGGTGGGCAGGCCACCTAAGCCATCCCTCAGGTCCTAACCCTTGGCCTGCCCCTACTCTCACCCCATATAAGGGGCCAGCCCGCCCCCCCCCGCCCCCGCACCCTCCT
>SJYG01000189.1:977563-1011875 GCA_006410535.1 Litocranius walleri | reverse complement strand
GACCCGTTGCAGCTGCTTGCCCCCTCACACTACAGCACGTGTCCCAGGGAAGCCTCACCTGGATTTCTTATCTGGCCTCTTGTCCACTTCTATAGAGTAAGTTTCTGTTTGGGCCCTCCAAGACTCTATTTCCCCAGTCCTGTGTAAGTTCTGGCAGCTCTTTGGGGGGGTTAATGGTGACCTCCACCAAGAGGACTTATGCCATACCCATGCCTGCAGCACCAAGCATACCCAAATCTGCCAAACCCAGAGCCCCTGCCCCTGTGGCATCACTGACTCAATGAGCATAAGTTTGAGTAAACACTGGGAATTGGTGATGGACAAGGAGGCCTGGTGAGCTGCAGTCCATGGGGTCACAAAGAGTCGGGCATGACTAGCGACTGACTGAACTGAACTGAATGAACTGATTGATTAAGGAGGCCAAGAAGCCTGGTCGCTAACATAGTCTGTGGCAACCATGAAGGGCTACTGTCCCCTTTCTGCCAGAGCATCTGGGCATCTCTGTGACCTTGGGGTGCAACTTCCCCGTGGTGACAAGTGGACGCCTGAACTTCGGCTCAGAGTCACCAGTTTGGTTGGTTTGCCTTCCTGGCCTCTGGGGGCCTCGGGACCCTCATTGAGGCATCACGCTCCCCCTCATCCTTTGTCCCTTTCCCTACTCTATTATCTCTCCATGTCTCTCTCTGTCCTCTTCTCTCTCTGTCCTATCCTTCTGAGAGAGTGGACCTCAGCAAGGACAGCATCACTCCTCTCAACTTAGGAGACAAAGTTCCCTCTGGCTGTCAATGGCTCACTTTGATGGGTGACAAGCTGGTGGGAGAGACCCACCTCATACCCTGCATGTCTTGGTCCAGCAGGCTCTGCCTCATAGGAGATTTGTGAGAATGGTAGAGGTTCAAACCTCTTATTAGGTAGTGGCCACAAGTCTGATCATACTGATATTCTCACTTCTATTTTCCTGCCGCCAAGAGAAGTCCTGTTGGGAACTCAGTGAAGTGGCAGATTTCTCTATATGCTGGTTTACGCGTAGGTGAGAATCCCACCTCTGGGCTGCAGGCCCACAGCCAATGTACAAGGGGCTGTGTTCTGGGCTTGATCACCCCAGTGGGCAGTGGACAGGGAGCTCCCTCCCTCACTGGCCCTTTCTAGGAGCCTGCAGGTTGGTGCCTGAATAAATAGACAGCCCCACAGGTGCAGGGGCTGAAAAGGCAATGGCTACTTTTCCGTTTCTCAGTCTTTTCTGTGCCTCCTCCCTTTTGCTCCCCCTTGGTCCTCATACCCTCACTCCTGTCCTTTTGCATCCAAGAGACTCCCTGCTGGGTCAGCTTTTTCACCACCACTTGTTTGCTTTGTGTCCCCACCTCAGGCTTGAGGTTCCCACTGGCCCCCTTGCAGAAGGGCCAATTGAGAGAAGAGTTGGGCTGGGCTGGACAAAGTGCCCCAGAGGCCACTTCCCAGTAAGACCCTCTCTTTGTTTCTTCTTTGTTAATTTTCTGTCATTGGTAGGTTCTCTCAGTCAGTGCATTTAAAAGCATCTTTGTACTTTTCTCTCTCCAATTGATCCTGCAAAGCTCTGCTACACCTGTGGGCATGGGTTACTTGTTGTTCAGTCACTCAGTCATGTCTGACTCTTTGTGACACCATGGACTGCAGCAAACCAGGCTTCCTTGTCCTTCACCATCTCCTGGAGCTTGCTCACACTCATATCCATTGAGTCAGTGCTGCCATCCAACCATCTTGTCCCCTGTCAACCCCTTCTCCTCCTGCCTTCAATCTTTCCCAGCATCTTTCCCAGGTCTTTTTCAATGAGTCATCTCTTCGCATCAGGTGGCCGATGTACTGGAGCTTCAACTTCAGCATCAGTCCTTCCACTGAATATTCAGGACTGATTTCCCTTAGGATTGACTGGCTTGATTTCCTTGCTGTCCAAGGGACTCTCAGAAGTCTTCCCCAACAACACAGCTCAAAAGCATCAATTCTTCAGTTCTCAGCCTTCTTATGGTCCAACTCTCACGTTGCTTTGACTATAGAGGCTTTTGTTGGGAAAGCGATGTCTCTGCTTTTTAATATGCTGTCTAGGTTTATCATAGCTTTTCTTCCAAGGAGCAGGCATCTTTTAATTTCATGGCTGCAGTCACTGTTCACAATCATTTTGGAAGGGTTTAAAAACAAAACAAACAAAAAATGGAGCTTCCATTATTCCCTTCCAAAATGTAAGTCTTTTGCCTGGGTTCTCAGGAACCATCTGATCCATCTGTGGCCCCCCAGAGTGAGGGGGAAAAAATAGCATTTTTAAAACCAAAGCAGTAAAACAAGGAGATCTCTGGTTCTGTCTCCGTGAAAATGAATTTGTAACTGAGCTGGATTTAATTGAGTTAAGGGAAAGTAAGCACTATATAAATAAACTCTCAGAAATATCAATAAAGCTCACCAGAGCACATTTCTGACACCAGGGAAGACCCTGAGTCAGAATGATTGGCCAGAGATGACCCAGAAACTAACTCCATCACCAAAGACCCTGAGACTACAAGCCATGTGGCAGAGCAGTTCTCCTGGGTTCCCTTACCCAGCTGTTCTCCGCCCTGTAGCCCCTTCCCAAAAAAAAGCCTTTTGCTTTGTCAGCATGGAACAATTAATTTCCCAGTGTTAGACAAAAGCCCACTCTCAGACCCTGCAAGGAGTCCTCCTTTCTGTAACAGATGGCGACTCTGGTGGAATTTCTTCACCTCGACCGATGCCCTGACCATTCAGATACTTAGGGACAAGCTTGTCCACTGACTGACCTGACCCAGTGGCCTGAAGAGGTATTTTCTCTTGTCCCTTGTCTCCTCCCAACTTTGAGGACTGGCCTGAGTGCCCCGATCTGATAAGGAACAAGTTAAGGAAGAAGGATCATTGAAAAAGCAAGAGAGTTCCAGAAAAACATCTTCTTCTGCTTTATTGACTACGTCAAAGCCTTTGACTGTATGGATCACAACAAACTGTGGAAAATTCTTCCAGAGGTGTGAATACCAGACCACCTGACCTGCCTCTTGAGAAATCTGTATGGAGGTCAGGAAGAAACAGTTAGATCTGGACATGGAACAACAGAGTGGTTCCAAATCGGGAAAGGAGTACATCAAGACTATATTATTATCACCCTGCTTATTTAACTTCTATGCAGAGTACATCATGAGAAACGCTGGGCTGAAGGAAGCACAAACTGGAATCAAGATTGCTGGGAGAAATATGAATAATCTCAGCTATGCAGATGACACCACTCTTATGGCAGAAAGTGAAGAAGAACTAAAGAGCCTCTTGATGAAAGTGAAAGAGGAGAGTGAAAAAGTTGGCTTAAAGCTCAACATTCAGAAAACTAAGATCATGGCATCTGGCCCCATCACTTCATGGCAAATGGATGGGGAAACAATGGAAACAGTGAGAGACTTTATATTCTTGGGCTCCAAAATCTGCATATGCTGCATATGGTGACCGCAGCCATGTAATTAAAAAACGCTTGCTCCTTGGAAGAAAAGTTACAACCTACCTAGACAGCATATTAAAAAGCAGAGACATTACTTTGCCAACAAAGGTCCGTCTAGTCAAAGCTATGATTTTTCCAATAGTCATGTAGGGATGTGAGAGTTGAACTGTAAAGAAAGCTGAGCGCAGAAGAATTGATGCTTTTGAACTGTGGTGTTGGAGAAGACTCTTGGATTGCAAGGAGATCCAACCAGTCCATCCTAGAGGAAATAAGTCCTGAATATTCGTTGGAAGGACTGATGTTGAAGCTGAAACTCCAATCCTTTGGCCACCTGATGCAAAGAACTGACTTACTGGAAAAGACCCTGATGCTGGGAAAGATTGAAGGCAGGAGGAGAAGGGGACAACAGAGGATGAGATGGTTGCATGGCATCACCGACTCAGTGGACACGAATCTGAGTAAACTGCAGGAGTTTGTGATGGACAGGGAGGCCTGGCGTGCTGCAGTCCACGGGGTCGCAAAGAGTCGGACACGACTGAGCAACTGAACTGAACTGAATTGAAAGAACAAGAGCGTCGCGGTCTCTCTGGTAACCAGCACACGCTGGTGCCCAGTGTAAAAGGTAGGCTGCTTTACATACAGGAAGGCAAGCCTGTGAGTGAGAGCGCTGGCAAGAATTCCCAGCCCAGAACTCTGCGAGAGGCCTAGGAGGAACCTGGGCGGGGCTGTAGGCGGAGCGACTGCCCGGGCAGTCAGCGCAGCGGCAGAGGTCCAGACCGCAGCCGCCAGCTAGCGGGAGAGGGTCACAGGTTCTGACACTTCTGCAAAATTGGGATCCACGTGGCAAAGGGAGAGATGGGTGGCTCCAAGAGAAGTCTTGGCGTCCTCGTTTTGCTTCGGATTGTCTTTTTCAGCGGGACGTCCAGCGGTGAGTTCGGGGATGAACCTGCGGGCGAACGCGAGGAGGTTGCATGGGTTCTGACCCGGAAAGGGGATGGGGGTGGTGTCCGTGGGGGTTCGCGAAACTTCTTGCATGGTGTCTCCGCCGCCCCCTCCTCTTTCCCTTCCCTCGGCCGCTTTGCTCCTCGGAGGCTCCTCCCGGCTTCTTGCCGGCTCTCCGGGCCAGAGCAGGGGTGCCCTGGGTGAAGTAGTAATGCCGGGAGTTTGCGGGGTGACGCTGGGAGAAGCGGGCGGCCGGGACGAGGCAGGAAATGCGGTGAAACCCAAGGGTCCAGCCCGCCTCTGGGAAGTGGGAGCCCTGGAGCAGGGCCATTTGGGACCAGTCGGCCTTCCCGGGGAGAAGGGACCCAGACCCACCCCGAAAAGCACGCCCTCCCGCCCCGACCTGTGCAACAGAGACCCTTCTGGTCCCTCCATCTCCCGGCCCTTGAAGGACCAGCGCTCTTTCCCGGCGGTAAGTTATAAACGCAGAGCGGACCGGGTGTCCAGGCGGCGGCGGCGGCGGCGGCGGCGGCGCGCTCCCGGCTGAAATGAGCTTGAGTTGCTCTTGTCCGAGCCGCAGCTGCTGGCTCCACCCCGTTCCCCGGGCTCCGCTGCGCGGCACCACCCCCTGGGCTCCGCGGAGCCGCTCCACTTCCGACCCCCGAGGAGAATGTGGGCCTCTTCCTGATCAGGGACCAAGTGCGCTGGCCCATTGGTCTAGACGCAGAATTTTTTTATTAGAGAAGTGATCTTATTGGGCACCACGTCTATCCTTTAACCTGTTCGTGCCCAGCGAAACAGATGTCCTGCCTTTCACTTGGCCTGCAGAGTCCAAGTTGAATATAAGCAGGTTTCCAGGTAGACAGTTTCCTGGACCTGCCCCAGGTCAGCTTTTCTGTTTAGTGGGGGTGGGAATGCAAGGGGCACGGGGTGGGGGGATTTCCAGGCACTGTATCAGTGATTTGGCTTTAGCTTTCCTTTTCTGCAAAGTAGATGATAAGGTTATGATACTAAATGCAGCTATACTTGACAATAAATTCTTCAAAAACTTCCCTTCTTCAAAAATTTGAAAGGAAGGAAAATGTGCTACAAGAAACTTGGGTCTTAGACACAGCCACCAGCAGAACTGTTATGATCCTGCTCATGCAGCTCCAGCTCTTCTACCCGTGTGTCTTATATCAGCGCATGGTTTTGCCGTGCAGCTATATTTCTTGTAGTAATAATATTAGCTGTTTGCACCTTCATAGTATGACAAGAATTGAACTGGAAGACAGCATCAGTGTCCAGTAGTTCCCAAAGGTTGTCTCAACCATGTCCCAGATGGCTCAGTATCTGAGAGGAGACACACCCAACAGTGGGTCTTCCATCCCCATCCTCCCTTGTGGCTGGGTAGAGGAGTGTCTTGAGAAGTGCCACTCTTTTGGAGGCCAGAGCGAGGGTGAAGGATAGCGAAATATCCAAGGAGAGGATAACTCTATCCACGGAGAGGATGTACTCCAAGAAGGGCGTATTTTCCATGGGATTTATGTAGATGGAAAAGATCCAAATAAAGAACAGCAGTCATTTGTAAAAACAGAGATTAAGCTTCTGAAATTCAGGTGACAGTGATACTCACTGAACGTTGCAAGCTATGAGATCTTGATCACAGAAATCTTCCTCCTGTTTCCCTTGTGTGTATAGAAGATAGAGAAAACCCCTGGTGATATTGCCTTACATGAATTGGGAGAATTGTAAATAGTTTTCACAGCATTGCAAATTGTGTGTCTGTGTGTATATTAGTCGGTCAATCCTGTCCGACTCTTGCCACCCCAGGGACTGTAGCCCGCCAAGCTCTTCTGTCCGAGGAATTCTTCAGGCAAGAATAATGGAGTGGGTGGCCATTACCTTCTCCAGGTGATCTTTCCGACCCAGGGATCAAACTTGAGTCTCCTGAATTGCAGGCAGATTCTTTACTGTCTGAGCCACCAGGGGAGCCTGCAGCACAAATTAATAGAGGGCAGTAACCCGCAGGCAATTTCTCAACAGGACCTGGTCCACAAGGTTAGACTGCCTGTGGACTGGATCACCTGGTCAGAAGAGAAGTCCTCCACAAAGACCCGGCTGCTAGGAGCTCTGCCATTGATGACAGCCTCAAGTTAAGAGTGCAGACAGCCCCTCTCCAGAGTCTTGTTCCCCATGGACTCTCACTGTGTGGGGGACAATGAAAACGTGGGATCGATGGATGGCTCATGAACATCTGGTTAAGAATGAGGTCTCTGGACTTCCCTGGTGATCCAGTCGCTAAGACTTCACACTCCAAATGAAGGGGCCCGGTTTGATCCTTTGTCGGGGAACTGGACTCCGCATGCTACAACTAAGAGTCAGCATGTTGCAGATAAGAGTCTTCATGCTGCAAAAAGATCCTAAGTGCACAACTAAGACCCAATACAGCCCCCAAAAAATAGATATTAAAAAAATAACTTATTTTAGATCTCCAGTGCTAGTGATGTGTGGGCCTTCCGAGTGTAGGAGTTCATGGCTCTGGGTCAAATACCCTACACAGATGTCAACTCTTTGGAGATATGAAAGAAGGTTATCAAATACCCCAGCCTATCAACTGTCCTGATGAGCCATTTGCTGTGATGGCTTGTGCTGGGCCTCAGATTCAGAGGAGAAGCCCAGTTCCAGCAGCTGGCCCAGTGTCTCACAGGGCTCCATGCAGCTCTGGGAGCCTGTGTCTGACTGTCCTCTCACAGTCCCCCAGCATCAGGGGGAAGGTGCCTGCTGAGGCCCACTTGGAGCCAGGCAGTCACATACATCACCCAGCACCAGCTCTTTGTTGTCTTCCAGAACACTGTGCCTTAGGAATGCCATAGCATCTGAACTTTCTAAGACAGACTTAATGATGTGGAATACTTTCTAGATATCACTTTCATTAGGTTGCACTGAAAATGTTTATATACATTTTTTGACCAAGAAATTTTTAAACAGCGTTCTAAAATAAATAGTTTTTAAAATTGTTTCAACGCAAATACTTGGGCTAGCTTAGGGCCAAGTGCTTTTTAGTTTCTACTTCATCAGAGTAATGTAGTTGATTCACCATTGAATGTACCAGGCTTAGTTGCTCACTCGTGTCTGACTCTTTATGACCCCATGGACTATACAGTCCGTGTAATTCTCCAGGGTTGAATATTGGAATGCATAGCCTTTCCCTTCTCTAGGGGATCTTCCCAACCCAGGGATCGAACCCAGGTCTTCCACATTGCAGGTGGATTCTTTACCATCTAAGGCACCAGGGAAGCTCAAGAATACTAGAGTGGGTAGCCTCTCCCTTTTCCAGGCGATCTTTCTGACCTAGGAATTGAACTGAGGTCTCTTGCATTGCAGGTAGATTCATTACCTGCTGAGCCACCAGGGAAACCCTTAAGTTTTTTTTTCTTTTTAAATATTTATCACTAGTCTTGGGAATTATTTGTCTATAAGATAAAATACTGTAAAGAAAAATGAAAAAATGCTGTTGCCCTGTACAGGAAAAGGCAGTGTTGGAGGAAGAAAACTTAAAAGCTAGAAGGAAAAAAAAAAAGAAAAATACAATAGAAACAGAAACTACTGTTTCATGAAAAATTGTCTTTTTAATTTTTTTTTTAATAAAGAGGAGTTCTGCCTTCTTACTTTGTGGAAAGTAGGAGCGGAATTCACTGAAACATCTTAAATTTGGCAGATCCTAGCATATGGCACCCCGCTCCAGTATTCTTGCCTGGAAAAACCCATGGACGGAGGAGCCGGGTAGGTTGCAGTCCGTGGGGTTGCTAAGAGTTGGCAACGACTGTGAGACTTCACTTTCACTTTTCACTTTCATGCATTGGAGAAGGACATGGCAACACGCTCCAGTATTCTTGCCTGGAGAATCCCAAGGATGGGGGAGCCTGGTGGGCTGCCGTCTATGGGGTCGCACAGAGTCGGACACGACTGAAGCGACTTAGCAGCAGCAGCAGCAGCAGCAGCAGTTCTCAGAGCCAGAAGTGGATTTGGGGCAGGTTAATAGTAAACAATGGTGATTTTATTTATTTTTACTTTCTGGAAAAGGAGGATAACACAATTCCAGAAGGTGCAATCATGGTTTAAGGTTAAGAATCCCTTTTACTGCACCTAGAACAGTGCTATGCACAGAATGGGTGCCTGAGTTGTGTTGCATTAAAAAAAAAAAAAAAGAAAGCAAACAGATATTGTGCTTATCTTCAAGGCTGGCTTAGGTATAAAATGGATTTTGAAAAACACTTAAAAAAATTAAAGAATTCAATTTATTAAAAAAAATTACATATGCATCTCGAGGAAGGCGCTCAATGCCTAGGCACTGATCAGCGCCTCCCTGGAGTCAAAGCTCCTCCCAGACAGCTCAGGCTGTTACTAATTGAAGCTGATTATGACCCAGATCCTATTTCATCCTACTGGTGAAGGTAACAAGTGGTGGAAAAGGACAAGTTGGTTTGTCTAGGAGCCCTAGGAAAATAGTGGCCTAATGTCCTCAGACCGCCTCCAAGTTTCCAGGTTAGAAAGGGGGCAGAGGTGGCTGCTGCAGGGCGCATCAGCGTCTTGAGCACAGTCAGGGTGGTTGGCACAAGGCGAACGTTTGAGCACCACCACGCTTATGGTTTCAACCAGTCTGGGGGTCTGCGTGCTTGTAGCCAGCAGTTTTTATGTGCTGGGGCTCTGCTTCCTGCAGAAGCAGCTTGAGGCTTGTGTCAGCTCTTTGTTGTCTTTCAGGGAACTGGCAGTTTCATGACACTGCCACGTGGCTGGTCACAGTCTAAATTGTTACCAGTTTCCCAGCCTAAGGAGGATTTCTTTTTCCATCTTCACATGTTCTAATCCTTAACTCTTAAACCACGATTTGAGACTCAGAAGAGGCCTGGCTGACTAAAACTTTTCTACAACCAAGAGGCAGACAGAGACCATGGAGGCTGGATCTTTCCCACTAAGACGCCCTAGGGCCCTTTTGGTTACAAAACCATTAATTACCCATTTTTCCATGGTCCCAAGCAGCCCAGGGGCTCCAACAGCTTCCTATCACCTGAAGAAAGTCTAAACATGGCCTCTCTCAACTGGCATCTTATCCCTCTGTCTGATAACTCACCTAACAAAATCCCCCGACCTGGCCCCCAGGACCTAACTTAGGAGGGATGGGAACAGGGTTTCCCAGAGTGTGACACAGGGCTCAAGGGTGAGGCTGGGCATCCCCACTTCTACCCTTTGGTCCCACATTCATAGTGCCTAGGGACTGGGACAATAGCAGCCTATACTGGTTATTGATTAAGTAGGAGTTGACAGATTTTTTTTTTCTACAGAAGAAAGTAAATCTCGTGGTCTCTTTAGGCAATTTGGTATCTGTCTTTGGGTGCAAAAGGAGCTTCCACATTTGTGGAACAGGAGGAGCCAAATATAATGTGTACATCAACTGAGAACCAGACTTGTCCACTGTCCTGGTTTCTGACCCCAGTAATGAGTGACCCATCCCCTAGAGAATCATCCAAGAGCTGCCTCAGTTGTCTGTTTATGAACCAGAAATGTACCCTGTCCTGCCTTCTGATGGTGGGACTGTGATAGGAGTGTGGGTCTGGCTGTTATGGGCTAATGCACCCCCTCTGCTGTAGACTTGCTTCCTTGGTTCAATGAGCCGTAGGGGACACTGCATGAAGTCACAGGTGTGAGCAGGGGAGAGTGGCCCTGTATCAACTCTGGTGTCAGGCCTAGGCCCCCTGCTGGTACATCTGATTTGTTCCCTGTGGCCCTGGTTATGCCAAGCCACATAATCACTTCTATCCTATGATGGCTGGCCTATCTGAACTAATGGTTAGGGGTTGATGAACCCAGATCATGCTGGGCAACTCTGACATTCCATGACCAGAGGCCTCATCTCTGCCAGGCCCCAGGAGCATACCAGGAGCCACACTAAATGGTATGGGCTTTCTCACTGCAAGTGGTATGTCCTTTCTTCAGGACATTAGGAGTCTGTGTTCTGAGCCTCCAAGTAAAATGCCACATACAGCATGTAGCAACTTTCCGAACACAGATAGCTATGACGTCACCGGTTCTGTTGGGTCATCTGCCCAAGAAGCAGGTCCAGCCACACTCATCATTTATCAATTGTGATTGCTTTTGTGCCAGGACAGCAGTTGCAGCAGAGACCTAGGGTCTGCAAAGCCTGAAATGTTTCATATGCACCATTAGAGGAAACCTAGGATGTCAGTGGTAATTCAGTGGAGATAAGATAGGGACCACAGCTCTGCAGGCCTAGGGAGACTGTAGGTTGGTACTCGTTTCCATTATTTCCTCCAGGAGATGGTATTGTTTACACATACTATCAGGGGATGGGGAGTCAGGGTCAGAAGAATGAATGTGGAATTCACGACTATGGTACCTGCACCCATGGTAGTTTACTAACAACACAGACTGTCCATTCATGTCTGAAGTCCAGGACATGTGCAATGGACACTGAGTGGATCTGTGGACCCCGAGATAACCACGGTTAGCAGGACCTGGGACAGTGTCTATTAATTGCCTCGTCCTCGGAGCATCACTTCACAGCACAGGGCCCATGACCATGCTACAGTCCTGTGCAAGGTGTTAGCAACACACTGGGCCCCATATGAGTGTGGGAGTAGTTCCGGCTCACTGCAGTCACTCAGTTGTGTCCAACTCTTTGCGACCTCATGGACTGCAGCCGCCAGGCTTCCCTGTCCATCACCAGCTCCCAGAGCTTACTCAAACTCATGTCCATCGTGTCAGTGACGCCATCCAGCCATCTCATCCTCTGTCGTCCACTTCTCCTCTGGCCTTCAATCCTTCCCAGCATCAGGGTCTTTTCCAGTGAGTCAGTTCTTCGCATCAGGTGGCCAAAGTGTTGGACTGACTTACCCCAGTAAATAACCATGTGGCTCATCGGGAGAGAATGGAAGGACTTCTGCACTTGCTGTGGTGATGAAAGGGCCCTGCTCACTGGGACGTGGCTTCTTTCTCTGGTGGTGCCTTCTGAGAAGTAGCTCAGTTCTGGAAAGTTTGGTAGGGATGTTTGGAGGGATGGCCACTTTCAGCCTCTGATCATCCAGTCTTGTGTTTGTGTCTCCTTGGTTTCTGTCAATCATGCGGTTTGCATCCAGGTTCACTGGCCATCTCTCTGCCTCTAGATGACCCTGTGCTCTGAGCCGGCATTGTGCTCTCGGCAGTCAGGCCCTGGCTGACATTGGGACTCTCTGATCACTTTCAGCTTCCCTGATGGCTGAGTTGGTAAAGAATCCGCCTGCAATGCGGGAGACCCCAGTTCGATTCCTGGGTCGGGAAGATCCGCTGGAGAAGGGATAGGCTACCCACTCCAGTATTCTTGGGCTTCCCTTGTGGCTCAGCTGGTAAAGAATCTGCCTGCAATGTGGGAGACCTGGGTTCAATCCCTGGATTGGGAAGATCCTCTGGAGAAAATAAAGGCTACCCACTGCAGTATTCTGGCCTGGAGACCATGAGGGTCACAAGAATCAGACACAACTGAGCGACTTCTACTAATCACTTTGATCGTTGTACCAGCTTTGCTCCTGACATAAAACACTCCACCTGGAATCTGATCTTTCCCCATTTTCCATTCCTGTTCCTGCTGGAAGCCCACAGGAACACAGTCTCCTACCTATCTCTGATTTCCACAAAAGTTTCCTTGAGCTATTGGAGATGCTTCCCATCCATGCTTTCCTCTCAGGCTCCATAGAATCCATCAGGCTTTCCCATGGCACCTGGTGGCCTGGACACTTTCCTGCCCTTCATACCGTGTCCACTCTGGCATATTCACTTCTCTGAGCCTTCGATCCCCTCCTCTACCACCTGCCTTGGAAGTTGTAGATTTTTTCTTTCATGCCGTGTGGGCCATGCCTTTCTCCAGGCTTCTGAGACCCATCCTAGTGGGAGATCAGGAGCATCTCCCCAGCCTTGCTAAGTCCTGTGACCCGTGATTATTAACTCTTCCTTCTCCAACTTGGGGATCTGTGCTTACCTGTTGCCTCTTTGCCCCTCTCCCTGTGATCCTACTTCCTCAGGAGCATCCCTACAGGCTCCCCATCTCTCACAGGACCCGGGGTTAGATTCTGACAGTCCTCTGTCATCTAGACTTTTCCTGCATAGCAGCCTGACACGTCTCTGAAAAGGTTATGATGCTGGGAAGGGACCTGGTGGACAAGCGGACGCACCCAGGATGTGTGATCTTTGCCAGGCAGGGGACTCCTCCTTCTCCACAAGGAGAGGAGGGGCACTGGCTGTATGGGATGTGTTGTGGGATGTCATTGCTCTGTCAGCCCGCCCTGCACTTTACTCTGCTCTCACATAACTGGGGGAAGGGACCTACACGTCTTTTTCCCCCCAACCTCACCCTCACTGTGTTTTGCCTTCACAGACGCTCATTCTCTTTCCTATAATTTCACCATCGATCCTTGGTCTGGAGATGATCAGCCATGGTGTGAGGTTCAAGGAGAAGTTGATCAAAAGGTCTTTCTCTCCTATGACTGTGGTAGAGCTAAGATCAAGTACATGAGTCCATTGGGAGAGGAAGTGAAAAACATGAGCGTCTGGGAAATGCAGACCAACACACTCAGAGACACTGGAGACTTGCTCAAGGAGCAAATGCCTGACGTTACACCAGAGAAACACACAGACAAGGGTGAGTTAGAAAATCCAAATGCAGGAGGAGTAGACTGGGGGCTTAGCTGCATCCACTGTTTTCGGGTTTAAAAAAAAAAAGGATATTGTCCTTCCCTAGTAGTCCAGTCAAAAAAGCAGCTGTTGCAGGAGAGACCAGGGTCAGATTAGCTGGACCCAGGGGAGGTGGACCCAGGTGGGGCAAAGAATCTGTCAAGTCCAGAGGCTGAGCTCTTTCTTTTCCTCGGTGGGCTCAGGACCTCTCACCCTGCAGGCCAGGATGACATGCTGGCGTGAAGACAATGGACACACCGGTGCATCCTGGGAGTTTGGCTTCAATGGACAACTGTGCCTCCTCTTTGATTCAGAGAGTGGACGCTGCACAATGGTTCACCCAGGAGGGAGGCGGATGAAAGAGAAATGGGAGAATGACAGGACTGTGACCAACTTCTTCATGAAGGTCTCCATGGGAGACTGTCGGGCCTGCCTTCAGGCTTTCTTGATGTGCTGGGAGAAAATGTTGACGACCTCAGGTAAGTGAGAAGAGTAGGAGAAAATGGTAGCTCTCTCATGGTGACATGGACCCATCCCTCTGTGTGTGTGTGTGTGTGTGTGTTTGTGTGAAAATGATCCGTCAGAGGTGAGTTGCTCCTGAAAGAACAATGGCCTGGGGATGCTCTGTCATCCTCTTTCCTCTTTCACCTCCTGGCATCTCTCCTCACAGCACAGGCCTTTGTACAGTTGAACATGGATTCTCACTGATCCTAAACATGAGAGCATCTCTATGATTCCAGTCTCCTTACTATTCTCTCTTTCCAGAATCTGCTTTAAAATGTCACCAATCCTACTTCTGGAAATCTGTCAATAGCACCTCTACTGTCAACTCCTGAGGACTTCCATCCTAATGTCACAGCAGGACTGAGTGACTCTGTTGGAAGTCTTGCTTCCTCATTAACTGTCAGAGTTCCATGGGGTCTGGGCTCCTCCTTCCCTTTCATCTCACCTGAGGACCTGTCACAAGGGCCTCCACATGTGGGTGGAAACAGGCTGCAGAGTAGGGGTATCTGGGTCAGAGGGGCTGAGGCGGCATCTGCCGAGTTTGGGGTCTGGACAAGGGCTTCACCTTTATTCTCCTTGCAGCATCACAGACCACGGTCCTCTCTACAGTCCGGTCCTCAGCCACAGCCATCAAGCACATCACCTGGATCCTCCTTATGGTCCTCCCCAGCTTCATTATAACTGTCTAGCTGGGCTGAGTCCTTTCCAGGAGCAGGTACTGAGGGCAGAATTCAGAGGGAAGGCAGGGGCACAGGGCCTGGTGTGAGGCTGGGTAAGGTGAATCCCAGCCAACCCCTGCCCCTCACTGAACCTCCTCATCCTGGAAATGAGCAGGTGAATAAGATCCCATATCACCCAAGAGCAATAATTGCAGACCCAACTCCAAAGGCCTTTTCGCACAGGAAGTGGCCTGGGTCAAGCAGGCAAGCCAGGAGCCCCACAGCAGAGATTGGGAGAAGGGCTGAGGCCAGGCCTGTGCTCCTGGATCAACAGCAGGTCTGACTCAGTGTGGCCTTCACATCACCAGCCACCTGGGGGACCCAGAGCCTCCGTGACTGAGGGGTCCTGCCTTGAGCAGAGGTGCCTGGGGGTGGTGGGGCTGAGCTGGGGTGGAGGTGCACAGCTGGGGGGACCAAGAAGAGATGGGGGGCAGGGACCTTGGTCCTGAGAGCTGTCAGCTGCTGGCTCAGAGGCTGGAGGGGCGCGAAGGAAGGAGGTTTGCCTGCAGCCCCCCAAGACTCTCAGGAAGCAAGGCCCCTCCTCTGGAGACCTGCTCCCTGGTCCTTTAGGCCCCCTTTGGGGAGGATCTGGACCTGAGTAAAGGGAGCAGATTGATTCCTCACTGGCTCCAGTCCTGAGCCTGAGCAGGGGGTGTCAGGGCCTGGGGTGACTGTGATGCAGGAAGGAAGGAGGAGGTGACAAGAAGCTGCTGGGCCTCGGGTGGGGGTGGAGGACAAAGGAGCCCCTCAGTGAGGGCGAGGCTAGAGGAGGGCTGGGGAGGGGCAGCCCCAGGAAAGTGACAGGAGTTCCTCAGCCTCCTGGGCCAAGGCCTCTTTCTTTTCTGCAGGAGACGGTGCTCCCAGGAAGTGCGACAGGTGCTCTGCCTGCCTTTCTTCTGCTCTTCACTTTAGATTCAGGCGATCAGACCCGATGAATGCTGAATCTGTTTTCCAGTTATGATGTCACAGTAGATGCATCATCTCATGTGTTTTATCACTTTTGATGAAATTCTACTCAGCATTTCTTAAAAAAAACAACAAACAGAGACAATTTATTTCGCCACTTTCTCCTGGTGCTAAGTGATGGAATTTCTACACTGAAATGCTCAAGTAGTTGAAGAAATCGCCACAAACAGGACATTTTTCATCGTATTCTAGTTTGTGGATAATTAAACTCTGCTTCATGACCTCATTCTTGCAAATGATATTGCAAGAAAAATACCATCTGCTATTACAGGACTCAGGGATTCTTTCTGTGTCTGGAGAAATCACCTCAGCCTATTTTCAATAGAAGAAAGTTTTATTTATGACCATTTCCCTTAATAATTTATTATGCTGAAAGTGAAAGTGTTAGTCGCTCAGTCGTGTCTGACTCTTTGCGACCCCGTGGACTTTAGCCCATCAGGCTCCTCTATCCATGGGATTCTCCAGGCAAGAACACTGAAGTGGGTTGCTGTTTCCTTCTCCAGGGAACCTCTCCAACTCAGGGATTGAACCTGCATCTCCTGTGTCTCCTGCATTGACAGGCAGATTCTTTACCATCTGAGCCACTGGGAAAGCCTATTTATTATGCTAATGCTATTTAAATAAAAATCTCACTACTCCAGAAAACTTGATGCCAGAAGCCAGTGTGAGGAATCCCGCCCATGGCAAACGTCATGTGGAAGGAAACCTTACAAAACGCAAAGGCGTGATTTGGCTTCATTGTTTTCCTGAACACCTACCCCCCAAAACCAGAGTCTGCCTTGCTTTATTGTACTGTGCTTTCCACTCTTCTGACATTCTCTGGAAAAAGTTTAACTCAGGGCTTCAGTTAACCATCTCCTGCATATAAAAAGAATGTCTCAGCTTAAACCACTCTGATAGCTTTCTAACTTACCTGACCAGTCTGCGGACTTTTACAACTTGTGAATTGTTTACAGCCCCCAACCGTGAGAGGCACAAAGCTTAAAGCATCTTAAAGATACAGAATCTTTTCTAAAAAGCTAAAAATTATACTGGTGATGGGTTTCACTGTTAGTCAATGACTGCTGCCAGGCCTCCATATTCTTTATCTTTTAGGCTCCTGGAGGATGTTAATCAATGTATTTGGGATGTAGAAGAAGGAATGTAGTAGTTTTGATGTTAGCAACACTAGACTTTTGAGTTAATTACTTTTCCCTTTGTTATAAATCACTGTACTTCTTTCATTGTTATATTGTTGTGTCTTTGCTATGTAAGAATGTAACTTTATTTAGTGCTTTCTGAGAGTGGCACTAGACTTTGGAAAGAACAACACTTTAGGCAAATAAGTTTTCTGGTTGACAGACCCTTATCAGAAAAGGGCCATAAAATGTTAATTGGCCTTCTGGCCAGAAGATGATGTAAATCACCTAAGACTTGTGTATACAACTAGATATGCAGAAAAAAAAAAAAAAGCCTGGTCTCAATAAGAGGCAGGGCTGCTGATGCTGCATAATTTTGTATTACCCATTGATCTCTTGATTACCCATTGTACAATCAAAAGTATAAAAGGCCTTTCCAGATAATAGAGGATGGGCCAGTCACTGGACTGGTTTCCCCTGTGTCTTCTTTACTCTATTTTCAGGTTCAATTCCCATCTGGGGCGTGAAGGCTCACCGTGTCTACTTACTTGCCCTGGCTTCTAAGACCCACAAGAGAGGGAGCCCAAGGCGGGGCACCCTCCACTATTCAAATGGGTGCCAGTGGCCTAATGTAGGTGGTGCAAATCTCTTGTCTAGAGGTTTTATTGGCTCTCCGCATAAACCAAGTTATTCAGCATTTTTTCTCCACTAATTTTCCTACTATACTATTTTTTCTTAATCTTTCTTTATATTTCTAATTAAATAAGTTTTTCCTTGCTGACTCCATCCCCGCTTCGAATTCCCTGGATCCACTGGGGCTGGTCCCCGGTAACTTGGAAGTATTTAAGATTTTTGTTTTCTAACCTACGAGAGAGGTCATGATGTTTCACCATTTCTCCATCTTATGGGATTCAGTGCACCTGGTGATACGGAGGAAACATGGTCTGAGAGGACACATGCACCCTTGTGATGCAGGAAGGAAGGAGGAGGTGACAAGAAGCTGCTGGGCCTCGGGTGGGGGTGGAGGACAAAGGAGCCCCTCAGTGAGGGCGAGGCTAGAGGAGGGCTGGGGAGGGGCAGCCCCAGGAAAGTGACAGGAGTTCCTCAGCCTCCTGGGCCAAGGCCTCTTTCTTTTCTGCAGGAGACGGTGCTCCCAGGAAGTGCGACAGGTGCTCTGCCTGCCTTTCTTCTGCTCTTCACTTTAGATTCAGGCGATCAGACCCGATGAATGCTGAATCTGTTTTCCAGTTATGATGTCACAGTAGATGCATCATCTCATGTGTTTTATCACTTTTGATGAAATTCTACTCAGCATTTCTTAAAAAAAACAACAAACAGAGACAATTTATTTCGCCACTTTCTCCTGGTGCTAAGTGATGGAATTTCTACACTGAAATGCTCAAGTAGTTGAAGAAATCGCCACAAACAGGACATTTTTCATCGTATTCTAGTTTGTGGATAATTAAACTCTGCTTCATGACCTCATTCTTGCAAATGATATTGCAAGAAAAATACCATCTGCTATTACAGGACTCAGGGATTCTTTCTGTGTCTGGAGAAATCACCTCAGCCTATTTTCAATAGAAGAAAGTTTTATTTATGACCATTTCCCTTAATAATTTATTATGCTGAAAGTGAAAGTGTTAGTCGCTCAGTCGTGTCTGACTCTTTGCGACCCCGTGGACTTTAGCCCATCAGGCTCCTCTATCCATGGGATTCTCCAGGCAAGAACACTGAAGTGGGTTGCTGTTTCCTTCTCCAGGGAACCTCTCCAACTCAGGGATTGAACCTGCATCTCCTGTGTCTCCTGCATTGACAGGCAGATTCTTTACCATCTGAGCCACTGGGAAAGCCTATTTATTATGCTAATGCTATTTAAATAAAAATCTCACTACTCCAGAAAACTTGATGCCAGAAGCCAGTGTGAGGAATCCCGCCCATGGCAAACGTCATGTGGAAGGAAACCTTACAAAACGCAAAGGCGTGATTTGGCTTCATTGTTTTCCTGAACACCTACCCCCCAAAACCAGAGTCTGCCTTGCTTTATTGTACTGTGCTTTCCACTCTTCTGACATTCTCTGGAAAAAGTTTAACTCAGGGCTTCAGTTAACCATCTCCTGCATATAAAAAGAATGTCTCAGCTTAAACCACTCTGATAGCTTTCTAACTTACCTGACCAGTCTGCGGACTTTTACAACTTGTGAATTGTTTACAGCCCCCAACCGTGAGAGGCACAAAGCTTAAAGCATCTTAAAGATACAGAATCTTTTCTAAAAAGCTAAAAATTATACTGGTGATGGGTTTCACTGTTAGTCAATGACTGCTGCCAGGCCTCCATATTCTTTATCTTTTAGGCTCCTGGAGGATGTTAATCAATGTATTTGGGATGTAGAAGAAGGAATGTAGTAGTTTTGATGTTAGCAACACTAGACTTTTGAGTTAATTACTTTTCCCTTTGTTATAAATCACTGTACTTCTTTCATTGTTATATTGTTGTGTCTTTGCTATGTAAGAATGTAACTTTATTTAGTGCTTTCTGAGAGTGGCACTAGACTTTGGAAAGAACAACACTTTAGGCAAATAAGTTTTCTGGTTGACAGACCCTTATCAGAAAAGGGCCATAAAATGTTAATTGGCCTTCTGGCCAGAAGATGATGTAAATCACCTAAGACTTGTGTATACAACTAGATATGCAGAAAAAAAAAAAAAAGCCTGGTCTCAATAAGAGGCAGGGCTGCTGATGCTGCATAATTTTGTATTACCCATTGATCTCTTGATTACCCATTGTACAATCAAAAGTATAAAAGGCCTTTCCAGATAATAGAGGATGGGCCAGTCACTGGACTGGTTTCCCCTGTGTCTTCTTTACTCTATTTTCAGGTTCAATTCCCATCTGGGGCGTGAAGGCTCACCGTGTCTACTTACTTGCCCTGGCTTCTAAGACCCACAAGAGAGGGAGCCCAAGGCGGGGCACCCTCCACTATTCAAATGGGTGCCAGTGGCCTAATGTAGGTGGTGCAAATCTCTTGTCTAGAGGTTTTATTGGCTCTCCGCATAAACCAAGTTATTCAGCATTTTTTCTCCACTAATTTTCCTACTATACTATTTTTTCTTAATCTTTCTTTATATTTCTAATTAAATAAGTTTTTCCTTGCTGACTCCATCCCCGCTTCGAATTCCCTGGATCCACTGGGGCTGGTCCCCGGTAACTTGGAAGTATTTAAGATTTTTGTTTTCTAACCTACGAGAGAGGTCATGATGTTTCACCATTTCTCCATCTTATGGGATTCAGTGCACCTGGTGATACGGAGGAAACATGGTCTGAGAGGACACATGCACCCTGTGTTCAAGGCAGCACTGCTCACAGTAGCTGGGACCTGGAAGCCACCTAAATGTCCACCCACAGGTGAATGGATAAAGAAGATGTGGAACATATACACAGGGAAATATTACTCAGCCATCAAAAAGAATGAAATAATGCCATATGTAGCAACGTGGATGGACCTGGAGATTGTCATACTGAACAAAATAATTCAGGGAAGCAGAAGCACCTGTTGACATCCTTTATACTCAGAATCAAAAAAGTCATGATACAAATGCTCTTACTTACAAAACAGAAAGAGACTCACAAACTTAGAGAATGAATTTATGGTTGCCAGGGGGAAAGGATGGGGGGAAGGGATAGTTAGGGAGTCTGGGATCACCATATACACACTGATTTATTTAAAATGGATAACCAGCAAGGACCTACTGTATAGCACAAAGAACTCTGCTCAATGTTATGTGGCAGCCTGGGTGGGGATGGGAGGGAAGTTGGGGAAGAACAGATGCATGTATGGAAGGGAAAGTGAAAGAAGGTTAGTTACACATCCATGTCTGACTCTTTGGGATTCCATGGACTGTAAGCTGCCAGCTCCTTTGTTCATGGAAATCTCCAGGCAAGGGAGTATTGGAATGGGTTGCCATTTTCTTCTTCAAGATATCTTCATGACCTGGGGATTGAACCAGGGTCTCTTGCATTGCAAGCAAATTCTTTACCAACTGAGCCACCAGGGAAGATAGAGACATATAATAAGTAAGTGTTACTTGTAAAATCATGCCTGACTCTTTGCAACCCCATGGACTGCAGCCCACCAGGCTCCTCTGTCCATGAGATTTTCCAGGCAAGGATACTGGAGTGGGTTGCCACTTCCTTCTCCAGGGGATCTTCCTAACCCAGGGATCGAACCCAAGTCTCCCACACTGCAGGCAGATTCTTTACTGACTGAGTTACAAGGGAAGCCCTGTACGTGTATGTTAAATCCCTAGCCTAGCTTCTTTGTGCTGCTCATTCAGGATGCCTGCACTCCTCTCTGGGTGTATATTTCAGCCTTGCTTCTGTTTTAAATAAACAAACTATTTCTGTATGTCTCCAGTAATAACTTTGGTATCTGTTTTTACAGTTTTTGCCTCCTTGAAACATTCTTGCTTTAAAGATGGTAAGAACCAAGGGAACTTTCATCTCGCCAGTGGTGTTTCAGTTCAGTTCAGTCGCTCAGTCTGTCCGACTCTTTGCGACCCCATGAATCACAGCATGCCAGGCCTCCCTGTTCATTACCATCTCACAGAGTTCACTCAGACTCACATCCATCGAGTCTGTGATTCCATCCAGCCATCTCATCCTCGGTCGTCCCCTTCTCCTCCTGCCCATAATCCCTCCCAGCATCAGAGTCTTTTCCAATGAGTCAACTCTTCGCATGAGGTGGCCAAAGTACTGGAGTTTCAGCTTTAGCATCATTCCTTCCAAAGAAATCCCAGGGTTGATCTCCTTCAGAATGGACTGGTTGGATCTCCTTGCAGTCCAAGGGACTCTCAAGAGTCTTCTCCAACACCACAGTTCAAAAGCATCAACTCTTCTGCACTCAGCCTTCTTCACAGTCCAACTCTCACATCCATACATGACCACAGGAGAAACCATAGCCTTGACTAGACGGACCTTAGTTGGCAAAGTAATGTCTCTGCTTTTGAATGTACTATCTAGGTTGCTCATAACTTTTCTTCCAAGGAGTAACATCTTCTAATTTCATGGCTGCAGTCACCATCTGCTATGATTTTGGAGCCCCCCAAAACAAAGTCTGACACTGTTTCTGCTGTTTACCCCATCTATTTCCCATGAAGTGATGGGGCCGGATGCCATGATCTTCGTTTTCTGAATGTTGAGCTTTAAGCCTACTTTTTCACTCTCCCCTTTCACTTTCATCAAGAGGCTTTTTAGCTCCTCTTCATTTTCTGCCACAAGGGTAGTATCGTCTGCATATCTGAGGTTATTGATATTTCTGGCAAGCTTGATTCCAACTTGTGTTTCTTCCAATCCAGGGTTTCTCATGATGTACTCTGCATAGAAGTTAAATAAGCAGGGTGACAATATACAGCCTTCATGTACTCCTTTTCCCATTTGGAACCAGTCTGTTGTTCCATGTCCAGTTCTAACTGTTGCTTCCTCACCTGCATACAGATTTCTCAAGAGGCAGGTCAGGTGGTCTGGTATTCCCATCTCTTTCAGAATTTTCCACAGTTTATTGTGATCCACACAGTCAAAGGCTTTGGCATAGTCAAGAAAGCAGAAATAGATGTTTTTCTGGAGCTCTCTTGCTTTTTCCATGATCCAGTGGATGTTGGCAATTTGATCTCTGGTTCCTCTGCCTTTTCTAAAACCAGCTTGAACATCAGGGAGTTCATGGTTCACATATTGCTAAAGCCTGGCTTGGAGAATTTTGAGCATTACTTTACTAGCATGTGAGATGAGTGCAATTGTGAGTTAGTTTGAGCATTCTTTGGCATTTCCTTTCTTTGGGATTGGCATGAAAACTGACCTTTTCCAGTCCTGTGGCCACTGCTGAGTTTTCCAAATTTGCTGGCATATTGAGTGCAGCACTTTCACAGCATCATCTTTCATGATTTGAAACAGCTCCACTGGAATTCCATCACCTCCACTAGCTTTGTTTGTAGTGATACTTTCTAAGGCCCCCTTGACTTCACATTCCAAAATGTCTGGCTCTAGATTAGTGATCACATCATCATGATTATCTGGGTCATGATGATCTTTTTCGTATAGGTCTTCTGTGTATTCTTGCCACCTTTTCTTAATATCTTCTGCTTCTGTTAGGCCCATACCATTTATGTCCTTTATCGAGCCCATCTTTGCATGAAATGTTCCCTGGGTATCTCTAATTTTCTTGAAGAGAAAATTAGTCTAGTCTTTCCCAGTCTGTTCTTTTCCTCTATTTCTTTGCATTGATCGCTGATGAAGGCTTTCTTATCTCTCCTTGCTGTTCTTTGGAACTCTGCATTCAGAATGCTTATATCTTTCCTTTTTTTCTTTGCTTTTCACTTCTCTTCTTTTCACAGCTATTTGTAAGGCCTCCTCAGACAGCCAATTTGCTTTCTTGCATTTCTTTTTCTTGGGGATGGTCTTGATCCCTGTCTCCTGTACAATGTCACGAACCTCCGTCCATAGTTCATTAGGCACTCTATCAGATCTAGACCCTTAAAACTATTTCTCACTTCCACTGTATAATCATAAGGGTTTTGATTTAGGTCATACCTGAATGGTCTAGCGGTTTTCCCTACTTTCTTCAATTTCAGTCTGAATTTGGTAATAAGGACTTCATGATCTGAGACACAGTCAGGTCCTGGTCTTGTTTTTGTTGACTGTATAGAGCTTCTCCATCTTTGGCTGCATAGAATATAATCAATCTGATTTTGGTGTTGACCATCTGGTGATGTCCATGTGTAGAGTCTTCTCTTGTGTTGTTGGAAAAGGATGTTTGCTATGACCAGTGCATTTTCTTGACAAAACTCTATTCGTCTTTGCCCTGCTTCATTCCTCATTCCAAGGCCAAATTTGCCTGTTACTCCAGGTGTTTCTTGAGTTCCTACTTTTGCATTCCAGTCCCCTATACTGAAAAGGACATCTTTTTGGGGTGTTAGCTCTAAAAGTTCTTGTAGGTCTTCCTAAAATCGTTCAACTTCAGCTTCTTCAGCATTACTGGTTGGGTCATAGACTTGGCTAACTGTGATATTGAATGGTTTGCCTTGGAAACAAACAGAGATCATTCTGTTCTTTTTGAGATTGCATTCAAGTACTGCATTTTGGACTCTTTTGTTGACCATGATGGCTACTCCATTTCTTCTGAGGGATTCTTGCCCACAGTAGTATATATAATGGTCATCTGAGCTAAATTCACCCATCCCAGGCCATTTTAGTTCACTGATTCGTAGAATGTCGACGTTCACCCTTGCCATCTCTTGTTTGACCACTTCCAATTTGCCTTGATTCATGGACCTGACATTCCAGGTTCCTATGCAATATTGCTCTTTACAGCATCAGATCTTCCTCTATCACCAGTCACATGCACAACTGGGTAATGTTTTTGCTTTGGCTCCATCCCTTCATTCTTTCTGGAGTTATTTCTCCACTGATCTCCAGTAGCATATTGGACACCTACTGACCTGGGGAGTTCCTCTTTTGGTATCCTATCATTTTGCCTTTTCATACTGTTCATGGGGTTCTCAAGGCAAGAATACCTCCCTTCTCCAGTGGACCACGTTCTGTAAGCCCTCTCCACCATGACCTGCCACATTGAAGGTCAGGAACAGCAGTGGTAGGAGATACCCCTCCTCCAAGGTAAGGAGCAGCAGCTGTGCTTTGCTGGAGCAGCTGTGAAGAGATACCCCACGCCCAAGGTAAGTGAAACCCAAGTAAGATGGTAGGTGTTGCAAGAGGGCATCAGAGGGCAGACACTCTGAAACCATACTGACAAGAAACTAGTCAATCTAATCAGACTAGGACCACAGCCTTATCTGACTCAATGAAATCAAGCCATGTCTGCGGGGCAACCCAAACAAGGCCCTAGCTTGCTTCAAGTCTATGAAGGCTGAAGGAGGTGAGGTAGCTGCAGAAAAAAGGGTTGAAAGCCGGTAGAGATTTGTTAATGAGTTTTAAGGAAAGAAGCCATCTTCATAACATAAAGCACAGAGTGGAAGAGAGAGGTTTGATGCCTAAGCTGCAGTAATTTATCCAGAAGATCTAATAAAATAATCTCTGAAGATGGCTATCCTAAATTAGAGCTTTCCAGTGTAGAGAAAAGAGTGTTCTATTGGAAGACGATGCCCCCGAGGACTTGCATGGCTAGCAAGGAGAACTGAGTCCTGCCTTCAAAGATTCAAAGGCTAGGCTGACTCTCTTGTTAGGGCCTAATGCAGCTGGTGACTTGAAGCCAAGCCTCACCTACTTTCTGAAAATCCTAGTAACTTTCAGAATTATGTTAAATCTGCTCTGTCTGTGCTCTGCAAACAGAAAAACACAGTTGAGATGACAGCATCTCTATTTACAACACTGATTACCAAAAATAGTAAATCCACTGTGGAGACCTAGTGCTCCCCAAAAATGCTTCCCTTCAAGATATCACTGCTCACTGAGAAAGCACCCAAGGGCCCTGATGGAGAAGTGCAATGAGATTCACATTGTTTTCACAGCTGCTAACACCGCTTCTGTTCTGCAGCCCACGAATCAAGGAGTAGTCATGATCTTCAAGTCATGGCACTTAGGAAATAGTTTCTGTAAGGCTATAGCTGCCACAAATAATGATTCCTCTGATGGATCTGAACAAAGTAAACTGAAAACTTTCTAAAGCGAATTCAGGATTACAAGTTCCACCCAAAACTTTCATGATTCATGAATAGAGGTTGAAATTTCAACATTAATAGAAATTTAGAAGAAGTTGATTTTAACTTTCTTAGATGACTCTGAGGGGTTCAAGAGTTCTCTTTTGAAGAAGTAACTACAGATGTGGTGAAAATAGCAAGAGGGCTAGAATTAGAAGTGGAGTCTAATGTAAAGATGGGGCTGATTGTTGCAATCTAATGAGAAAGTTGGAATAAATGAGAGTTGACTCTAATGGATGAGCAAACAAAGTGGTTTCTTGATATAAAATCTACTCCTGGTGAAGATTATGTGAAGATTGTTGAAATGACAACAAAGGACTTAGAATCTTTTAAGTTTAGAATAAATTTAGTTGAAAAGGCAGGAGGAGGATTTGAGAGGATTACCTCCAGTTTTGAAAGAAGTTCTACTATGGGTAAAATGCTGTCAAAGAGCACTGCATGCTAAGAGAATTCTTCTGTGAAAGGAAAAGTTGAATGATGTGGCAAATTTCATTGTTGTCTTCTTTTCAGAAATTGTGCTACCCACCAAAACCCTCAGCAACCACTACCTGGATTAGTCAGTAGTGACAGAAACTGAGACAGGACCCTCCACCAGCAAAAACATGGTGACTCACTGTAGGCTCAGATGGCCCTGGAGATTGTTTATTTAGACATAAAGGCATTGAACACTTAACAGACTTCCATGTCGACACAATATTATGTGCAGTGGAAATGAAAAAATTTGTGTGATTTCCTTTATTGTGAAATTTACTTTATTGCCTTGGTCTGGAACCCAGCCCACAGTATCTCTGAGGTTGGCCTCTATCTACATGGCTTTCAGTCTATGTTTTCCAGCCTGGAACTAACACTTGGATGGCTGCATAGTAGGGTGAACACATGACCTACTGTTGGGATATGGTGAAACATACATTTAAAAATCCAGAGAATTTAGGGATCACGTCACAGCTGGACTGCATGTTACTTTAGGAATGATCCTTAAATTCTCTGTTTCCACAAGAAATAAAGCATTATCATTGGTTTTATTTATAGAATGTGGAGGAATGGGAAATACCATGACACCACCCTTAAGGCAGAAAGTGAAGAGGAGCTAAAAAGCCTCTTGATGAAAGTGAAAGAGGAGAGTGAAAAAGTTGGCTTAAAGCTCAAGATTCAGAAAATGAAGATCATGGCATCGGGTCCCATCACTTCATGGGAAATAGATGGGGAAATAGTGTCAGACTTTATTTCTTTGGGCTCCAAAATCACTGCAGATGGTGACTGTAGCCATGAAATTAGAAGATGCTTACTCCTTGGAAGAAAAGTTATGAGCAAACTAGATAGTACATTCAAAAGCAGAGACATTACTTTGGCGACAAAGGTCTGTCTAGTCAAGGCTATGGTTTTCCCAGTAGTCATGTATGGATGTGAGAGTTGGACTGTAAAGAAGGCTGAGTGCCAAAGAATTGATGCTTTTGAACTGTGGTGTTGGAGAAGACTCTTGAGAGTCCCTTGGACTGCAAGGAGATCCAACCAGTCCATTCTGAAGGAGATCAACCCTGGGATTTCTTTGGAAGGAATGATGCTAAAGTTGAAACTCCAGTACTTTGGCTACCTCATACGAACAGTTGACTCATTGGAAAAGACTCTGATGCTGGGAGGAATTGGGGGCAGTAGGAGAAGGGGACAACAGAGGATGGGACGGCTAGATGGCATCACTGACACAATGGACGTGAGTCTGAGTGAACTCTGGGAGTTGGTGATGGACAGGGAGGCCTGGTGTGCTGCGATTCATTGGGTCACAAAGAGTTGGACACGACTGAGTGACTGAACTGAACTGATGACTTTTCTCCTGGATTAGAAAACAAGCATGAAGTACTTAACTTTTCTGCAATATAGAGGTATTGATTTAAGAATCTATATAAAGGCTTCCCAGGTGGTGCTTGTGGTAAAGAATCAGCCTGCCAACGAATGAGGTACAGGAGACACAGGCGACATGAGTTTGATCCCTGAATCAGGAAGATACCCTGGAGACGGAAATAGCAACCCCCTCCAGTATTCTTGCTTGGGAAATGCTATGGACAGAGGAGCCTTGGTGGCCTACAGTCCATGGCGTCGCAAAGAGTCAAACAAGACTCAGCACCAATAGGGTAATAAATTATGAAGGGAACCAGTCAATGTAAAATTTTATCCCTTTGAAAATATAATGAAGTTGTTTCTCTGGATAAAGAAACAAAACCCTGAGTCCTGTAATAGCAGATGTATTTTTCCACCAATATCATCATTTTTAAGAATAAGGTCATGATGCAGGGAAAAGCCTAATTTTCCAAAAACTAGAAGATTGAAAGTGTAATGTTTGTGGTGATTTCTTGTACAAGTAGTTGAAAGTATCAGTGCAGAGACTGCATCACTCAACACCAAGAGAAAGTGGGAAAGGAGATTTGAGAAAAGTAAAGATGTTGAGGAGGATGCTCATCAGATGTGACAAGAGACTCAAGATGGTGCAGCCACCGTGTCGTCATAACTGGTAGACAGACTTGGGATTCGTAAGGTCTGATCTCTTGACTGTAAAGTGAACAGCAGGAGAACAAAAGCAGCCAAGCAAAGACTGAGTCCTCAGGCAGACAGAGCACCAGTTGGGGCTTCCTGGGAGCACCATCTCCTGCAGAAAAGAAACAGGTGTTGGCCCAGGAGGCTGAGGAAATCCTGTCACTTTCCTGGGGCTGCCCCTCCCCAGTCCCCCAGCCCCGCCCTCACTGAGGGGCTCCTATGTCCTCTACCCCCACCCCCAGCCCAGGCCCAGCAGCTTCTTGTCACCTCCTCCTTCCTTCCTGCATCACAGAGTCACCCCAGGCCCTGACACCCCTGCTCAGGCTCAGGACTGGAGCCAGTGAGGAGTCAATCTGCTCCCTTTATTCAGGTCCAGATCCTCCCCGAGGGGGCCTGAAGGACCAGGAAGCAGGTCCCCAGAGAAGCGGCCTTGCTTCCTGACAGCCTTGGGGGGCTACAGGGAAACCTCCTTCCTTCACGCCCCTCCAGCCTCTGAGCCAGCAGCACACACAGCTCTCAGGACCAGGGTCCCTGCCCCCATTTCTTCCTGGTCCACCCAGCTGGGCGCCTCCACCCCAGCTCAGGCCCACCACCCCCAGGCACCTCTGCTCAAGGCAGGGCCGCTCAGTGATGATGCTCTGGGTCCCCAGGAGGCTGGGGACGGCAGGCCACAGGCTGAACCACAACTGCAGCTGCTCCAGGAGCACAGGCCTGGCCTCACTCCTTCCCCCAGTCTCTCCTGTGAGGTTCCTGCCTTGCCTGCTTGACCCATGCCACTTCCTGTGAGAACAGGCCTTTGTGTCTGCAAAGGCCTTCCCACCCCTTCCTCCTGGGATGAAAGCCCAGTCCCTCTCATCTTGGGCCCTGGGTGGGTCCCTTCCCCGCTGACACATCATGTGGAGCCCCCTTGCTGCTCTCAGCCCCCGGGAGTCCTGCCCTCGCCCAGAGTGCCTGCTGTTCTCACACCACCTACCCGGGGCCCTGCCAGCCAGCAGTCTGTGCTCAGTCAGGGGACTTGGCTAAACCCTTTAAGCATCAGTAGGCCCTCAGCCTAGTGAAGGCCCCTCCCTTTTCACAATGTCACCTGACAATGGGGACCTCTCAGACCTCAGGGCTGAGCTTGTCGACTTCTGCTCTCAGGTGATATGCGGTCTTAACCCACTGCTCATTTCCAGGATGAGGAGGTTCAGTGTGGGGCAGGGGTTGGCTGGGATTCACCTTCCCAGGCCTCAAACCAGGCCCTGTGCCCCTGCCTTCCCTCTGAATTCTGCTCTCAGTACCTGTTCTTGTAAAGGAACCAGGCTATGAAGCCTATTATGACGAAACCGGCGAGAACTCCAAGGGCTATCTTGGTTATGTGGCTGCTGGCTGGGGCCATGGTCTGCACTGTAGCGGGAACTGTGGTCGGTGATGCTGCAAAGAGAGTAAGAGTGAAGCCCTTGTCCAGACCCCAAGCTCGGCAGATGCCTCCTCACCCCCCTGACTCAGTACCCCTACTGTGCAGACAGCTTGCACCCATCACATGGAGGCCCCTGTGATAGATCCTCAGGGGGGAAGGGAGGAGCCCAGTCCTCACGGGGCTCTGACAGTAATGGGGGACCAAGGTTTCCAACACAGCCACTCAGTCCTGCTGTGACATCAGAGGTGGTGACCTGAGGATGGAGTCCTCAGGAGCTGACAGCAGAGGTGGTATTGACAGTTTTCCCAAAGTGGAATTGGTGACATTTAGAAGAAGATTCTGGAAAGAGGGTACAGTGAGAAATAAATCCCAGAAATCAAAAAGATGTCTACAGGATTTGGATCAGCAAAAACCCATGTTCAGTTATCCAAATGCCTGTGCCATGAGGAGAGACGTCAGGAGGTGGAAGAGGAAGGTGGATGACAGAGCATCCCAGAACATTGTTCTCCCAGGAACAACTCACTTTTTAAATTTATCTTTTTACATTCTTTTATTTTATTTTTATTCACTCCAAAAACATTGTTAATTGGGGTATAGCCATTAACAATGTTATGATAGTTTCAGGTGAACAGTGAAGGGATTCAGCCATACACACACATGTACTCCTTCCCCCCTAAACTCCTCTCCCATCCAGGCTGGCCTATGCCACTGAGGAGAGTTCCATGTGCTATACCGTGGGAGCTTGTTGGATATCCATTTACATATAGCGGTGTGTACGTGACCTTCCCAGAGTCCCTAACTATCCCTTCCCCTGGGTAACCACAAGCTTGTTTTCTGAGTCTGCGAGTCTCTTTCTGCTTCGTAAGCTGTCTTGCACTATGTCCTTTTAGATCCCACATATAGGGCATGTCATACGGTATTTCTCCTTCTCTTTCTGACTTAGATCACTCAGTATGGCACTCTATAGGGCCATCCGTTTCAGGAACAGCTCACTGTAGATGGATCACTTTGCCAAAACACACACAGACGCACTGACACACACACGCACACACACAGGGTGGGTCCCTATCACCTTGAGTAGACTACCATTTCTTTATACTCATCTCACTTACCCGAGGTCTTCAACATTTTCTTCCAGTGCACCATAAAATCCCGAAGCCAGGCCCGACAGTCTCCTATGGAGACTTTCTTGAAGAAGTCGGTCACAGCTCTGTCCTTCTCCCACTTCTCTTTAATCGGTCTCCCTCCAGAATGATCCATTGTCCAGTGCCCATCCTCTGAATCAAAGTGGAGGCACATTTCGCCATTGAAGCCAAACTGCCAGGATCCAGTGATGCGTCCATCCTCTTCACACTGGCATGTCATCCTGCCCTGCAGGGTCAGAGGATCTGACCCCATCAAGGAAAAGAAAGAGCTCAGGCTCTGGACTTGACAAATTCTTTGCCTCACCGTGTCCATCTCTCCTGGGCCCAGGTAATCTGGCCCTGTTCTCTCCTCCAAGGCCCGCTCCTTCTACTGGACTACTAGGGAAGGACTAATACCCAGTTGAATTTTTTACCCATAAACAATGGATGCAGCTCCTTCAGTATCTGGACTTCCTAACTCACCCCTGGACTCAATGGACATGAGTTTGACTTGATGGACATGAGTTTGAGAAACCTCTGGGAGTTGGTGAAGGACAGGGAAGCCTGGCGTGCTGCAGTGCATGGGGTTGCAAAGAGTGGGACACAACTGAGCAATGGAACTGAACTGAATTGAACTCACCTCTGGGTGTGTGCTTCTCTGGTATAATGTCAGGCAATTGCCCCTTGAGGAAGTCCCCGATGTCTCTCAGTGTTTGTTTCTGAGTTTCCCAAGTGTTTGTAGCTTTCACCTCCTCTCCCAATGGACTTGTGGATCGGATCATGGTACCACCACAGTCATAGGATAGAAAAACATTCCCATCTACCTCGCCTTGAACCACACACCACGGCTCTCCAGGACTGGGGTGAGGATCGACGGTGAAGTTGTAGCAAAGAGAGTGAGCGCCTGTGAAGGAAAACTCAGGTGAGGGCAGGTTTTGGAGAAGAAGACCCATTACCTCCTCCCCCCACTTATGTGAGAGCAGAGGAAAGCTGCAGGGCTGGGTTGGTAGAGCAGGAAGGTCCTCTTCCTCCCCAACACCACCTACAGGCTGAGCAAGTGGAGAAACCACATAACATTATCTCTACTGTGCTTATAAGGCCAAGACAGAACCCAAAGCTACAGAAAGAAGAATTCACAATTGGGGTCACAGGATCTAGGAAGGCCAGGGAGATGCTGCTGATCTACCACTCTGATGGGTCTTGGGATCCTGGAGAAGGCCTAGCCCACATGGCATGAAAGAGAAATACCAGAACTTCCGAGGCAGGTGGTAGAGGAGGGGATCAAAGGCTCAGAGAAGTGAATGTGCCAGGGTGGACACGGTATGAAAGGGCAGGAAAGTGTGCAGTCCCCCAGGATCTATGGAGCCCGAGAGGAAAGAACGGATGAGAAGCATCTCCAACAGCTCAAGGGTGACTTTTGCTGAGGGTCAGGGATGGTGGTGGGATTGGTGTTCCTGTGCGCGTCCAGCAGGAGTGAGGATGGAGAAGGGGAAAGCGCTGATGCCAGGGGGAGTGTCCTATGTCAGAAACAAAGCAGATGCAGCCGCCAAGGAGACCAGAGAGCCCCACTATAGCCAGGCCTCACTGCAGAGAGTACCACGCTGGCTCATAGCACAGGGCGATCCTAGAGGCAGGCAGAAGAGCAGTGAGCCCTGCTAAAAACTACACAATTGAAAGGAAAAATTATATTAAAAAACAGAGACAAACACAAGGCTGGATGTTCAGGAAGCTGAGTGCAGACATCCCAACAAAATGTCCAGGTCCTTGTGCAGTATCCAGCACTGAGTCAGGTCTTGTATTCAGAATCCATCATTAGAGACAGAGATGCCAGGCATCAGCAAGGAGGGCCCTCTTATTACCACAGCAAGTGCAGAAGTCCTTCTGGCCTTGGAAGCCACATGGTCATTGACAGGGGTAAGTGTACTCTTGGCAGAGAAGCCACCCCCACATCCATAAGGACCTAGAGTGGGACTGTCATCATGTCCAGCAATCTGAAACATCATCATGGCCCGCCTGTTATTACTGTGGTGCCTGAAATCTGTGGAAGGAATACATATCTGTCCCACATCCTGCCCACAGGAGTGTCACCCATTCACTGGTCCTCATAGTGCTCATTTCACATCCACTGCATTTGCAATATGAGTGAAAAATCTCCACAGTTAGTAAATTACCGTGCGGTGAGGGCTACCATAGAAGCGATTTCCAAGTTCACACTTCTGACACTGACCTTCATCCCCCAATAGTACGTGTAAAGAATAGCATATCCTGGAGAAAATGACTGAGTACCAACCTATAACCCTCCAGGGCTTCAGGAGTGTCATCCCTATCCTATCTCCATTTAATTCCCAGTGTGGCCATAAATTTCTATAATTGTATATATGACATATTTCAGGCTCTGCAGACCATGGATTTCTGTTCCAACTGCTGTCCTAGCACAAAAGCAGTCACAGATGAGTGGTGACTGATGACCTGCTTCTTGGGCAGATGACCCAACAGAACCTGTGACGTCAGAGGTATCTGTGGTCAGAAAGGTGCTATGTGCTGAATATGGCATTTTACTTGGAGGTTCACAACACAGACCCTTTATGTCCTGAGGCAAGGCCATGTGATTTGCAGTGGGGACTACTACACCATTTAAATGTGGCTCCTGGTATGGTCCTGGAGGCTGGTGGAGGTGAGGCCTCTGGTCATGAAATGTCAACATTGTCTATCATGATCTCGGCTCATCAAACCCTAGTCATTAGTTCAGCTAGACCAACCATCTTAGGATTAAAGCAATATTGTGATTTGTCATAAGAAGGGCCAGAGGCAACAAATACGAGAGCAGCAGGTGGCCTAGGCCTGACATCAGAATTCTTGTAGGACTACTATTCTTCAGGGCCTGGCCCTGTGGCTCAGCAGTAAGGAATCCGCTTGCAATGTCGGAGCTGGAGTAGATGTGGGATCTGTCCCTGAGTGAGAGAAGATCCCGTGCAGAAGAGCATGGCAACCCACTCCAGTGTTCTTGCCTGGAGAATCTCTTGGACAGAGGACCGTCGTGGGGTATAGTGCATAGGATCATAAAGAGTTGGACATGCCTGGAGTGACTTAGCATGCACACACTATTCTCTGCTCATGCCAGAGGCTTCGTGCCGTGTCCCCTATATCTCCATGGACCATGGAAACCACTCTAGAGCAGAGGGGGTCAGGGAACATTAGCCCATATCTGCTGGACCCACACTCCTTTCATATTTACACCACCCAGAACCTACAAGGCAGGGCAGAGCAAGTTTTTGGTTCACAAACAGGCAGCTAAGGCATCCTTGCACTAGTCCCTAGAGGATAAGTTATCTGTAACTGTATTGTGACCCAGGGAAGTCACATGTTTTTTTTTTTTTTTTTTTTTTCAGGTCGTCTCTGTCTGCTCTTTTAGCACAAATGTGGAGATGTATAATGCCCACAGACACCAGATGGCCTTTCGAGACCAACAGATTTACTCTCTATCTTTTGAAGAAAAGGTTCTCCAACTCCTGTCTTAAATAATAGCTGTTATAGGCCACTGTCTCCATAGTCTCAGGGAATATGAATGTGGGACTGAAGGGTAGAAGTGGGGGTGCCTGTCCTCACCCTTGTGCCCTGTGTCACACACTTTGGGAAACTCTTCTCCCATCTCTCCTGCTTTATGTCCTGGGGGCCAGGCTGGGACGCTTCTGCTGGGGTGAATTCTCAGGCAAGAGGATAGGGTGCTAGTTGACAGAGGGTAGGTTTAGGATCCCTTCACAGATGGGAAGTTGTTGGAGGCCCTGAGCTTCTTGGGATGGGGAGGGATATGGAAAAAATAGTGTTGTAACCAAGCAGGACTCTAAGGAGGCTTCTTAGGTAGACTCCAGCCATCTCCATGCCCCTACCTCCTGCACCAACTGCCCCCACCCCACATTCCGCCCATCTCCCCCAGTCCCCCGCCGCCCCGGCCCGCCCAGCGCAACTGGTCAGACTCCACCCAGCCTTCCCCTGAACCCCGTGGGAGGGGGCGGGCGCCGCCTGTCCAGCACTGGCTCCAGTGGCTGCAAATCCCCGCGAGGCGGCCCGCGGATTGGAGCAGCATTTCTCGCTGCTGCCCGGGCTCCGATTTCTTCCAGCTTCCCCTCCCTTTATGCTGCGAT
>SJYG01000189.1:892683-976505 GCA_006410535.1 Litocranius walleri | reverse complement strand
TGCCCCCCCCCGCCCCCCGCCCCGGTACCCTGCCCCCCCCCAAACTCAGGTGACGCCCGGACGGTCCAGGGGAGCCAGCCGCCTCCTTCTCCGGCGTCGAAGCCTCGCATGGCCCCACCCAGCCGCCCCCTCCTGACTCACTCCTTTCGCCTCCAGTCCCTCCCCGTTTCTTTTCTCCTCCGAGTCCTTCTGGCCCCTCAACCTTCCTCCCCACTCCCGCCTGCAGTCTTCCTGCGGTGGTGGTTTACTCGCTCAGTCGTGTTCGACTCTTGCGACCCGAGGACTGTAGCCCCCGGGCTCCTCGGACCATGGGGATTCTCCAGGCGAGAGTACTTCAGTGGGTCGCCATGCCCTCCTCCTTGGGATCTTCCTGACCCTGGGATGGAAGCCGGATCTCCTACGTTGCAGGCAGAGGCTTTACCGACTGAGGTGGGAGGGAAGCTCTGCTTTTTTTTTTCTTTTTAAGACTCAAGATTTCCATGCCATCCACCACCCCGCAGCCACCCCCACCAAAGAATTCTATGGATTTCTTAAAAGGGCCTGAAGATAGCCCTTAACTGCAGTGTCATCAGCAATATGTTTTCTAGTAGTTTCTGCCCCAGAGTAGTCCCAGACCTTCTGTGGGCCACAGTAACTGCTCATTAGAAAGAGTTTGAGGACTGAGGCCAGAACCTGAATCTGCAGGTTCCGCGTGGAGAAGGGGATCCAGCGCTGCCACCGGGCGCCCCCTGGCGGTCTCCTCAGGCTGCTCGTTCTACACTGGTAGCCTGTGATCCATTTTATTCCCCCTCATAATTTACTTGTGTGCAGCATCCAGCCAGCACTGAACATCTCACTTTCACATGTCAGGGCTGTCCGCTGATGAAGAGTGAGATGATCCATCACTCTTTGGGACTGACAAGACCTCCTAACTCTTGGGAAGTGGTCTATCTATGACATAGTGATCTATCAATGACGTTGAGAGGCCAGCGTCTGTGACAGAGGGCTCCATCTCTCTGTTATCACGGGCGCTTGGCCTTTGCTAGCTTCAGGGGTGACTGAGCCCTGACCTCGGAAGGTCGCGCTGACACCTCCGCACGGGCAGTGCTCCATTTCATGTCTTGTCACTGAGTGAGGCTGGCTTCCCTGTTTATAGATATGGAAATGGATGTGAGCAGAATATTAAGGAAGTAGCAAGAGCAATCAGGTGGAGTTTCATGTTTTTGGAAGGATGTTCATTGGTGATTCTCATTAAAATCACCTCCCGGTTGATTTCACTCCCGTCTGGGGCTATTCTGTGTCTGGGGGTGGCCAGGCCTGTCCAGAGTGGCCCGTCTTCCCCTATGTGGCTGTCCTGGACAGGGTTCTAATGCTGTCCTTTCATCTTTCTCCTGCTCTCCTAATCACTTGCCTCCTCACCAGCCTCCTCCACTGGGGCTATGTGGTCCCCATGTTGCCTCTTGCCGGAGATTAAACCCAGGGCCCTGTCCCCCAGGCCTATGCACGAGAGTCTCCCCCTGACACATTGATCACCTGAACCCACTAAATTGCTGCCCTAGCCAAGCCTGAGTCCTGTCCTCCTCCCAGCCCCCATGTGTCTCTTGTCCCCAAATTGATACACACCAGGCTCTTGGCCTCCTTAATCCGTAGAAATAAATCAGAGGCCAGACAATAGAAATAAATCAAATTTCTTAATGAAAAGAAATTGAGGCAAGTCTTTACTGGGGCCACTGGTGCAGCAGAGGGGAGTGAGAACAAATGACAGTTTCCTTGCTTGCTCACTCCCCGAGGTGGAGGGGCCAGCTGGTTCCTTCTATGGGGTGAGGGGAGGGGTGTGTCCAGGGGTCAGTCAGCGGGGTGGCTAGGTGACTGGCTGAACCCTCAAGTGTTGTGTTCCGGTGGCATGCGAGGCATCCTGCTTTTGCTCTGGGCTCTTCAAAAGTGGCAGTTGGATTTTTCATCTTTATATCTTTTTTCCAGAATTTGCTTCAACTACTCCAACTAAAAAACAATCTATTTTTTTAAACCTTTTAATTTTGTATCGGGTATAGCTGATTTACAAACAGTGTTGGGATCGTTTCAGGTGAACAGCATAGGGACTCATCAGTACACATACATACATGCATTCTCCCTACACTCCCATCCTGACAGGGCAGTCATGTAATATTGAGCAGAGTTGTGCGTTTGTTCCCTTGGGCTGGCAAAATCTCCTGGAGAAGGAAAGAGCAACCCACTCCAGTATTCTTGGTTGGAAACTGCCATGGATGGAGGAGCTAGCAGGCTACAGTCCACGAGGACAGAAAGAGTTGGACACACACAGAAGGAGTACACACACAGAGACACACCATGTGCCATACTTAGGCCCTTGACGGCTATCCATTTTAAACAGAGCAGGGTGTACATGACCTTTCCATACTCCCTAACGATCCCTTTCCCCCATCCCACCTCCAGCAACTAGAAGTTTGTTCTCTAAGTAAGTCTCTTTCTGAGAATGCACAACATCTTTATTGCTGATATGAAGAAAGGTTTATGGGTTTGGATAGAAGGTCCAACCAAACACAGCATTTTCTGATGCCAAAGCTTAATCGAGATCAAAGCCCTAATTCTTCGTTTCCATGAAGGCTGAGAGAGGTGAAAAAGTTGCAGAAGAAAAATTTGAAGATAGCAGGAGTGGTTCATGAAGTTTAAATAAAGAAGCCACCCCCATAACATAAAGTGCAGAGTGTAGTAAGTAGATCTGATGTAGAAGCTGCTGCAAGTTTTCCAAAAGATTTAGCTAAGACAGTCTATGAAGGTGGCTCCACTGAGCCAGGGATTTCCAGTGTAGACAAAACATCCATCTACTGGAAGAAGATGCCCGCCAGGACTTTGATACCTGGACAGGAGTAGTCAATCCCTGACTTCAAAGATTCCAAGAACAGGCAGATTCTCTTGATAAGGACTAATGCAGTAGATTACTGGAAGTCAGTGGTCCCTTACCACTTGGAAAATTCTAAAGCCCTTTAGAATTAGGCTGAACCTGTTGTGCCTTCTGTCCTTAAATGAAACAATGAAGCCTGGATGACAGCATACCTGTTTACAGGTATGTTTACATTGTGCCAAGTGTTTAAAGTCCAATGTTGAGACCAATGCTCAGAAAGAAAGATCCCTTTCAAAATACTACTGCTGATTGACAAAGCATCCAAGAATGTGATGGAGAAGTACAAGGAGATTCATGTTATTTTCATGGCTGCCAACACAACATCCATTCCGAAGCACATGGATCGTGGAGTAATTATGATGTTCAACTCATTGTATTTAGGAAGCACATTATAGGCTATAGCTGCGTAGATTCCTCTGTTGGATCTGGGCAGAGTCAACTGAAAATTTTCTGCACTGAATTCATTAAAAAAAAACCTATATAATCTTTTAAAAAGACATTGCTAATTTGTTTCTTTGGTTGCATTGGTCTTAACTGAGGCATTCGGGGCCTTTGTTGGGTCATGCAGGATCCTTCATCACAGCACACGGACAGTTGCGACACGTGGGCTTAGTTGTTCAGCGACATGTGGGATCTTAGGTCTCTGAACAGGTATCAAGCTGTTATTCCTTGCATTGGAGGGTATATTCTTCACCACTGGGCCAACAGGGAAGTCCCTTTACATTGGATTCATGATTATAGATTCCGCTGAAAACAGTGAATCATGGGAATAGGTTGAAATATCAACATTACTGTGAGTATGGGAGGAGTAGAGTTCTACCTTCACAGATGACTTTGAGGGGTTCAACAATTCACTGGAGAAAGTAAGTGCAGATGTAGTACAAATAACAAGGAAGCTAGAGTTAGAAGTGGAGCCTGAAGATGTGGCTGAATTGCTGCAATTGCATCATAAAGGTGAAATGAAGGAGGGTTCATTCTTATGCGTGAGCTAAGAAAGTGGTTTCTTGAGACAGAAACTGCTCTTGGTGAAGAAGCTATGAAGTTTATGGAAATGACAACAAAGGATTTAGAATATAACATAAACTTAGTTGAAAAAAGTAGCAGTGTACTGCAGAGGATGAACTTCAATTTTCAAAGAACTTCTACTGTGGGTAAAAAGATTGTTAAAGGGCACAGCATGCTCCAGAGAAATCTGTGAAAGGAAGAGTCAAAGGATGTGGCAAACTTCATTGTTGTCTTCTTTTCAGATATTGCCCTACCCACCCCAACCTTCAGCAACCACCGTCCTGATCAGTCAGCAGACATAGACACTGAGACAAGATCCTCCACCAGCAAAAAGATTTTGACTTGTGAAGACAGAGATGATGCTCAAACTACTTTATTTTAGAAACAAAGTGTTGTTAATGAAATTCTGTATATTTATTTAGTTGTAAAGCTATTGCACACTTAACAGATGTCAGACAGTGTCAATTAACTATATACAAAGTGGGAAATGAAAACTTTGTGTGATTCACTTTATTATGATCTTCAATTTACTGCCCTGGTCTGGAACACAGCCTGGACTATCTCTGAGGTTTTGCTGTATCTACATGGCTTTCAGTCTACATTTTCCCTCTGGAACTAACATTGGGTTGGTTATATAGTAAGATGGACAAACGATCTACTGTTGAGATACAGTGAAATATACATCTCAAGGCAGGATTCAGTTTCACTCCTACAAACAATGTATGAGAACTCCTATTATTGCATTTCCTGTACCACTTGACCCAGATTTATTTTAAAGGCTGTCAGTTATATGAATATATGAGGCTATCCCAGCAATTTTTTGTCAGGCTGATTATTCAGGATATGTTCAATCTTTGCACAGGTTTACAGTTCTATGAAGACCTACATGACCTTCTAGAACTAACACCAAAGGAGATGTCCTTTTCATCATAGGGGATTGGAATGATAAAGTAGGAAGTCAAGAGATTCCTGGAGTAACAGGCAGGTTTGGCTTTGGAGTACAAAATGAAGGCAGGAAAAGGCTACTTTCATTCTTGTCAAGAGTACACACTAGTCATAGCAAAAACACTCTTCCAACATAATAAGAGAAGACTGTACACATGGACATTACCAGATGGTCAATACTGAAATCAGACAGATTATATTCCTTTTAGCCAAAGGTGGAGAACCTCTATACAGTCAGTAAAGGCAAGACTGGAAGCTGACTGTGGCTTAGATCATGAGGTCCTTATTGCAAAATTCAGACTTTATTTGAAGAAAGTAGGAAAAATCACTAGGCTCTTCAGCTATGACCTAAATCAAATCTCCTATATTATCCAGTGGAAGTGACAAATAGATTTAAGGGATTATATGTGGTATACAGAATTCCTGAAGAACTATGGATGGAGGTTCATGACATTTTACAGCAGGTGCTGACCAAAATCATCCCCAAGAAAAAGAAATGCAAGAAGACAATATCATTTCTGAGGTGGCCTTACAAATAGCTGAGGAAAAAAAAGACGTGAAAGGCAAAGGAGAGAAGGAAAGATCTCTCCATCTGAATGCAGAATTCCCAAGAGTAGCAAGGAGAGGTAAGAAAGGCTTCCTAGATGATCAAAGCAAATAGAAGAGGGAAAAAGAAAAAAAAAAAGAAAGAAAGAAAGAGAAAGCCTAGACATCTCTTCAAGAAAATTTGAGATACCAAGGGAACATTTCATGCAAAGATGGGCACAATAAGAGACAAATCAAAAGGACCTACAGAAGCAGATGAGATGAAAAAGGGGTGACAAAAACAGACAAAAGAAGTGCACAAAAAAGGTCTTAATGACCTGGATAACCACGATGGTGTGGTCACTCATTTAGAGCTAGGTATCTTGGAGTGTGAAGTCAAGTGGGCCTTAGGAAGAATTACTAAGAAAATAGCTAGTGGAGATGATGGAATTCCAGCTGAGCAATCTAAAATCCTACACGGAGATATTCTCTAAAATGGCGGAGGAATAGGACGGGGAGACCACTTTCTCCCCCACAAATTCATCAAAAGAACATTTGAACACTGAGCAAATTCCACAAAACAACTTCTAAATTCTGGGAGAGGACATCAGGCACCCAGAAAGGCAGCCCATTGTCTTCAAAAGGAGGTAGGGGAAAAACTATAAAAGATAAAGAGGGAGACAAAAGTGAGAGGGACGGAGATCCATTCCAGGAAGGGAGTCTTAAAAAAGAGAGACGTTTCCAAACACCAGGAAACACTCACCAGCAAATCTGTGGTGAGCCTTGGAACTTCAGTGGACAACATAACCAGGAGGAAAAATAAATAATTAAAAGCCACAGATTACGTGCCTAAGGCAACTCCCAGTGGAGAAGCAGCACAGTTGCTTGCATCCACCACTAGCAAGCGGGGGCTGGGCAGGGAGGCGAGGGCTGCATTGCTTGGAGTAAGGACCAGGCCTGAATGCCCTGAGGGCAATCTGAGGGAACTAACTTGAGGTAGCAAACCAGAGTGTGGGACAGCTATCCCGTGAAAAGCCCTAACCTAAAACACTACCAGGCCTGCTCACAGAACAAAGGACTTAGCAGAGCTAGCCGGCTGTGGACCGGCTAAAAAAAAAAAGAAAGAAAGAAAGAGAAAGCCTAGACATCTCTTCAAGAAAATTTGAGATACCAAGGGAACATTTCATGCAAAGATGGGCACAATAAGAGACAAATCAAAAGGACCTACAGAAGCAGATGAGATGAAAAAGGGGTGACAAAAACAGACAAAAGAAGTGCACAAAAAAGGTCTTAATGACCTGGATAACCACGATGGTGTGGTCACTCATTTAGAGCTAGGTATCTTGGAGTGTGAAGTCAAGTGGGCCTTAGGAAGAATTACTAAGAAAATAGCTAGTGGAGATGATGGAATTCCAGCTGAGCAATCTAAAATCCTACACGGAGATATTCTCTAAAATGGCGGAGGAATAGGACGGGGAGACCACTTTCTCCCCCACAAATTCATCAAAAGAACATTTGAACACTGAGCAAATTCCACAAAACAACTTCTAAATTCTGGGAGAGGACATCAGGCACCCAGAAAGGCAGCCCATTGTCTTCAAAAGGAGGTAGGGGAAAAACTATAAAAGATAAAGAGGGAGACAAAAGTGAGAGGGACGGAGATCCATTCCAGGAAGGGAGTCTTAAAAAAGAGAGACGTTTCCAAACACCAGGAAACACTCACCAGCAAATCTGTGGTGAGCCTTGGAACTTCAGTGGACAACATAACCAGGAGGAAAAATAAATAATTAAAAGCCACAGATTACGTGCCTAAGGCAACTCCCAGTGGAGAAGCAGCACAGTTGCTTGCATCCACCACTAGCAAGCGGGGGCTGGGCAGGGAGGCGAGGGCTGCATTGCTTGGAGTAAGGACCAGGCCTGAATGCCCTGAGGGCAATCTGAGGGAACTAACTTGAGGTAGCAAACCAGAGTGTGGGACAGCTATCCCGTGAAAAGCCCTAACCTAAAACACTACCAGGCCTGCTCACAGAACAAAGGACTTAGCAGAGCTAGCCGGCTGTGGACCGGCCCATCCCCTGCTGGAGACAGGCAGGCGAGGGCAGCCAGAGCTGGAAGAGGGCAATCACAGCCCCAAAGAGGCATCATCTACCAAAATGCAAGCAGGCTTCGTTGCTAACCAAGACTCCTTGGGATTCTGGACGGTCGATATCCACCGGGAGGGTCGCAGCCAGAGATCAGCTCCCCAGAGGAGACACAGGCACACCTGAGAAGGCGCACCTGTTGTACACCGGGAAAACCGAGCGGCTGGGATGGGGGAGGTGATAAGTAGCAGCCCGCCAAGCACCTGGTCACCTGAGCTGCTTGGACTGGGGAAGGGCACAAAATGCAGGCCCAATCAAGTCTGTGCCTTTGTGGAGTACCCAAGAACCTGAACCTGAGCGGCTTTCACCTGGGAAGTGCACTCAACCCAGGACTGGCCTCAGACAGCTTCTGGCACAGCAACCTAGAGTCTGAGCAGTGTAGACTGGGAAAGCTCACACGCCATGAGCGGGGGCAAACCCAGTGTGGCCGAGACACTGGGAGCACTCCCCACAGATGCCAGTGATATTTGTTTGCCGTGTTCCTCCCTCCCCACAGCACAACTGCACAAGTGAGCCTAAAAAAGTGACCACCACTGCCCCCTTGTGTCAGGGTGGAAATTAGGCGCTGTAGAGGCCAGCAAACAAGCTAAAATAAACAGAGGAAACCGCATTGGAAGTGACAGTTGCAGTAGATTAAAACCCTGCAGTTAGCACCAACTACACAGGAATGGGCCTGTAGGTCTTGAGAAGCGTAAGCCGGATCAAGGAACTATCTGAAAATGAACTGACCCCACACTGCCCACAACAGCACCAGAGAAAGTCCTAAATACATTTTCACTGTCATCATTTTTTAAATTAAAAAAATTCTTTTTAATTCCTCTGCTGCTGCTGCTGCTGCTAAGTCACTACAGTCGTGTCCAACTCTGTGTGACCCCTAGATGGCAGCCCACCATGCTCCTCTGTCCCTGGGATTCTCCAGGTAAGAACACTGGAGTGGGTTGCCATTTCCTTCTCCAATCCATGAAAACAAAAAGTGAAAGGGAAGTTGCTCAGTCATGTCTGACTCTATTATTCCTTTAATTTTCATTTTTATAACCTACTATTACTTTGCAAAAAAAAAGACCCAATTTTTAATGCAAATTTCATATATATATGAAGTTGCAGAGGAGGGTAAACTCATCCTATGAGGCCACCGTCACCCTAATACCAAAACCTGGCAAAGACGCCATGAAAAAAGAAAACTACAGGCTAATATCACTGATGAACATAGATGCAACAATCCTTAACAAAACTCTAGAAAACAGAATCCAACAACATATTAAAAAACCATACATCATGACCAAGTGGGCTTTATCCCAGGGATGCAAGGATTCTTCAATATCTGCAAATCAATCAATGTAATACACCACATTAACAAATTGAAAAAGAAAAACCATATGATTATCTCAGTAGATGCAGAGAAAGCCTTTGACAAAATTCAACATCCATTTATGATAAAAACTCTCCAGAAAGCAGGAATAGAAGGAACATACCTCAACATAATAAAAGCTATATATGACAAACCCACAGCAAACATTATCCTCAATAGTGAAAAATTGAAAACATTTCCCCTAAAGTCAGGAACAAGACAAGGGTGCCCACTCTCACCACTACTATTCAACATAGTTTTGGAAGTTTTGGCCACAGCAATCAGAGCAGAAAAATAAATAAAAGGAATCCAGATTGGAAAAGAAGAAGTAAAACTCTCACTGTTTGCAGATGACATAATCCTCTACATAGAAAACCCTAAAGACTCCACCAGAAAAGTCCTAGTACTAATTAATGAATATAGTAAAGTTGCAGGATATAGAATCAACACATAGAAATCCCTTGCATTCCTATACACTAATAATGAGAAAACAGAAAGAGAAATTAAGGAAACAATTCCATTCACTATTGCAACGAAAAGAATAAAACACTTAGGAATATATCTACCTAAAGAAACAAAAGACCTATATATAGAAAACTATAAAACACTGGTGAAAGAAATCAAAGAGGACACAAATAGATGGAGAAATATACCGTGTTCATGGATTGGAAAAATCAATATAGTGAAAATGAATGTACTACCCAAAGCAATCTATAGATTCAATGTAATCTCTATCAAGCTACCAACAGAACTAGATCAGATAATTTCACAATTTGTATGGAAATACAAAAAGCCTCGAATAGCCAAAGCAATCTTGAGAAAGAAGAATGGAATTGGAGGAATCAACCTGCCTGACTTCAGGCTCTACTACAAAGCCACAGTCATCAAGACAGTATGGCACTGGCACAAAGATAGAAATATAGATCACTGGAACAAAATAGAAAGCCCAGAGATAAATCCACGCACCTATGGTCACCGTATCTTCGACAAAGGAGGCAAGAATATACAATGGAGAAAAGACAATCTCTTTAACATGTGTTGGGAAAACTGGTCAACAATTTGTACAAAAATGAAACTAGACCTCTTTCTAACATCATACACAAAAATAAACTCAAAATGGATTAAAGATCTAAACGTAAAGCCAGAAACTATAAAACTCCTAGAGGAGAACATAGGCAAAACACTCTCCGACATAAATCACAGCAGGATCCTCTATGACCCACCTCCCAGAATACCGGAAATAAAAGCAAAAATAAACAAATGGGACCTAATTAAAATTAAAAGCTTCTGCACAACAAAGGAAACTATAAGCAAGGTGAAAAGACAGCCTTCAGAATGGGAGAAAATAATAGCAAACAAAGCAACTGACAAAGAATTAATCTCAGAAATATACAAGCAACTCCTGCAGCTCAATTCCAGAATTCCTGCGTATGATCTCCAGGCTCTAAAGTGAACAGAATGAGAACAAAGGCGGCCAAACAAAGACTGAATCCTGAGGCCGGCAGAAAACCTGTTGGGGCTTCTTGGGAGCAGCATCACTGGCAGAAAAGAAAGAGGCCTTGGTCCAGAAGGCTGAGGAAATCCTGTCACTTTCCTGGGCCTACCCCTCCCCAGCACCCCTCCAGCCCTGCCCTCACTGAGGGCCTCCTATGTTTTCCACCCCCACCCCCACCCCAGGCCCAGCAGCTTCTTGTCACCTCCTTCCATCCTGCATCCCAGAGTCACCCCAGGCCCTAACACCCCTTGATCAGGCTCAGGACTGGAGCCAGTGAGGAGTCAATCTGCTCCCTTTACTCAGGTCCATTTCCTCCCCGAGGGGGGCCTAAAGGGCCAGGGAGCAGGTCCCCAGAGGAGGGGCCTTGCTTCCTGACAGCCTTGGGGGGCTGCAGGCAAACCTCCTTCCTTTGTGCCCCTCCAGCCTCTGAGCAGCACACACAGCTCTCAGGACCAGGGTCCCTGTCCCCCATCTCTTCCTGGTCCCCCAGGCTGGGAGCCTCCACTCCAGCTCAGGCCCACCACCCCCAGGCACCTCTGCTCAAGGCAGGGCCACTCAGTGATGGGGATCTGGGTCCCCAGGAGGCTGGGGACATGCAGGCCACAGGCTGCACCACAACTGCTGCTGCTCCAGGAGCACAGGCCTGGCCTCACCCCTTCCCCCAGTCTCTCCTGTGGGGCTCCTGCCTTGCCTGCTTGACCCATGCCACTTCCTGTGAGAATGGGCCTTTGGAGTTGGGTCTGCAAAGGCCTTCCCACCCCGTCCTCTGGGATCGGAGCCCGGCCCCTCTCATCTTGGCCCCTGGGTGGGTCCCCTCCCCGCTGACACATCATGTGGAGCCCCCGTGCTGCTCTCAGCCCCTGGGAGTCCTGCCCTTGCCCTGAGTGCCTGCTGTTCTCACACCACCTACCGGGGGCCCTGCCAGCCAGCAGTCTGTGCTCAGTCAGGAGACTTGGCTAAAACCCTTTAAGCATCAGTAGGCCCTCAGCCTAGTGAAGGCCCCTCCCTTTTCTCAATGTCACCTGACAGTGGGGACCTCTCAGACCTCAGGGCTGAGCTTGTCGAGTTCTGCTCTCAGGTGATATGGGGTCTTATCCCCCTGCTCATTTCCAGGATGAGGAGGTTCAGTGAGGGGCAGGGCTTGGCTGAGATTCACCTTCCCCGTCCTCACGCCAGGCCCTGTGCCCCTGCCTTCCCTCTGAATTCTGCCCTCAGTACCTGTTCCTGGAAAGGACTCAGCCCAGGAAGACAGTTATGATGAAACTGGCGAGGAGCCTGGGGAGGATCCAGGCTTTGGACTTGATGGCTGTGACCGTGGGCTGCATGGTAGAGGGGCCCATGGTTGGTGATGCTGCAAGGAGAGTAAGAGTGAAGCCCTTGTCCAGACCCCAAACTAAGCTGATGCCTCCTCGCCCCCCTGACTCAGGTACCCCTACTGTGCAGACAGTTTACACCCATCAGATGGAGGCCCCTGAGACAGATCCCCACGTGAGACGGGGGGAAGGGAGGAGCCCAGTCCTCACGGGGCTCTGACAGCTAATGGGGGAGAGAGGTTTCCAACACAGCCACTCAGTCCTGCTGTGACATCAGAGACAGTGACATGAAAATGGAGTCCTCAGGAGCTGACAGCAGATGTGGTATTGACAGATTTCCAGAAGAAGGACTGGTGACATTTGAAAAATGATTCTGGAAAGAGGGTACAGTGAGAAATCCATGAAATTAAAAAGATGTTTACAGGTTTGGGGTCAGCAAAAATCCATGTTCAATCATCCAAAGGCCTGTGCTGTGAGGAGAGACATCAGGAAGTGGAAGAGGAAGGATATGCCAGAGCATCCCTGGGGCATTGCTCTCCCAGGACAACTCACCTCCGATGGATCCCTTCCTCAGACAGACAGACAGACAGACACACACAAACACAGGATTGGGTCCATGTCACCATGAGAGGAGGATCACTTTCTCCTCCCTTCTCACTTACCCGTGGTCTTCAACATTTTCTCCCAGCGCACCATGAAATCCTGAAGCCAGGCCCGACAGTCTCCCATGGAGACCTGCTTCAAGAAGTCGGTCACAGCCCTGTCATTCTCCCACTTCTCTTTCATGCATCTACCTCCAGGGTGATCCACTCTCCAGTGTCCATTCTCCAAATCAAAGTGGAGGCTCATTTGTCCATTTAAGCCAAACTGCCAGGATCCACTGATGTGTCTGTCATCCTTACAGTGACATGCCATCCTGGCCTGCAGGGTGAGAGGGTCTGCCCCACCATGGGAAAGAAAGAGCAGAGCCTTTGGGCTTGACAGATTCTTTGCCCCACCTGGGTCCACCTCCCCTGGGTCCATGTCACCTGGGCCCAGCTAATCTGGCCCTGGTCTCTCATGCAATAGCCGCTCTTTCCACTGGACAATTAGGGAAGGACCAATATCTAACTGTATTTTCAAGCCCCCAGTAAGCTCCTCCTGTACTTGGACTTTCTAGTGTACCTGTGACTGTGTTTTTCTCCAGTGTAAAGTCATGCAGTTGGTCCCTGATGTCTCTGAGTATTTTGATCTGTGTTTCCCAGGCCTTTACGGTTTCACTTCTTCCCCCAATGGGCTTGTGAATATGATCTTAGCATGACCACAGTCATAGGAGAGAAAAACCTCTCCATCCACCTGGCCTTGAACCTCACACCACGGCTGTCCAGGTCTGGGCTGAGGGTCGACGGTGAAGTTAAAAGAAAGAGAGTGAGTGTCTGTGAAGGCAAACCGCTGTGAGGGTGAGGTTGGGAGAAGAAGACGCATAGGCCTCCTCCCCCAGTTCAGTGAGAACAGAGTAGGGCTGCAGGGCTGGGCTGACTGAGCAGCAGGGCCCCGCCTGCTCCCCCATCCCCTCACCAGTTACGACTGAAGAAGACGACGAAGGCTCAGTCAGGCAAGAAATGCCACAACCCTGGATATGCCCCATTTCCACTCTGCTCACAAGCTCTCCACGTGGCACTAACAGACACATACGTTTCCCAGGGATGGGCCAGGCTGGCTCAGATGGAAAGGCCTAAACCCAGAGGACTGTCAGCTTCTCTCTGAGTGTCCTGTGGGAGATGCAGAGGGTGAGGGGGCTGTTCTTGAGGAAGCGGATCACAGCCAGTGGGGCTGGGGGTGGGGAGGATGAGCTCAGAACCCAAACCTAGATAAGGGAGAGTTTATAATTATGGGTCAATGGGCTTAGCAAGGCCGGGGAGACATGGTGATCTCCCACTAGGATGGGTCTTGGAGACCTAGAGAAAGGCCTGGCTCACATGGCATGAAAGAGAAAATCTAGAACTTCCGAGGCAGGTGGTAGAGAAGGGGATCCAAGGCTCAGAGAAGTGAATCTGCCAGGGCGGACATGGTGTGAAAAGGCAGGAAAGAGTGCAGCCCACCAGCTCCATGGGAAAGCCTCATGGACTCCATGGAGCCCGAGAGGAAAGCGTGGATGAGAAGCATCTCCAACAGCTCAAGGATGACTTTTGCAGAAGGTCAGGGATGGTGATAGCACATGGTGTTCCTTTGGGCTTCTATCAGGAACAGGGATGGAAGTTGTGGAAAAATCAGATTCCAGGTGGGGGTGCTCTAGGGCACCAGAAAAGTAGGTGCAGGGGTCAAAGTGATTAGGGAGTCTCAATGCCAGCCAGGGCCTGACTGCAGAGAATATGATGCTGGCTCATAGCACAGCGTGATCCTAAAGGCAAGCAGATGGGCAGGAACCTAGATACAAACTGTACCACTGAAAGAAATAAAGAGAGACAGAACACAAGGCTGGATGATCAGGAAGCCAAAGGCAGCCACCCCTACAAAACACCTGATCCAGGCCCATTTTCCGGATCTGAGCCACTTCTCAGATCTCAGCCACCAAAGATAGAAGCCGCGTTCTAAAGAGCAGGGCCCTTTCATCACCACATCTAATACAAAAGTCCTTCCATTCTTTCCCAAAGAGCCACATGGTTATTTACTGGGGTAAGTGAACCTGCAGAAGCAGAAACTGCTCTCACATTCACATGGCACTAGTGTGTTTCTAATATCAGGCACAGGAACCGTAGCATCATCATGGTCCCCCAAGTGTTGAAGCGATGCTCAGGGTACCAGGCCATCAATGGACAGCAGTCCCAGGTTCTGTTTACAGTGGTTATCACTGGGTCCACAGACCACACAGTGGTTATTCCACATGCCCTGGATTTTGTGACATTCATTGAAACCTGAGTAGCTAGTAAATTATTGTGGGGTGAAGGCTACCATATTAGTGAATTCCAGATTCAAACTTCAGACCCTACCTCCCCATCCACCAATAGTCCGTGTACACAATATCCTGGATGAAATACAGAGACAAGTACCAATCTACAACCTCTGGAGGGCTGCAGGGGTGTGGTCCCTATCCTATCTCCATTTAATACCACTGTGGCCTTAGGTTTCCCGTAATGGTACAGAAGAAATAGTTTAGGCTTCACAGACCTCAGGTCCCTGCTGTAACCTGCTGTCCCAGCACAAAAGCAGTCAAAATTGGTGAATGATGAGCGTGGCTGGAGCTGCTTCTTGGGCAGATGACCCAGCAGAACTGGTGATGTCAGAGGTATCTGTGGTCAGAAAGGTGCCACGTGCCATTTTCTACTTGAAGGCTCACAACACAGACCCTGAGTGTTGCACTGGAGAAAGTCACACCATTTAAACGTGGCTCCTGGTATGTTCCTGGGGCCTGGCAGAGATGAGGCCTCTGGTCATGGAATGTCAGAGTTGCCCATCGTGATGTGGGCTCATCAACCCCTAATCATTAGTTCAGCTAGACCAGCCATCATAGGATAGAAGCGATTATGTGTTTTGGCATAAGCAGGGCCACAGGGAACAAGCAAGACCCACCAGCAGCTGGCCTAGATGTGGCACTAGAGTTGTTATATGGCCACTATCCTCTGCTCACATCTGTGGTTTCCTCTATGGCACTTTGGACCAAGGTAGCTACTCTGCAGCAAAGGAGAGGGGGGCATTAGCCCATAACTGCTGGACAGTTTTTATTTTCCTATGAAAAAGTAGTGTATGTTGAAGACAAATCACTCCCAAAAGAAATAAAGAAAGCAAAACTTCAAAGGTGAATCATGTGCATTATCTTGTAGAAGTTCAGAAAATAAAAAGCAGTTGGTAGTAAGATTGTTAGTTCAAATATGTGTGTTTAAACAATTTTAAAAACTATTTTGTAAGAATATACCTATACCTCAAAGGCAACTATGTGTAAAAAATTTATACAAATATTTTCAGTTAACCTAATAAAAGTGATATTGAGAAAGTATTCCACATCCGTAAGTCTGTCTTCGAAAGTTCAGATGCTAAAGCATTGCTAAGGCACATTGTTCTGGAAGACAAATCTGCTCCTGTGGTGCTGGGTGATGCATGTGACTGGCTGGCTCCAAGTGGGCCTTGACAGGCACCTTCTTCCTGCCGCTGGGGGATTGTGAGAGGAGAGTCAGACACAGGCCCCCAGGGCCTCATGCAGCTCTGTGAGACACTGGGCCAGCTGCCGGAACTCCACCTCTCCTCTGGATCGAAGGCCCAGCACAAGCCGTCACATAAATAGTTCATCAGGACAGTTGAGGCTGGGCTAGTTGGTAACCCTCTTTCAGGTGCGCAGCCACATCAAACGGGTAGATGTCCACTCAGGGCGTTTGGCCAGAGTCATAAACATGTGGGCTCTTTCAGTAGCAGCATGCTGACTTCTTAGTTGTGGCATGCAGGATCCAGCTCCCCCACCAGGGATCAAACCCAGGCCCCTGCACTGGGAGTGTGGAGTCCTAGCCACTGGATCACCAGGAAAGGCTGGAGAACTCATTATTAACCAGACTTTCAAAAGCCATCCATCGATCCCGTGTTTTTGTTGTTCTCCAGACAGTGAGAGTCCATGGGGAACAAGACTCTGGAGAGGGACTGGCTTTGCTCTTAACTTGAAGTTGTCATCAGTGATAGAGCTCCTAGCTGCCAGGTCTTTGTGGATGACTTCTTTCTGACCAGGTAGCTCATTCCACAGGCAATCTGAGCAGCCATGTGAACTAGGTTTTGTTGAGAAGTTTTCTGCTGACTATTGGCCTCTGCATATTTGCATTGTCATAAAAACAATTTAAGATACTCCCAGTTCATGTACAGCAGTCCACCATGGGCTTTTCCCCTTCTTCTGTTCACACATGGCTAATAGGAAGATTTCTGTGATGAAGATCTCGTAGCTCACAACTTTCAGGGAGCATCGTAGTCACCTGAATTTCAGAAGCTCGATCTCTGTTTTTACAAATGCGTGTTGCTCTTTATCTGGATCTTTTTCATCTACATAAACCCCAAGACAAGTACACCAAAAGGTACCTTCTTAGAATATATCTATTGAGTTCCTCTCTCTGGAAAGATATTTTGATATCATTCACCTTAGCTCTGGCCTCCAAAAGATCGACACTTCTCAAGTCCTACTCCTCTACCCACAAGGTCAGATAACTGGAGATGGGAGTTGTACAGTTCAGTGTGTTGCCTCTCACATTCTGAGACATCTGGGAACGACTGGGAATGAGACAGCCCTTGGAACTACTGCTGGTGCTGATGCTATCTTCCAGTTCAATCTTTTTCACACCATGAAGATACAAAACAGCTAATACTAGTACAGCAAGAAACATAACTGGACAGCAAATCCCTAGGCTGATATAAAACACATGTGTAGACATGGCTGGAGCTGCATGAACAGGATCATAAATGGGTTCCTCTGCTGGTTGTTTTGTCCAATGCTGAAGTTTTCCTTCCTCAATTTCTGGATGGTAACTGTTCCTTCGTTTCAACTCTAAGATGTGAAGCTTTTTGAATTTACTGTCAAGTTGAGGTGCACTTAGTGTCATAACTTCAGAATCTACTTTGCCAGGACAGGACAGCTAGAGCCCAAACACTGATACAGTGCGTGGAAGTTCTGGGGGCAGGGGAGGACTGGCCACAGGCAGCCTAGCGCACCCAAGCTGTACCAGTGGCATCCTGCCAGATCCCCATCCCAGGGAGATGGCCCTGCACATCCATCCTGCTGTGAGTGCCTGCCTCCACTGCCCATGAGGTCAGGCCACCTGCTACTGCCCATTCAGCCCGAGTCCTTGAAAGACGAATAGCTCCTACCCTGGCCACCCTGCTGGTGTTAGCTGATCCATGAAAAAGAGCTCTGGTCCTTCAAGGGCCCAGAGCAGTAGAGGAGAGATCTAATTCCCTTCAGCAATAGTAAGAAGGGACCAGAGAGAAGTAAGTAAGGACCTGCTGGTCCTTCTATGGCCGAGAGCCGTAGGGAAGGGGTCTACTTCCCTTCAGCAGTAGTAAGTAGGGGCCAGAGACATTAGGGAAGGGAGGTATACCTCTTCAGCAGTAGTAAGAAGGGACCAGAGGCAGTAGGGAAGGGACCTAGTGCTCCTTCAAGGGCAGAGAGCAGTAGGGAAGGGACCTACTTCAGTTCATCAATACTACGAAGGGACCAAAAGGAGCTCTGTGTGCAGGTCATCAGTTCAGTTCAGTTGCTCAGTCGTATCCGAATCTTTGCAACCCCTTGAACCATAGCAGGCCAGGGCTCCCTGTCCATCACCAACTCCCGGAATCCACCCAAACCCATGTCCATTGTGTCGGTGATGCCATCCAACCATCTCATCCTCTGTTGTCCCCTTCTCCTCCTGCCCTCAATCTTTCTCAGCATCAGGGTCTTCTCAAGTGATTCAGCTGTTCACATCAGGTGGCCAAAATATTGGAGTTTCAGCCTCAACATCAGTCCTTCCAATGAATACACAGGGCTGATCTCCTTTAGGATGAACTGGTTGGATCTCCTTGCAGTCCAAGGGACTCTCAAGAGTCTTCTCCAACACCACAGTTCAAAGGCATCAATTCTTCGGCCCTCAGCTTTCGTTACAGTCCAACTCTCACATCCATACGTGACCACTGGAAAAACCAAGGCCTTGACTAGATGGACCTTTGCTGACAAAGTAATGTCTCTGCTTTTTAATATGTTGTCTCAGTTAGTCATAACTTTTCTTCCAAGGGGTAATCATCTTTGAATTTCATGGCTGCAATCACCATCTGCAGTGATTTTGGAATCCAGAAAAAAAAAAGTCAGCCACTGTTTCCACTGTTTCCCCATCTATTTGCCATGAAATGATGGGACCAGATGCCATGATCTTAGTTTTCTGAATGTTGAGCTTTAAGCCAACTTTTTCACTTTCCTTTTTTACTTTCAAGAGGCTCTTTAGTTCTTCACTTTCTTCCATAAGGGTGGTGTCATCTTCATATCTGAGGTTACTGATATTTCTCCTGGCAATCTTGATTTCAGCTTGTGTTTCTTCCTGCCCAGTGTTTCTCATGATGTGCTCTGCATAGAAGTTAAATAAGCAGGATGACAATATACAGCCTTGATGGACTTCTTTTCCTATTTGGAACCAGTCTGTTGTTCCATGTCCAGTTCTAACTGTTGCTTCCTGACCTACATATAGGTTTCTCAAGAGGCAGGTCAGGTGGTCTAGTATTCCCATCTCTTTCAGAATTTTCCAGTTTTTGAGATCCACACAGTCAAAGGCTATGGCATAGTCAATAAAGCAGAAATAGATGTTTTTCTGAAACTCTCTTGCTTTTAGGATGATGCAGCAGGTGTTGGCAATTTGATCTCTGGTTCCTCTGCCTTTTCTAAAACCAGCTTGAACATCTGGAAGTTCAAGGTTCTGTATTGCTAGAGCCTGGCGCAGGAGAGGGGCAGCTGTGACAGGGCACAGGAGGCGGTGGCTGGGATGGTGCACAAGGGCACATCATGAGCTTGTGGTTTTTGAGGCAGCTCTGGAGTCCCTTCCCTGGGCTCCAGGACTCCCACTTCTCAAGGGCCGGGATGAGCCCTGGCTGGCCTCAACAGCATTTCCTGTAGTGTTCTGGCCCCCTTTTCTCCATCACCTCCCAAAGTCCCCGCATTACTGGTTCACCAAGGCACCCTTGTTCTGGCCCGGAGAGCCTGCAAGTAGCCTGGGGGAGCCACTGAGGAGTAAAGGACCCAGGGGAAGGGAAAGAGGAGAAGGTGGCGGTGCCACCCCCCGCGCACACCACCACCCCTGTTCTGGTGGTAACTCAGGTCGTAACGCCACCCCACGAAACGCTCCTTACAGGTTCTTCCTGGAACTCACCGTCTGGCATCCCGCTGAACCAGACAATGAGAAGCAAGTCCAGGAAGCCAAGAAGGGGTCTCGGGGCCACCCATCGCTCCCTTTGCCACCTGGATCTCAATTTTGCAGGAGTGGAGCATGCCAGGTCAGAGGAGCGGATCCTTTCTGGGGAGGCAGACACTGCAAAGCCCGCGCAGTCATTAACCGGCAGTTTCCCCAGACTGCTAGCTGGCAACCAGTGTGTTGCCACTTCCTCCTCTTCTCACTTGTTTGAGCGTTTTGTGGTCTGATAGCCAGAATGTTCCTAGTTAGATCATTTTGTTATTTTGGTCTCCCTAATTAATAGAAATTGATCAGAGGTCGTCAGGGAAGAATTTCTGGCAAGAAGGTCATGGAGGGGCAAGCTCAGGGCTTCCTGCTTCCCCATCTTGAGCATGGCCTTGGATGATCACTGACCTCTTCACTGGGTTGAGTTTCCTTAGGGTTTTCCATACCATCTAATGAAAACTTGAAGGAAGTTTTCAGCCAACCCAGTTATTGTTTCCGGTGCCAGTTCAGGTGGCAGACTTAACTGATAAACATCCTCTGTGTCCTGAGCGTTCCACTGACTTGCCCTTCTTTCATCTCTCTCCCTCTCCTCGGGCTTCCTGAGTCCCAGAGACACAGCAGTATTGAAATTAGGCCAGTTCATCACTCTGCAAGCAGCTTTGGTCCGATTTGTTTCTTTTTCCTTCAAAATTTCAATGCCAATGCATTTTGAAGGATTCTGTGTAATTCTACAGGTTGTTTGCCTCTCATTTTTTTTTTTTTTTGGTTTAATTGTACAACCTTTGAAAATTACATAAGTTATAATGATCCAGTATTATTTGTCATTCAAAACAAAACAAAACAACTTTCTCTTGCTCCCAGCAACCATTCAAGGGGAATTAAAGTTCCTGAAAGAAGGCCAATCCAAGATGGCTTCTACTCTGGTAGAAACAGAAAACAAAAAGATGAGGAAAAGCAATAAAGAAATGGATCCTCATCAAACTTATATACTTTTGCACAGCAAAGGAAACCATACACAAAACAAAAAAGCAAACTACAGACTGGGAGAAAAGATTTGCAAATGATGTCCCCCTTGCAAGTAACAAGGGCTTAATTTCCAAATATATGAAAAGCTGTTACAACTCAATAATAAAGACAGGGAACCCAACCACAGAATGGGCAGAAGATCTAAATAGACATTTCTCCAAAGAAGGCATACACATGGCCAATAGGCATGTGAAAATGTGCTCAATATCAATATTTATTATTTTTAATCAATTAATTAAAATTTTTTACTTTATATTGGAGTATATAGTTGATTAAAAATGTGTGCTAGTTTCAGATGTACAGCAAAGTGATTCAGTTATACATATACATGTATCTTTTTTTTTTTTTTACAAATTCTTTTCCCATATATGCTATTACAGAATATGGAGCAGAGTTCCCTATGCCACACAAGTCATTGTTGGTTATCTGTTTTAAGTACAATAGTGTGTATATGTCAATCCTAAATTCCCAGTTTATCTCTCTCCATCACCTTTCACCTCTGGATATATGCCAAGGAGTGGGACTGCTGTATCCTATGGTAGCTCTGAACCTGCTTGCAATGCGGGAGACTGAGTTTAATCCCTGGGTCAGGAAGATCCCCTGGAAAAGGAAATGGCAACCCACTCCAGTATTCTCGCCTGGAGAATTCCATGGATGGAGGAGTCTGGCGGGCAACAGTCCCTGGGGTGGCAAAAAGTGGGACACAACTTAGCAACTAAATCATCACCACATGGCAGCCCTGTTTTTAGTTTTGAAAGGAATCTCCATACCATTCTCCACAGTGCATATATCAGCTTACATTCCCACCAACAGTGTGGGAGGGTTCTCTTTTCTCCACAGTCTCTCCAGTATTTATTGTTTGTTCAGTTCAGTTCAGTCGCTCAGTCATGTCCAAATTTTTGTGACCCTGTGGTCTGCAGCACGCCAGCCTTCCCTGTCCATCACCAAGTCCCGGAGCCTACTCAAACTCCCAGACTTTTCAATATGGCCATTCTGACCAGTGTGAGGTTCCTTGAAGGGGGAAGGAGAAGAAATGTCAAAGAATGAGCAGTAAAAGCTAAAGCGTCTCAGCCCCAGGATCCAGGGCACCTACTGGGCAACAAGGACAGACTTTAGGAGACAGAGCAGGGTTGCTTGCATAGGCCTCTCATTGTAGTGGCTTCTCTTGTCGCAAAGTGCTGGTTCTGCTTTGCTTGGGCTTCCAAAGCACATGGGTTTTATTGTCCTGTGGCATCTGGGATCTTCCCTGACCAGGGATCAAACCTGTGTCCCCTGCACTGGCAGGCGAATTCCTATCACTGGCCCACCAGAAACCCCTGCCACATCTCCTTTATCTATTCATTTGTCGATTGTCATTTAAGTTGCTTGTATGGCTTCTCAGGTAGCTCAGATGGTAAAGAATCTGCCTTCTATGTGCGAGATCTGGGTTCAATCCCTGTGTTGGGAGGATCCCCTGAAGGAGGGCATGGCAACCCACTCCAGTTTTCATGTCTGGAGAATACCACAGACAGAAGAGCCTGGTGGGCCACAGTCCATGGGGTCACGAAAAGTTGAACATGACTGAGCTACTAAGCACACACACATTCTCCTTCCCCTGATGGTGTCTAGGCCCTGGTTCCCACCTCTTACCCTGGGCCCATAATTCTCCAGCTGAACGCGCTCAGGTTCTGCGCCCTTGCCCTATGTCTCCCCCAGGATCTGGGTCTGTTCTGAGCAGGCCTTCAAGGCATTAATTTTCCTCCAAGAGAAGGAAGGGTTTGGGCCTGTTACTGTCATAATGAAGGAAAGTCTGTTCCTCTGATGCCCCTGTGGAGCCTCCACCTCACATCAGGGCTGGAGTGACAGTGAAGTTGTAGCCAAGTTAAGGGTCTGTGAGGAAACTCAGGTGCTAGCTGGCATGGGCAGTGCTGACTCACATTTCGTGTGCCCCACAAAGTTCGTCTGTTGCAACTTTGGCCCTGAATGTGATGGTATCAGAAGACGGGTGTATGGGAAGTGACTGATGTCTTCTGTTCAGTTCAGTTCAGTCTCTCAGTCACGTCTGACTCTTTGTGGCCTCGTGGACTGCAGCACACCAGGCTTCCCTTTCCATCACCAACTCCTGGAGCTTGGTCAGACTCATGTCCATTGAGTTGGTGATGCTTTTTAACCATCTCATCCTCTATAGTTCCCTTCTCCTCCTGCCTTCAATCTTTCCCAACATCAGAGTCTTTTCCAATGAGTCAGTTCTTTACATTAGGTGGCCAAAGTATTGAAACTTCAGCTTCAGCATCATTCTTTCTGATGAACAATCAGGACTAATTTCTTTTAGAATTGACTGGTTTGATCTCCTTGCCATCCAAGGGACTCTCAAGAGTCTTCTCCAACACCACAGTTCCAAAGCATCAATTCTTCGGCACTCAGCTTTCTCTATGGTCCAACTCTCACACCTAAACATGACTACTGGAAAAACCATAGCTTTGACTAGATGAACCTTTGTCACCAAATAATGCCTTTGCTGTTTAATATGCTCTCTAGGTTGGTCATGGCTTTTCTTCCAAAGAGCAAGCATCTTTTAATTTCAAGGCTACAGTCACCATCTATAGTGAGTTTGGAGGCCAAAGAAATAAAGTCTGTTACTGTTTCCATTGTTTCCCCATCTACTTGCCATGAAGTGATGGGATGAGATGCCATGGTCTTTAATTTTTGAATGTTGAGTTTTAAGCCAGCTTTTTTACTCTCCTCTTTCACTTTCATCAAGAGTATCTTTTGTTCCTCTTTGCTTTCTGCTGTGAGGGTGGTGTTATCTGCATATCTGAGGTTATTGATATGTCTCCTAGCAGTCTTGATTCCAGCTTGTGCTTCTTCCAGCCTAGCATTTCTCATGATGTACTCTGCATATAAGTTAAGTAAGCAGGGTGACAATATACAGCCTTGACGTACTCCTTTCCCAATTTGGAACCAGTCTGTTGTTCTATGTCCGGTTCTAACTACTGCTTCTTGAGCCACATACAGATTTCTCAGGAGGCAGGTCAGGTGGTCTGGTATTCCCATCTCTTTAAGAATGTAGCAGAGTTTGTTGTGATCCACACAGTCAAAATAATGAGTGAGAACCATTATAGAAAATGACCCTGTGTTCCCTCCACCCTTCCACAAGGTGAGTGCACCGTGAGAAGACAGCCCTCTGTGAACCAGACATCTTCCAGTGCCTTGATCTTGGACTTGCCAGATTCCAGAGCCATGGGGAAAACTTTCCTGTTGTTTGTAAGCCACCCAGTGTATGGTTACTTGTTATAGCAATCCCATGGGACTAAGACAGTGAGAAAGGGAGCTCTCAAAAGCCTGGTGTCTAAGACACGGGGTTCAAGTCCCCTGAAAGATAGGACAGGCAGAGGGGACCCCAGACTTAGTGTCTTTCCACCCTTCCCGCATCCTCACTGGTGTCTCCATTTAACCCCTGATGTTCTGTAGACACTGTGGCTGAGGACTTCCCCAGGGTACATGCAGATGCCAGTACAGTAGCCCTAACACACACTGGGGAGAGGAATCAGCCACATGGAAAGGAGAGCGCCAAGGGCAGGACATGTGAAAAAAAAAAAGTGACCCTGTTTGAATCCCACAGTTAACAATCTAGCTGAAAAAACCATACCCTGGAAAGTAGTGGTAAGTATTCAGGTGACCTCCTCAGGACAGCAGGGAGGACTTGGCACATGGGCATTGGCTCTAGGGTTTCCTGCAGGGGGGCCAAGGGGTGGTGAGGGAGGGGTGGGGTGGAGCATGGTTGGGTTGGTGAGGGAAAGGGAGAGGGAAGGGGAGGGCGGGGGGAGGGNACACTGGGGAGAGGAATCAGCCACATGGAAAGGAGAGCGCCAAGGGCAGGACATGTGAAAAAAAAAAAGTGACCCTGTTTGAATCCCACAGTTAACAATCTAGCTGAAAAAACCATACCCTGGAAAGTAGTGGTAAGTATTCAGGTGACCTCCTCAGGACAGCAGGGAGGACTTGGCACATGGGCATTGGCTCTAGGGTTTCCTGCAGGGGGGCCAAGGGGTGGTGAGGGAGGGGTGGGGTGGAGCATGGTTGGGTTGGTGAGGGAAAGGGAGAGGGAAGGGGAGGGCGGGGGGAGGGAGGGTAGGTTGTATTTAAAAGCTGCTGGGGAGTGGTCTCTAAGGTTACTGCTCAGGCCCCCAAGTCCCCACTTTTCTGTCAAAGCTGCTTCTGCTCCCTCTGGACAGAGTCCAGGACACACGGGCCATGAGTGTCTAAGGGTGGGTCCGGGGGTCTTGCCATGCAGGCTCCTGGCTTCCCACCCGAGCTGCTGGAGAGATCTGGGAACACCTGCAATGAGCGGTAAGAGATGAGGGAAGGTGGGGAGAAGGGCAAGGTGGGGAGGAAGGAGTTGGGGGAGAGTGAGGGGTCTGGGCCTAGAGAGGTGGGAGGGGCGCGGTGGAGAGGGTTGGGTCCCCTCCTCCACCTGTTTTGCCCCCCACAGGAGTCCCTCCCCCTGAGCTTAGTAGGCAGGAGGGGATTGAAGGGAATCCTATTGCTCAGAGGCTCCAAAGTGAAAGGCACTCAATCGGGTCCAACTATACAGTCCACGGAATTCTCCAGGCCAGAATACTGGAGTGGGAAGCCTTTCCCTTCTCCAGGGGATCATCCTGACCCAGGAATCAAACCGGGGTCTTCTGCATTGCAGGTGGATTCTTTACCAACTGAGCTATCAGAGAAACCCCAGGCTGACTAGAAACTGAGGGAGAGAATACAGTTCAGCACCTGGGCCTGGGGGAGGCGTCAGCTGGTGAAGGCAGGTGACCCCAGTTGACACCTGTCACAAGGCAGTTTCAAGCTAAAAAAAGAAAGTACGGGGGTATCAGTTTCTTCTGTCCCTTCCAGTTTTTGGTTCCCTTGGGACCTCGGGGTCCAGGCCAGAGGGTCCAGGCCCAGAGAAAGGAGAACCTGGGGATCCGGTCACCACTGAGGCCTCTTCAGCAACAGTCCTGACACACTGCTCACCCCACACTCTCCATGCACACCTGTCTTCCCACACTTCAGCCCCCACAGTTACACACACAAGCCCCCTCGCCGTCACACTGCCCTCCATCACCCACAGCCCAGCCTGACTCTCCAGCCCCCCACGCAGCCCCTCACACACACGTGCTCCCCACAGAGGCTCCACGCTTCTCGCTTTACTCCTTCCACCCTTGCGCACGTCACCTTTCCTGAAATTCCTCATGCAGGTCTCCTCACACCCCTTCCCTCTGTGCACACCCCATCCCCCACGCCCACACACTTTCTTTCACACACAAGTGCCTGCTTGCCTGCCCCACTGGCTCTCCACCCTCTGCAAAGTCACACCGCGTTCCCTTCCCACAGGGCCCCTGGCTTCCTCACACTGTCTGTACACACTGTTTCATACAAATTCCACACAGAAAGCTCCCGTCTACTTCCACTGCCATCCAGAAACTTCCCCCTCACAGCCATTTCCCTTCACTCTCTTCCTCCTGTCTGGGTCCCCCAGGGCACCTCCCTCAGGGCCCTCTGCATACGCATACTGTCCACTCCCCTTCTGACCCAGGCTCGCCTGTCCACAGTCACACACACACACCAAGGTTCCCAACATTCTCACACGCTAATTGTGGCCGCTCCCCACACACCCACACCTTCCAGCATTCCCTCACTCTCTTCACATTCACCTTTCTATCACAAATTAGTGTCACTGCCCCCCACACACCTAACTAGGAAATGGCGACCCACTGCAGTATTCTTGCCTGGAGAATCCCATGGACAGAGGAGCCTGGAGGGCTCCAGTGCACAGGGTCGCAAAGATGCAGACAGGACTGCGCAACTAACACAGTCACTCCTCTCTTCTGCCCTCCTCCTCTCACGTATACCCCCTCTCTCTGTCTCTTTCTCACACACACAGCCACACTGACCAGTTCTCCCCAAGATACTGGGCCTTCCAGCTGCTGCAAAGCCACACACAGCTCAGGGTGGTTCTGGGAAGGGGCTGGCTGCCAGGACTCTGCACCAGGGCTGAGCAGGAATTTTAGGTCTCTGCCTGGGTCCTACCTGGAAATGTGCTATCTCCTTTTTAATGCCCCAGCCCCATATCTGAAACTACTCAGCAAACGTGCTCCAACTGGCATACAGCCCCGAGCCCCCATGAACAGTCACCTTCATGTATTAATCAACCTAAAATGAACGTTTGTGTGTTGTGCTAAATAGAAATCCTCTTTTAGTTACAGGATTAGCCAGTTCTCCCGCTGTCATGTACTGATCAGTGTACCCTTCGCTGGTATTTCTTTCCTCGTCTACTAGGTGTCACATTTCTAGACGCCCCTGGGTCTGTTTCTTTACTGCTCTCCTGCCTTCCTCTGCAAGCTTGGTTGGGACAGTGAAGTCTTCATAAAAAATGACCACAAACTCTATGGCTTGAAACAACCAAGATTTATTCTGTCAAGACTGTGAGGGCTAGAAATCTGAAATCAAGCTGTCAGCAGGGCCCTCTCTGAAGGCTCTAAGGGAGGCTCCATCTTTTCTCTTCCTGACTACTGGTGGTTGCATGGAGAAGGAAATGGCAACCCACTCCAGTATTCGTGCTTGGAGAATCCCCATGGACAGAGGATCCCGGTGGGCTGCAGTCCATGGGGTCGCAAAGAGTCAGACACGACTGAGGTACTATGCACAGCACTGGTGGTTGCCAGAAACCCTTGGCATTGAGTAGCTCCAGTGTCTATTTCTGTCCTTCCAGGACACTCGTGTGTCTTGTTTTCCTATATCCATCTCTTTGCATTACCACATTTCTTTAAAGGCGTGCCTGTTGGTAAAAGCACCAGTCTTTGGATTAGAGCCCAACCTAATCCAGGCTGACCTCACCTTGATTGGATTACATCTGCACGCACCCTATCTCCAAGTGAGGTCTCCTTCACCTAATGGGAGGACTTTACCACATTTGAGCCCCTAAAATAAAGGAGTTTCAATTAACATTCATGTGATTCTCATTGGGCAAAAAAGGTACAGTGTGTAATTGAATTCTCCGCATCACTGAACATATTCCTGACAGGAGAAAACTTCAAGTTTGCCTAGACATGAGTGAAAAATGAAAGGTTAAAATTTTTTCCAATGTCTTCTTCTCGTCATGGTATCAATGTATGATCTCAAACATCCTCTGTGTTTGAGCATTGTTTTTGGGTGTTTCTGAGGTCAGCAGTGTTCTCTGTTAGCCAGTTCAGTGCAGTCGCCCTTTCTAAGTGGGAAATATTCATCCAAGAGTTAATTCTCTTCAGTTTTGTTGTGTATGAGCTAGTTTAGAGCACCTGATAAGGGTCCATCTAGGTTGTGGATAATCCTTTAAATAGTATCTTTTCCAGTATGCATAATTTCCTGGTTTTAAGTCATGGAACATCTAATCGTCATCCATAAATTGTTGAGATAAGATTTAGAAGCAAGCTTAGAATGTCTTTTTAATAATTCAATTAGGGGCTTCCCTGGTGGCTCATTGGTAATGAATCTGCCTGCCAATGCAGGAGACACGAGTTCAATCCCTGTCTGGGAAGATCCCAGCTGCTAAACAGCTAAGCTCATGGGCCACAAATACTGAGGCTGTGCTCTGGAGCCTGGGAGCCTCAACTACTGAGCCTGTGTGCCCCAACCACTGAAGCCCGCAGCCTAGAGCCTGCACTCTGCTACAAGAAAAGTCATCACAGTGAGCTGCTCTCACACTCTAACTAGAAAGCAGCAAGTAAAGAAAGCCCACACACAACAGTGAAGACCCAGCACGACCAAAATTAAATACATCTTAAAAAGATAATTCAGTTAAACTTCACAGTCATGTAACACAACAAATAGGAGTACCACAGCGTATATATTCTTTGGTGTCCAGCACTTGCCTCTGAAATCCTTTTATGAGGCATCTATGTTTTTCCTGCAGTAATTTATTCTTTATTGATTGCGGTATAGTGTTCCATTTCTGGCTATATCACATTTTATCCTTTCTTCTGTCTTGGATACATTTTTACATATTAACATGTTAGTATGTTAATATGCATATTAATCTACATGATAATTCAACTGGTAGCCTCCTACTTTTGTGTCATGACATCTAGGCAGTTAGCACTTGACTGTGGTTTCTGCATATGTATTAATCTGCTAGGTCTCTAAAGAAAAGCTGTTTTTCTATACTCAGAACACCAAATATGACACCATAATGTGGGTTTTAGAAACTGCTCCAGGAACCAGGACTCCGACCAAACATATACTTCCTATTGTATCACAACACAGACTATAACCACACACCACCGACTGAGTGGTTTCCACAAGTCTTCCTGGAGGTGAGGATTTTATCACATGAATTAAGAATATTCAGCCCATAAAAGAATGTGGTAACTCAACTACACATGGAAGTGCGTGTGAACACATAAATTATGTTTCATTAAATCACAGAAGTATATCTCTAATGCATTATCTTCTCAACAGAATTTTAAAAATGCCAACCCTGCCCCCGTCCCAATTCTACCCCACAGGAAGGGAAGTCTGATGGAAAGAATAGAACTGGAAGTCTTAACTGATTGTGAGCAAATATTTGACTTTTGCAAATCCTCAAAATGACCAAGTCAATACATCTTAAGGGCCCATCAACAGCCGTGGAAAGTGAAGGAATTCTTAAGCATAAGCTTCTTTAGCTTCTTGTTAAACCCCACTCTGAGTAGAAGGTAGTGTATTAGATCAACAGCCAGCCTGTCATCAAGGGTCAGTTTTTGCCACCCAGAGTTGGTTTAACATTGTACCTTCTCACAGTCCAGGAAGAAACATCCAAATGATGGAATAGCTGTTAGAACACTGGGGGAAATGGTCAGCTAGATAATGCTATCATCAGAGAACAAAAGGTTTTTTTCATCAAAGAGCTGGGAAAGCCTGAGTAAGATCTCAGGACAACACCCCACCCACCACGTCTACATCTCGTACCCGAGGCCCCCAAAGGAGAAGACACTTGTCTTCATCCCCACTCCCACTGCACTGTCCTGCTGCCCACACCAGCCTCTTCTATCCCAATGACCAGGTGGTTCCCAACCTTACTGGGAAGTGTGGGGGCCCAAGACAAAGACAGAACATCATCTTGGTAACCAGTGGACAGGGGCTTGGTGAGACCCGAGGCTCACCTCTCCCAAGTCTTGACCAGAACAAACTTGCCTAGGAGCCAGAGGCCGGCTGGCTTCTCACTTGCTGTGGTCCCTGAATTCTTCATAAGATTCATGACGATGAAGCCATTCGAACTAACTGGGTGATGATCAATAGGATAATGCAAGCGACCAATCAGGTGGATGCAGACTGGCTGATATCTGGGGCCATTATTGGTGGTTCTAAAGCGAAAACACAAAAGCCTTGTCAAACCCAAGAATACACCTTCCTCAGCACCTGCTGTCCTTAGCACCTGTTCCCCATACAGTTACTGACTCACGTGAGGGCACTCTTCGGGTCCGGGTATGGAAAGATTAATGGGCTTGTGCTCTGTCTTCGTGGAGCTAATATTTCTCCTGAGTTGTGTTAGTCGCTCAGTCATGTCTGACTCTTTTGAGAGCTCATGGACTGTAGCCAACCAGGCTCCTCTGTCCATGGGATTCTCCGGGCAAGAATACTGGAGTGGGTTACCATTTCCCACTTCACGGGATCTTCCCAACCCAGGGATCGAACCCGGGTCTCCTGCCTTGCAGGCAGATTCTTTACCGTCTGAGTCACTGAGACAGCAAATGTCCATCTGATTATCTTTCAGGTGGACATGGTTACTGTGAGGAGTCCTTTTTGAGGAGGACACAATTAGGGGCACTTAATTCTGTCTGGGAAGGGATAAGGGCTTCATTAAATGACACTGGAGCTGGTTAAAGGATCAGTACGACAGGAGGGAGAGAAGGCCTGGAAACATAGTGCATATATAGATTTGGGGACCATCGTGCAGTGCCTGGGATCTGGGCCATTGGTTAATGGGGAAGGGGGCTCCTGTGCTGAGGGAGGTGGGCTGGGACAGGAGGATGCTGGCAAGTTCGGTGCTATGCCCATCAGTGACTCTCCAGACAGGAAGTCCACCAAGAGATCAGTCACTCCATCCATCCATCATATTTTCAATTACACAAACATATGTGCTCACATCCACACATGAAGGCTCTAGACTTTTGAAGAAAGCTGCCACCTCCCCCACACCCCGCTCAGTTACCTGTGGGCTCTGGGAGCAGCATGTTCTCCCAATGTTCCAGGAATTCCCTGAGCCAATAACTGCAGTCTCCTGTTGAGATGGTCCTGAAATACTTTGCCAGTTCCTGGTTATTCTCCCACTCCTCCTTGATGCCTGTGGCTCCAGGATCGATGACTGTCCACGTTGTGTTCATGGTGTCAAGGAGGAGGGCTGTCCGTCCATTCAGGCTGAAGTGCAAGGATGCACCAGAGCATTGCTCAGCTTCACGTTGACAACACATTTTGACCTGCAGGGTGGGAAGACCTGCACCCCCCACACACAATGAATCTTTCTGGACTCTCCACAGTCCATCCTCCCCAGTTAGTCAAATGTGTCTGCACATCTAGGGGCCTGTGGTCTTCTGACCATGACCTCCCCCTCTTACCCATCAGGTCCGTCGGGTCTCTAAAGCTGGATCGTGCTCAGTCCTTTCATAGGAATCTCCATCTTGCATGCACTCTTTCTCTTGCTATCTCCAGCTCCCCACCCCATTCCCATACTTACCCCTTGTCTCCTTTTTGTCCAGTTTGATGACAGGTAGGACCATCTTGAGCTCTTTTCCTGCTTCGGCCAGTGTTTGGCTCAATTCGGTCCACGCTTTCGTGTTGTTTACCTCCTTCCCCAGGAAACCCAAAGGTTTGACCTCACTGCTGTCACTGTCATACTGGAGGAAAGGCTTTGTATCCACGGAGCCTTGGACTTGACACCAGGGCTGGCCAGATTTGATAGTGAGGTCAAGGCACAGAGAATGGGCATCTGTGAGAGAAAACCACAGGTATGGCTGGGAGTTTCCTCTTCCAGGGCCTGGTTGCACAAGGATGGGTCTCTATCCCAGACCCCCTCCTCTGCTGTATCCTCAGTCCTGCCTCTCCTTTAACTCTCTGAGCTTTAGTTAAACACTTTGATGCCACAGTGGATCATTTCCGTCCATATACTATTAGCAGGAAAATTTATCTGATATATGGTGGCTCAGGCAGTAAATAATCTGCCTACAATGCAGGAGACCCAAGTTCGATCCCTGGAGAAGGAAATGGCAATCCACTCCAGTATTCTTGCCTGGAGAATGGACAGAAGAGCCTACAGAGTACGTAGGCTGGCAAAGAGTTGGACACACCCATGGACGGAGGAGCCTGGTGGGCTGCAGTCTATGGGGTCGCAAAGAGTCAGACACGACTGAGCGACTTCACTTTGACTTTTTACTTTCATGCATCGGAGAAGGAAATGGCCACCCACTCCAGTATTCTTGCCTAGAGAATCCCAGGGGTGGGGGAGCTTGGTGGGCTGCCGTCTATGGGGTCGCAGAGTCGGACACGACTGAAGCGACTTAGCAGCAGCAGCAGCAGCAGCAAGTGACTAAGTCTGCACTTGCCAGCTTGTGAGGCAGCAAAATCAGAAGACAGTGTCTGGTTTCTAGAGGCTTAAAATCTATCTGAACAGACAAGACTTTCAACAGAATGGGGAGAAGGATGCCACAGGACACATGGCACGTTCACGATGGGTCCCTGGTCATCAGGAAAGTTTTCCTGGAGTAGGAGGTGGGACTTGCCAGGAGAGGGAAAGCTTCTACAGGAGCACGGGCCCAGGCACCATGCTTTGGGTGGGGTCCCGGAAGGCAGGGCATCACCTCCTGGGCAGCCAGTCCAGCTAAACCACGCCCTCACCATCCTAAGAGCAGGTGGACAGGCGCCCACCAGCGTGGAGCCCCTTCCCTCCCCATTTTCTCATGTTCCCCCTCCCCCACTGGAGCCCCAGATCCCGGACACTCACTGCCTAGAGTCTTCCCCGCTTCTGTCAGCAGCAGTGTCAGCAAAAGATGACCTGCAGTGTGAGCCACTGACATTCCTCCCTGCAGCTTTAGGAGAGTGACCAGCAAAAGGCAGCCTGGGCTGTGTCTATACCTCTGTCTCCTGCCACCGCCCAAAGTCTTCAGTCCTAGACAGAGGAAGCCCTGTTGAAAAACAAGAAAAATAACACTTATACCCAGGAAGTACTTCTTAAGTTTCAAATGTAATTATTCATAAAAAAAAATAGTCATGACATTACAAAGCCAAATTCACTTTGAATAACTATGTCCCTCCAAAAAAGCCCTTTTCTGGTGTGAGCAAGACAAGCTCACGTTTTGTTGGCTCTTCTGCTCATTCCTTGAACCGCTTCCTTCTCTGATCTTTCTTTGAACTCACTTCCTATCTTACCCACACCCCACCGCCACTGCCATCTCCTGCTCAGTTATCCCTTCTTTTCTCCTACATCCACTTTCCATCCTAACCTCTCAAACTTTCTCTGTAATAAATACGATTCACTACATGTTAGTCACTCAGTCGTGTCCGACTCTTTGCGACACCATGGACTGTGTAGCCTGCCAGGCTACTCTGTCCATGGGATTCTCCAGGCAAGAATACTGGAGTGGGTTGTCATTCCCTTCTGTTAATCAAACTAGCAGCGGCCGACCCCACCAGGTCTGTCATTTCCGAGGAGGGCGTACAACAGAGTCCAATAGACCTGTTGGAGCCGAGCTCCAGAACAGCTGGGGATTTATTATCGTTTGCTTACCTGCAAGTGGTTCAACCCCGCGGTCTCCAGGCTGGTGGCTTCGGAGCGGCGAGAGAAGACAGAACATTTGCGGGGGTCCGTCCTGGGTTCGTACTCACCGCCCACTCCTTCTCCGCACTCGGCTCCTGCGATCGGCGGGTCGCGGTCCTCGCCTGCCCCGTCCAGCCAAGGTCGCTTTCGCTCAGGTTGAGACTGTCGAGTTCGCAAACACGAGTCGCGAAACAAATTCCGGAAGTCTCCTTGGGGTTTTCAGTTTGAATCGCTCTTTCGAATCTCAGCCCGACGCCCCGTGCCCCCGCTCGGGAGGTCGGCCGGCGGCTTTCGGAGAGGCGTCGCTGGAGCGGGGACCCCGGGCGGGCGCGGAAGAGGGGCCCCGGGCCGAGGTGCTGCGCTCGGGAACGGCGCCCCGGGAGGTCCGCCCGGCCGGTGAATGAGTCTCTGTAAGGAAGTGCCCAGGGTTGGGGGGTGAAGACCAGGCTCTTTCCAGTTGTCAGTCTGGGCTCCGCCCCGGTGACTTCGGAGACCTGGGACCTGGGACGGGCCGGCCAAGGAGCCACTGGCTTCTTCTGGGTCCTGGCCGGGCGAGTTTCCAGGCGCTCAGGCTCCGCCCCTCTCTTCTCTACCATCCTATCCAGTGTTTCCTGCCGCCTGACCAGCTGCCCCAAGTCAGTCCTTCATGGATGGCATTCGTTATAAGGGCAGCTCAGTTAGAACTGGACACGGAACAGACTGGTTCCAAACAGGAAAAGGAGTACATCAGGGCTGTGTATTGTCACCCTGCTTATTTAACTCATATGCAGAGTACATCATGAGAAACGCTGGGCTGGAAGGAAGCACAAGCTGGAATCAAGACTGCAGGGAGAAATATCAATAACCTCAGATATGCAGATGACACCACCCTTATGGCAGAAAGTGAAGAAGAACTAAAGAGCCTCTTGATGAAAGTGAAAGAGGAGAGTGAAAAAGTTGGCTCGACATTCAGAAAATGAAGATCATGGCATCTGGTCCCATCACTTCATGGTAAATAGATGGGGAAATAGTGGCTGACTTTATTTTTCTGGGCTCCAAAATCACTGCAGACGGTGATTGCAGACATGAAATTAAAAGACGCTTACTCCTTGGAAGGAAAGTTATGACCAACCTAGACAGTATATTGAAAAGTAGAAACATTATTTTATCAACAAAGGTCCATCTAGTCAAAGATATGGTTTTTCCAGTGGTCGTGTATGGATGTGAGAGTTGGACTATAAAGAAAGCTGAGCACAGAAGAATTGATGCTTTTGAACTGTGTTGTTGGAGAAGAGTTTTGAGAGTCCCTTGGACAGCAAGGGAATCCAACCAGTCCATCCTAAAGGAGTTTAGTCCTGAGTATTCATTGGTAGGACTGATGCTGAAGCTGAAACTCCAGTATTTTGGCCACCTGATGTGAAGAGCTGACTCATTGGAAAAGACCCTGATGCTGGGAAAGATTGAGGGCAGAAGGAGAACGGGACAACAGAGGATGAGTTGGTTGGATGGCATCACCGACTCAATGGACATGGTTTGGGTGGACTCCGGGTGTTGGTAATGGACAGGGAGGCCTGGCATGCTGCAGTTCATGGGGTCGCAGAGAGTCGGACATGTTTGAGTGACTGAACTGAACTGAAATAAATAGATGAGCTAAGTAAAATACATGGCAGCAGGCTGTTTATTCTTCTGACTGTTCTGTTACTCCCACTGCCCTTCTAGGTAGTCTGTCATCAAGTTTTGGACAAGTTAGAGGGTGCAGGGCACCACCCCACCTCTAGGAACAGTCCCTCTCTGCTCCTCCCCCCACAATGGTTCCACGTTCACCTTGAACCTCCAGGGTCTGAGGAACATGGTCTTCCCCAGCACCCCTCACTTCACACTGCCTCCCACACGGAATGTCTGTTGTGTATTGGTTTGATCTGATTTCAAATCCACTTGCTTTTGACTTAAATGAAGTTGTACTACTTGTTTATAACTTAAGTGAAGTGTTCTAGTCCACTTGTTTATAACAAAAACAAAACAGTTTTTCATGGTAAAGTTATTTTGAGACTAGAATGATATAAGATGTGACAGAGTGTCCTTTCATCTGTTGTGGTTCCTAAGCACTTTTTAGATCATCTGCTGTGGGTCCTCCCTGGGAGCTTGTCTGGAGAGCACACCCATTATGGAGTGTGAGTTCTTTATCTATTCTGATGTCGGTCAGTTACCAGATATATGTGTGCTCATTCTTGTGTTCAGTTGCTCGGTTGTGTTTGACTCTTTGCGACACAATGGACTGTAGACCGTCAGGCTTTCCTATCCATGGGATTTGCCAGGCAAGAATACTGGAGTGAGTTGCTGTGTCCTCCTGCAGGGAACCTTCCTGATCCAGGCTCGAACTTATGTCTTGTGCATTGGCAGGTGGATTCTTTACCAATGAGCCACCTGGAAGCCCTACCATGCATATGACTTGCAAATATCTTCTCTCATTTTTTCACTTTCTTCATGGTATCCTTTAAAAAGCAATTTTTAAAAAAAAATTTTGAAAAAGTCTTTTTTTTCTGTTGTCATTTGTGGCTAGTATTGTATTTAAGAAGAGTTTTGTCAAATGCAAAGGTAAAGATTCACTCATCTTTTCTTCATAGTTTTAGCTCTTCAGTGTATGTCTATGATCCAATTTGAGTTAATGTTTATATGGGGTAAGGAGGCGGGTCAACCTCATTCATTTGCATGTGATTCTCCAGTTGCCCCAACATCTTTTGCTGAAAACACTCTTCTTTGCCCATGACTTGAAAATCAATTGACCATTGTCGACTTAAAAAATAGTCACAACCTAAAAGTTGAGAGCTGTGTTTTATTTGGTGGGAATTTTTAAGACATAAATCCCGGAGGTAGCATCTCAAGTAGCCTTGAGAGAACTCTTCCAAGAAGGCAGCCAGGAGGACTCAGGTGATGTAGAAGTTTGCAACAAAGGGCAGGTAGTTGGAACATCAGAAGTATTTTTGTGAATTAAAGCAAACCAGATATCTCAAGTTAGGGAATTCAGTGCTTTCCTATGTATGGGAAGATGCAAGAGTCTGGGCTCACTGAAATCATTCCTTTCATACGCATCTCAGCTCTCTGAGGCCTCTTGTCTGTGTTTTCACCTTCCGAGTTCCTCAGGGCTCCCTTAGCAAGTGGCTGCAGCCTGATTCCTGCCATATCACACAGGTGTTCTTTTCCCTCCTGAGTGCTCTGGAGGCCGGAATCGCTGATGACTGTAATATCCTTTACTGACATACAGGAAATATTCCATTTTCCAGTCCTTTCCCTTGGTCAGAAATTAGACCGGTATTTGGGAGACATTTCATGACCAATTTTGGTCCCATGGTGCTGGGAGGCTCATCCCAGGTCAGGTGAAGGGTTTTGTTGATATATCGCTCCAGGGGTTAGTTTCTGGATTAGACCCATTGATAGACAATGAAAGATTTCCTGGGTCCTCTGTCTTTTAACCTATTGTGATCCAGGAGATAGTTCCCTTCTTTTCTTTTCCCGTACCTAGAGTCACACTATTATAATTATTGATCATATACATAACTAAATATTTGATTAACTGTTTTAAGTCATGGTTATGTTTGTTGGAAGCCTGGTTATACACTCTAAGAGACAACAATCTTATAAAATAGAATATGAGTAATGTAGCTGTTAATAGCCGGAGAAGGCAATGGCACCCCACTCCAGTAATCTTGCCTGGAAAATCCCATGGATGGAGGAGCCTGGAAGGTTGCAGTCTATGGGGTCACTGAGGGTCAGATAAGACTGAGCGTCTTCACTTTCACTTTTCACTTTCATGTATTGGAGAAGGAAATGGCAACCCGCTCCAGTGTTCTTGCCTGGAGAATCCCAGGGACGGGGGAGCCTGATGGACTGTGTCTGTGGGGTCACACAGAGTCGGACACGACTGAAGTGGCTTAGCAGCAGCAGCAGCAGCTGTTAATAGCAACACTGACAGAGTCATAGTGTAGTAGAGACACAGGCATAAACAATGTGGAAACGAAAAATAAGTTAAAACAAAGATTAGTATCACTAGTTGTAATCCAGTTGTAATAAACCATCAAATCCCTAGGAGAGCCAGCTGGAGAATCCAAATTTTGCCAGTATCAGGTAGAGAGAAAAAGTTAAATGTTTCATCTTTGTTTACAAAGGCTTACTATATTAACTTGTGACAGTATCAGAGAAAAAGGTTTACTGGAAGACAGATTCAAGTTAGTATATTTTCCAAAATCAAAGTTATAAATTATATTTATCTATTTAGTCTCATGTACTTAACTCCTATTGATCTGCAGGAATTAGTCAAGTTTTCTATTATAGTGTGTCATTTATTATCCAGTTTAGTGGCATTACCTAAAGGCTATCAGAAACTTACATTTGTTTAAACAGGTTCTTTTTATGAGTCTTTTTGAAAATCTTTATTTTGTACAAGCAATATAAAATTATAATACTCTATGAAGGACAAATTTAAAATAGTATAGTTAAAACTTTGAATACAATGTAATTAGCAGGAAACTTGGATATTTCAGTAACATATAACCTTTTAGGATAATAACTAGAATTATGACTGATAACATTATATCAGGACATATCAGATGTTAGGGATAAATTTAAGGAGAACGGGACAACAGAGGATGAGTTGGTTGGATGGCATCACCGACTCAATGGACATGGTTTGGGTGGACTCCGGGTGTTGGTAATGGACAGGGAGGCCTGGCATGCTGCAGTTCATGGGGTCGCAGAGAGTCGGACATGTTTGAGTGACTGAACTGAACTGAAATAAATAGATGAGCTAAGTAAAATACATGGCAGCAGGCTGTTTATTCTTCTGACTGTTCTGTTACTCCCACTGCCCTTCTAGGTAGTCTGTCATCAAGTTTTGGACAAGTTAGAGGGTGCAGGGCACCACCCCACCTCTAGGAACAGTCCCTCTCTGCTCCTCCCCCCACAATGGTTCCACGTTCACCTTGAACCTCCAGGGTCTGAGGAACATGGTCTTCCCCAGCACCCCTCACTTCACACTGCCTCCCACACGGAATGTCTGTTGTGTATTGGTTTGATCTGATTTCAAATCCACTTGCTTTTGACTTAAATGAAGTTGTACTACTTGTTTATAACTTAAGTGAAGTGTTCTAGTCCACTTGTTTATAACAAAAACAAAACAGTTTTTCATGGTAAAGTTATTTTGAGACTAGAATGATATAAGATGTGACAGAGTGTCCTTTCATCTGTTGTGGTTCCTAAGCACTTTTTAGATCATCTGCTGTGGGTCCTCCCTGGGAGCTTGTCTGGAGAGCACACCCATTATGGAGTGTGAGTTCTTTATCTATTCTGATGTCGGTCAGTTACCAGATATATGTGTGCTCATTCTTGTGTTCAGTTGCTCGGTTGTGTTTGACTCTTTGCGACACAATGGACTGTAGACCGTCAGGCTTTCCTATCCATGGGATTTGCCAGGCAAGAATACTGGAGTGAGTTGCTGTGTCCTCCTGCAGGGAACCTTCCTGATCCAGGCTCGAACTTATGTCTTGTGCATTGGCAGGTGGATTCTTTACCAATGAGCCACCTGGAAGCCCTACCATGCATATGACTTGCAAATATCTTCTCTCATTTTTTCACTTTCTTCATGGTATCCTTTAAAAAGCAATTTTTAAAAAAAAATTTTGAAAAAGTCTTTTTTTTCTGTTGTCATTTGTGGCTAGTATTGTATTTAAGAAGAGTTTTGTCAAATGCAAAGGTAAAGATTCACTCATCTTTTCTTCATAGTTTTAGCTCTTCAGTGTATGTCTATGATCCAATTTGAGTTAATGTTTATATGGGGTAAGGAGGCGGGTCAACCTCATTCATTTGCATGTGATTCTCCAGTTGCCCCAACATCTTTTGCTGAAAACACTCTTCTTTGCCCATGACTTGAAAATCAATTGACCATTGTCGACTTAAAAAATAGTCACAACCTAAAAGTTGAGAGCTGTGTTTTATTTGGTGGGAATTTTTAAGACATAAATCCCGGAGGTAGCATCTCAAGTAGCCTTGAGAGAACTCTTCCAAGAAGGCAGCCAGGAGGACTCAGGTGATGTAGAAGTTTGCAACAAAGGGCAGGTAGTTGGAACATCAGAAGTATTTTTGTGAATTAAAGCAAACCAGATATCTCAAGTTAGGGAATTCAGTGCTTTCCTATGTATGGGAAGATGCAAGAGTCTGGGCTCACTGAAATCATTCCTTTCATACGCATCTCAGCTCTCTGAGGCCTCTTGTCTGTGTTTTCACCTTCCGAGTTCCTCAGGGCTCCCTTAGCAAGTGGCTGCAGCCTGATTCCTGCCATATCACACAGGTGTTCTTTTCCCTCCTGAGTGCTCTGGAGGCCGGAATCGCTGATGACTGTAATATCCTTTACTGACATACAGGAAATATTCCATTTTCCAGTCCTTTCCCTTGGTCAGAAATTAGACCGGTATTTGGGAGACATTTCATGACCAATTTTGGTCCCATGGTGCTGGGAGGCTCATCCCAGGTCAGGTGAAGGGTTTTGTTGATATATCGCTCCAGGGGTTAGTTTCTGGATTAGACCCATTGATAGACAATGAAAGATTTCCTGGGTCCTCTGTCTTTTAACCTATTGTGATCCAGGAGATAGTTCCCTTCTTTTCTTTTCCCGTACCTAGAGTCACACTATTATAATTATTGATCATATACATAACTAAATATTTGATTAACTGTTTTAAGTCATGGTTATGTTTGTTGGAAGCCTGGTTATACACTCTAAGAGACAACAATCTTATAAAATAGAATATGAGTAATGTAGCTGTTAATAGCCGGAGAAGGCAATGGCACCCCACTCCAGTAATCTTGCCTGGAAAATCCCATGGATGGAGGAGCCTGGAAGGTTGCAGTCTATGGGGTCACTGAGGGTCAGATAAGACTGAGCGTCTTCACTTTCACTTTTCACTTTCATGTATTGGAGAAGGAAATGGCAACCCGCTCCAGTGTTCTTGCCTGGAGAATCCCAGGGACGGGGGAGCCTGATGGACTGTGTCTGTGGGGTCACACAGAGTCGGACACGACTGAAGTGGCTTAGCAGCAGCAGCAGCAGCTGTTAATAGCAACACTGACAGAGTCATAGTGTAGTAGAGACACAGGCATAAACAATGTGGAAACGAAAAATAAGTTAAAACAAAGATTAGTATCACTAGTTGTAATCCAGTTGTAATAAACCATCAAATCCCTAGGAGAGCCAGCTGGAGAATCCAAATTTTGCCAGTATCAGGTAGAGAGAAAAAGTTAAATGTTTCATCTTTGTTTACAAAGGCTTACTATATTAACTTGTGACAGTATCAGAGAAAAAGGTTTACTGGAAGACAGATTCAAGTTAGTATATTTTCCAAAATCAAAGTTATAAATTATATTTATCTATTTAGTCTCATGTACTTAACTCCTATTGATCTGCAGGAATTAGTCAAGTTTTCTATTATAGTGTGTCATTTATTATCCAGTTTAGTGGCATTACCTAAAGGCTATCAGAAACTTACATTTGTTTAAACAGGTTCTTTTTATGAGTCTTTTTGAAAATCTTTATTTTGTACAAGCAATATAAAATTATAATACTCTATGAAGGACAAATTTAAAATAGTATAGTTAAAACTTTGAATACAATGTAATTAGCAGGAAACTTGGATATTTCAGTAACATATAACCTTTTAGGATAATAACTAGAATTATGACTGATAACATTATATCAGGACATATCAGATGTTAGGGATAAATTTTGGAATATCTATATCAATGACATTTATCTATACATTACAACCTAAAGTTTACCTTCAATAACTTGGCAATGTTTTTGAATTAAAAATAAACTTTAGTATTTTTCTCTGAGATGTCTTAGAGATTTTTTTTGAAGCATCTCTGAGTCAGCTGGAGGCTAAAGGAGTTTTAGTTCGATTTTACTATTTGAGAAGTTTGTTAGAAATATTAAAAAAAGTTTTAAAAGACAACAGGATCATAGGTCACTGAAACAGTACTTATTCACTTCACCAAAGTCACAAAAACAGTAAATATGGCTCGCCTGAGGGCACAGAAACTCATGCAATTTGTTTTCAAACAGGAGCACTTTTAACAGAAAGAGAAATCAAATTCCAGTCTTGCATTAGCTTACTTAACAAAATCCATTTAGTTAGCTTCAAGGCTCAGATGGTAAAGCATCTGCCTACAGTGTGGGAGTCCCGGGTTCAATCCCTGGGTTGGGAAGATCTCCTAGAGAAAGAAATGGCAACTCACTCCAGTATTCTTGCCTGGAAAATCCCATAGACGGAAAAGCCTGGTAGGCTATAGTCCATGGGGTCGCAAAGAGTCGGACACGACTGAGCGACGTCACTCAGCACTGAAGCGTTGCTCACCCTAACTGTGCATAACATTTTTCCTCCTCAGGCATCCTCTGCGTAATCTCTCATCACTCTCTGTATTCATCCTGTCTCTCATTTTTACCTCTAAATATGATCAACCAGCTAATTTTTTTCCTGCATAAAATGTAATCTCATTTCTCATATCTTTTTTAACTGAAAACATATATTTTACTTCTTACTATATACTGAAATGTTACTGTATTATTCCTTATAGCTTTATTGACATGTTTAAATTAGAATCCTCAACACTTAAAACCTTAGTTTTTAGTAAAAGCTAAGAATTAAGCAATGAACTGTCTTTTACACTGGCATTTTATAGACTGGTTATCATAAACACCGGTGATAAGGTTTTAAAACTTTTGTTCTCTTATAGAGAACATCTCGATGTGATAGCGGCATTTTTTGATATTTCTAAATACCTTTAGTTTTTTTATTTAGTAATTGATGTTTCAGTATATTTTATTTAATAAACTTTGATCACTTATTAACACAGTTCTAGGACTTTCAGTCAGTCATTTCAGTTGCTCAGTCATGTCCGACTCTTTGTGACTCCCTGGACTGCAGCATGCCAGGCTTTCCTGTCCATCACCAACTCCTGGAGCTTGCTCAAACTCAGCTATCAAATATGTAGAAAGATTATTTTAGGTAGGCATTTCTAAAATTTGATTATTTTAAAGAGTTTATCCCAATGTTTTTATCTCATTTACATTTACTTTCAGATTTCATAATATAAGTTATTTTTCTTATAACGCTGGTAAGGTCTTATGTATTAAATTTTGATGACTCTTGAGATGTCTATATCAGTTAGATAAACAAAAAACATTAATACTAGATATCAACTTAATATTGAATATTTGCCAGTTCATGTAAACCTGAAAGTTACTTTAGCCACTGTCTTTAAATGTAAGTGCTTTTTATTAAAATTAAATAGTTATTTATAAATCTCATTTTGATAAAACTTTTTACAAGTAGAGATATCTCATATGTATAATGTGTACACAGAAATATACAGGCAAAACCATAGATCTCATAGCTTCACTTAAAATCTTAACCATGAATTGAGTATTACAATATAAAGTTATTAGTTTATAAAGAACAGCTGAAATGCATTAACATTGTTTGCTCAGATGAGGAAGGCTTTGCTATCTGTGCGATTTGGTTAACAGAACATTCCGAGTGCTTTTAATTTTAAAGCTGCCACTTTTCCCCTTGGTTTCAAGTCTTGTTTGATGGAGCTAATTAGGCTCAGTCTCAGTCCTTGTGGCTTGTATTTACACTTTGGTTTGTAAGAGATTTCGAAGAGAAAGCTAGTTGTTTTTATAGTTTTCTAAAGAACTGTTCTGTCACCTAAAGATATTAAAATCAGTGATAAGATCTTTAACAAAGCTGAAATTTCTTTTACTAATTGTCTGTTTTAGAACTTTAGAGTTTAATTTACCATGGCTTTAAAGGTTTACACAAAGTATTTAGCAAAGATCCTTTTGAGTTTACAAATTAAACCCAAAGTAAAATCACTATTTTTATTAGTCCTAGTATGTTAGTTCCCAGTTTTTTGTTTTTGTTTTTTTCCTTTCTTGTACGGCTCAGGTAACATTATTGGTTAGTACCTTTAGTTATTATCTCCTGGGTGGCAATCTATGTCTCTTATCTTATAGTACCATGCAGGAGAACTATTCTCCAGTGAAACATGTCTATCTCATAGTACAATTAAACAAGAGATTTAACCATTTTCTATAAATCCATTTAAATATACCAATTTTATATACTTTAAATTCCGTTAACTTGTATACCTTTTAACTTTAGTTTCTAATTGTTATTGTTGTTGTTCAATAGCTCAGTCGCATCCGACTTTTTGTGACTCCATGGACTGTAGCCCACCAGGATCCTCTGTCAATGGATTTCTCAGGCAAGCATACTGGAGTGGGTTGTCATTTCCTTCTCCAGAGGATCATCCTGACTCAGTGTTTGAACCTATGTCACCTGCATTATAGGCGGATACTTTACCACTGAGCCACAGGGGAAGCATATTGGAATTTTTTTTCTTTTGTTCCTTGTCCATTTTATCTAGTTTTATATAAAAAGCTCTGGGATCCCCAGAAGGGGGTTGAACCAAGATGGTCAGGCCCCTTGGCCTAATTCTTGCCCCAAATAACCACTGGCCAGATATCGCAATGTGAATTTTTACAGCTCCTTAAATAATGGCTGCAGCTTGATGGCTGCTAGACCGTAGGTGTTCTCCTTCCTGAGTGCCCGTACGGCTCACAGCTCTCGTAGGAAGGCTGCAGTCACTGGTGACTGTAGCATCCCCATTTGCTGATACGGCAGAAGACATTCCATTTCTCACTTTCTTAAACATCTTTTATCTCCCCTAAGCCTACATCCCTCTCCTCTATCATTTCTTTATTAATTTGATATTTTGTGTGTGTATGATATAAACTGCTTTTATTATTTATTAAATTTTTTGGAGTTGTGGTATTGAGACATCCATTATATAAGTTTCAGGTGTACAGCACCGTGATTCACAATGTTAAAATATTATTCTCCGCTTATAGTTATAAAATATTGACTGTATTCCCTGTGCTGTACCATTAAAGGTAGTATTTAAGTCTGAATTCTAAGGAGATACTCATTTTTCTGTGGGTATCTCCCCTATATACATGAGGTATACATGTCAATAAACTTAGCCACCTGATGCAAAGAACTGACTCATTGGAAAAGACCCTGATGCTGGGGAAGATTGAAGGCAGGAGAAGGGGACAACAGAGGATGAGGTGGTTGGGTGGCATCACCGACTCGATGGACATGAGTTTGAGTAAATTCTGGGAGTTGGTGATAGACAGGGAAGCCTGGCGTGCTGCAGTCCATGGGGTTGCAAAGAGGCAGACACAAGCCACAGAACTGAACTGAAACTTTTGTTTCTTTTTCTCTTGTTAATCTTTTATTAGAGGGGTGGAGGAGAAATTATTTTTCCTCCCCTACAATACGAATATTTTATAAAATAATTTTATGCATCTATTTATTAGTCGTGGCTGTGCTGGGTCTTCATTGCTGTGAAGGCTTCTCTCTAGCTGTGAAGGCTTCTCCCTAGCTGTGGGGAGCCAGGGCTCCTCTGCAGTTGTGCTGCGCAGACTTCTCCTTGCAGTGGCTCCCCTTGCTGCGGCGCACCGCTCTAGGGTGCGAGGGCTCAGTAGCTGAACCACGTGGTCTCAGGAGTTGTGGTTCCTGGCTCTAGAGCAAGAGTTGTGGCACAAAGGCTTAGTTGCTCTGTGGCACTGGAACCTTCCTGGATCAGGCAATGAACCCCTGTTTGCTGCATTGACAGACAGATGCTTTACCACTGAGCCAGCAGGGAAACATCCTGGTATTTACAAAAATCTCATTCTTTCTCAAGCTGAGCCCTTTGCCTGGCTTTGGCTTGTCGGGCTTGAGAAGGTGTACCTTAGGTCTTGAACTACAGTGTGCTTACTTGACTGCAAGCCCCAAGCTGAGCTCTGAAGTGCAACGCTGTGTTTGTGTCAAGGTCATTCTCCCCATGTCTCCTGCCAGCCAAGAAGTAAGCCTGATAGTCTTGGGGGTGAGGCAGGCCCCTTCCTGGGGGACATGGATTTCTCGAGAGCATTATGGAGCTTTCCCCAGATGACATGGCAGAGTGGGATGCCACCACCCTGCCTCCTGCCCCTCTCTCCTTCACTTTGGGTCAGAACAGCGTCCATCTGAATGGTTCTCCAGCCTCCTCAGACTTCCTCCTTTTCTCTCACAGGGGTTTTTGTCAATGAAATCCCTGTATGTTAATCCCATCTTGAAATCTTCTCAAACCTGGACTACCGTCTGGATTTATGAGCTGAATGCATCCTATTTGTTGAATATCAGGAGAAAAGTAAGAGAAGGGGGAACATGTAAGTTAAGCAGGGCTGTCTGGGTTTGGAATGAGTACGGAGAGTGAAAAGGTAGTCCAGAGAGTGAGCAGCTGAGAGAGGAACACTCAGGTGAGCGCTGGGTGGGGAGAAAAGGATGCTTTATGTCCCCGGTGTCCCTGAGACCACAAGGAAACCTCTGAAGGGCTGGGCCACCAGTGGGAGGGGCCTCCATTCTGGGTCCCAGCAGTCTAAGCCCCCAAATCCTCAGCCCTAACTCCTCTGACTCTCTGAGGTTCACAAAAAATGGCAAATTCTGCAGATCACTGAGTGCGTGTTCACGGTTGCCAGGTGCCTTCCCATGGTCAGACGTCGGGGGAGCAGCTACTGTAAGCAGAGCAAGGGTAGGGTGTGGGGAAATTATGACAGTGCAGGACAGGGTCCGTCCTCCACCAGGGCTTCCAGGTGGCTCAGCAATGAAGAATCTGCCTGCAAGGTAGGAGGCGCGAGTTGGATCCCTGGGTTGGCAAGATCCCCTGGAGAAGGAAATGGCAATCCATGGCAGTATTCTTACCTGGAAAATCCCTGGTGGGCTACAGTCAGTGGGGTTGCAAAGAATCAGATATGCCTGAGTTACTAACACACGTACCCTCCAAAGGCCACAGTCTGTCTAGACACACAGGACATTCAGTGGATAGTGAAGAGGCAGAACATCCTGGAAAACGTGGTAAATGAACACAGGGCAGAGGGTGGCCAGAGGCTTCCTGGGGAAGAAGGTAGGACACAGCAACAGGCAGAGTGAAGAGGAAGACTAGAGGGAGGAGTTATAAACCAAGGGTCTGCTTTCCAGAAGATTCAGAGAAAGGCACAGTGCGAGGAGGGGTCTACCTTGGGGTCTAAGAGGCCAGATTCCAGAGTAGTGATGAAGGAGATTTTCACATATTAGGATATAGGGAAGTCATCCTGGCTTATACATGAGTTTACTTGAATTTTATTAGTTAAAATAGCCTGTTTGTGGCCTATCAAACATACATTGTATGTCTGCTTTAATTACTAGGGAAAAGGACACCCTGGCCAGAAAGAAAGAATGTCCATGCTAAAAATGAAGAATTAAATGCCCTTCCTCCTGGGATTCCAGTGCTGGTCCTTCTTTGAGGATAAGACGCCCTTCCCAGGGGCCAATGCTGTACTGACTGGATGTGTACATGCTGGTCTGTTCTGTTTTGAATCTTTGGAGAAATATAAGCTTCACTTCTTTAATGTTCTTTGTTCTAACAAGATATAAGACTGTGCAGAAAACCCTGCTTCTCTGGAGCATTTTCTCAGAGTAATCTGATCACTGGCTACTGGGCTGGTTGTTCATTTGGCTCCAATAGAACTCTTTTGTATTCTTATTATAAATTGTTTCTTGGTTATTTCTGTTGACAGAGGGCCAGGCTCACTTTCAAACACTTGGAGGGGACAACTTCCCTGGTACCTCCTGGCTAATCTACAGGCCCCTCTAAACACACCTGGAAATCAGACAGTCAGACAGACACACATCTGAAGAAAGAAACAGGCAAAGCCCCAAGCACCTGGCTCAGAAGACTGAGGGAAGGATGAGAAAGACTCATCTTCTTTCTTCACCAAGACAGAGTTCTCTCCTCCTTGGCTGAGGGGACCCAGCTCTGCAGAACAATGACCAATTCCAGGAGAGAGAAAAAGCATCGTGCAGCCATGCTCCACAGACAAGGCAGTGGCAGGAGCCTCAGCTTCACCTAAGGGCACAGGAACGGGAGGCCAGGCCTGAAGCCGCAGCCCCTCCTGCCTTCCAGGTTCTGTGCTTGTTAGGGGTGGATCCCCAGAAGTGGTACCCACCCGGGTTCTGGTGAAGTAGGCAACAGTGGGCCTCTGGGCTGGACACCTGGTATTTGTCAGGTGGAATAACATTCAAGCTTTGTCCTCACTCCAAGGACAAAGTTAGTGGCAAAGGTTGAGCTCTGCTGAAGCAGAGATAAGGTGGCCACTCCTGAGGTTAAGGAAGACTTCCCTGTGTGCACATGTGCAGGAAGGCTTCTTGGAGATCAAAAAGGGAGGGGCCCCATAATAAGTGTGAACATGTACCTATAGGCCTCTGCGGTGGGATCCAACTTAGTAAAACATTGCACATGTTACAGTTCCCAAGGGGCTCATAGCGTATTGCTAAACTATGGCCCATTGTGGTGACCTGACAAACCAGGGATGAGGTCACAGTGGCCACATTGCCCTGGTGGGCAGACTGTGCCTTCCTTAGGCAATATCCTGTTTTCCCCTGCTGGTGCCAGTTTCTCAAGACTACGTGACCACCTGAGCGTGAGACCCCTTCACTAAGTGACCATAAGACCCCAGCTGCAGGCTAAAGACACACTGAGGCCCCCTTCCTCCAGGGCACAATTTCCCATCCATAGGGTATAAGAAGGGTTGGCTGTAAAAAGAGAGCACTGGTTTCTCTCTATAGCCAGTCACTTTCTTTCTTCCTATAATAAATCTTTCTCTGCTTGAATGTCTGGCTCACTCTCTTTCATCGCGCTTGCCTTATGTTTCTGGTGCTGACACATGGGAGGGAAGACCCACTGCAGCTAGGTGGGCTCCTCTCCTGAGCCTACCTTTGGTGGTTCCCTCCCTTGGACCTCGCTAAGAAACTGAAGGGAGTCCCCAGGATGGGACTCTCCACTTGCCTTCCTGGATTGACATCCACACACAGGCTCTAATTTCATCAGCTGCAAAGGTGAGTGAATTCCTGCTTTCTGGGATCCTCTTTCTCTGGTCTGGCTTTTGAGGCCCTAGAGCTAAGCAGATGACCCCCTTGGCCCTTGGGCCCTTGTCCCACTTTGAAATAGGGGACGACCATTTCAAAAAAAAAAAATGCTGAGTACTGAAGAATTGGTGATTTTGAACTGTCGTGTGGTGTTGGAGAAGACTCTTGAGAGTCCCTTGGACAGCAGGAGATCTAACCAGTCTATCCTAAAGGAAATCAACCCTGAATATTCATTGGAAGGACTGATGCTAAAGATGAAACTCCAATCCTTTGGCCACCTGATGTGAAGAACTGACTCATTTGAAAATACCCTGATGCTGAGAAAGATTAAAGGCAGGGGTAGAAGGGGATGACAGAGGAGGAGGTAGTTGGATGGCATCACGGATTCGATGGACATGAGTTTGAATAAACTCCGGGAGTTGGTGATGGACAGGGAAGCCTGGCTTGCCGCAGTCTATCGGGTCGTAGAGTCGGATACGACTGAGTGACTGAACTGAACTGATTTCAAGGTAGAGCCTGCCGCTGTCTGGCTGTCTGAGAAGCCCGTGAGAGTAGGTATGCCTTTTCTCTGAGACCTTTCTCCTCATTTTTCTCTCTCCCTAGTTTGCCCTCCTGGAGAGGGCAGTGGCATCCCACTCCACTATTCTTGCCTGGAGACTCCCATGGATGGGGGAGCCTGGTGGGCTGCAGTCCATGGGGTTGCTGGTTGGACACAACTGAGCGACTTCACTTTCACTTTTTGCTTTCATGCACTGGAGAAGGAAATGGCAACCCACTCCAGTGTTCTTGCCTGGAGAATCCCAGGGATGGTGGAGCCCAATGGGCTGCCGTCTATGGGGTCACACAGAGTCGGACACGACTGAAGTTACTTAGCAGCAGCAGCAGCAGCAGCAGTTTTGCCCTCTCTCCCTATTCATCTTAATGGGAAATTCTCAGTCCCAACCTACAAAATCTACCCCTTTAGGCTGCCTTCTCCAAAACCTAAAAACCTTGGGTTTTCAAGGAGAGATAAGGTCAATGCAACTCACTTATCGCTCTAACACTGGCCACAATCTCAACTGGATATTAGGTTCCAATGGCCAGAATATGGAACTCTCCATTCCAGTACTTTACGGGACCTCTATAACTTCGGCCGCCACAATGGTGAGTGGTCAGAGATCCCTTATCAGGCTTTCTTTGCTTTCCACCCTTGGCCCTCTCTGTACTTCCTGTTCTACTCCTCAGATACTTTTAGCCCATCCTGGGCTACATCCCCCCAGTAAATACTGTATCTCCTGATCTCTGTTCAGATTTTTCCTCCTCTTCTTTTGAGCCTTCTGACCACAGTGCACCTCCAATCGCCTCTCATCCCACCATAGCAGACCCAGTTCCCCAACCTCCACCTTAGGTTCCCCCTCTCCTCTTGTTCTCAGGTGCAGGCTGCCACCACTTCTCACCCTCCCTCCAAGCCTGTTTGGAAGGGGCTCTGGGGCTTTGATCCACCCCTGCTACCAGAGTCTCAAGTCCCATCCTGACCTCCCTAAATCCTCTCCTCACACCTGGCTGCAAAGGGCCTTAAAGAAACAAGACCTTGAATCTCTTCTGCTCCCCTCCTTCCCTTTAGAGATGGCTGGTACAGAAGGTGTTATTCGGGTACACGTCTCATTCTCCCTCTCTGATTTATCTCAAATCAAGAAACATCTTGGCTCTTTTTCCTCTGACCCTGACACTCGTTTCAGTTCAGTTCAGTCACTCAGTCATGTCTGACTCTTTGAGACCCCATGGACTACAGCATAACAGTCTTCCCTGTCCATCACCAACTCCCAGAGCTTACTCAGACTCATGTCCATTGAGTTGGTGATGCCATCCAACCATCTCATCCTCTGTTGTCCCCTTATCCTCCTGCCTTCAATCTTTCCCAGCATCAGGGTCTTTTTCAATGAGTCAGTTCTTTGTATCAGGTGGCCAAAGTATTGGAGCTTCAGCTTCAGCATCAGTCCTTCCAATGAATGTTCAGGATTGATTTCCTTTAGGATGGACCGGTTAGATCTCCTTGCTGTCCAAGGGACTCTCAAGGGACAATTTTATTTAAAATAATTTAAATACCTCACCCAGTGTTATGACTTGACCTGGCATGTTATTTACATTATACTCTCTTCTACCCTCCTCCCAGAAGAGAAAGAACAAATCTGTCAAGCTTCTCAGGCTCATGCCCATGAAATACATCAAACTGATGGTACTAAACCTGTAGACCTAGGTGCCATTCCCAGGGACAACCCTGACTGGGCCTACCAGGGGGGCATCTGGGGTGAACAGCCCATGATCACATGGTGACTTGCCTTACTACAGCCCTCCAAAAAGCAGGACATAAGCCTGCTAACTTTGATAAACTCAGAGAAATAACTCAAAGACCAAATCAAAATGCAGCACAAATTCTAGCTAGATTACCAGAAGGCATTGTTCTGTTAACCTAGCTAGAATTCTGTCCCTACAAAAATATACAAAATTAGCTCCAACTTCAAAAGAAGGTACTATTGTCCTGAACACCCATTTTATTTCCCAATCGTACCCAGTCATTCAAAAAAAGCTACAAAAGGCAAAGAGGAAGGCCCTCAAATCTCTCAATGAGATCGTTTAAATTTGGCTTTAAAAATTTTCAATATATGGGAAGAACAGGGAAAACTAGTAAAGGATCCAAGAGATCAGGCTAAATATCATCTCTTAACCTCTGCTCTACACAGCTCCAAACCTTAATCCTCTGACAGGGAAAAGAAATCATCTAGGCTCTGTTAGAAGTGCGGTAGAGAAGGGCACTGGGCCCACTCATGCCCAAAGCCCAGGCCCCCTCTGGGTCCATGTCTTAATTGCGGCATAAAGGGACATTGGAAGGTGGACTGCCCTAATCCCTCTCTAGGGATCCAGACATCTCCTCCTGGTCCCGAGAAGGAGTCCTCAGACCCAGTTCTGCCCAGGCTCCTTGGACTGGCTGCTGAAGACTGAAGGTGCTCAGGGCCCCAGGCCCCAACTCCCATCATGTTTAGAGTCCAGGATATCTCACAGTGGCAGGGAAGCCGATCTTTTTTCTTATCAACACAGAGGCCACCTGTTCTGCCACGGCTGCTTATTCCAGAAAAACTAAAATCTTTCAGATCTCTGTCGTGGGGGTTGACAGTTTAGCGCCTACACCACAGATTACCAAGCCTCTGCTTTGCACACTTCAAAATACCCCATTCTCTCATTCTTTCCTCGTACTCCCAAATTGCCCCACTCCAATCCTTGGAAAGGATCTACTCTCCAAATTCAAGGCTTTCCTCACTGTTCCAAATCTTTCTCCTGACCTGGCCTGGCTACTGCTTCTCAAACCTACTATATCTTCACCTCCCCCACTACCCTCCTTGTCTGTAAACCCTATAGTCTGGGATAGGGTTTACCATCACCTTCCATCATACTCCCATTTATATTTGTCTAAAAGATCCAATGAAGTTTCCCAATCAACCTCAATATCCTATTTCCCAAATACATCAGCAGGGATTAAAACGCAACATCTCTAAGCTGCTGCGTCAGGGTCTCTTGTGCCCTACTCACTCTCCTTATAACACGCCTATCCTACTTGTTAAAAAGCCAAATGGCTCCTACTGTCTGGGTCAGGACCTGACCCAGGGATTAAACCCAGGTCTCCTGCATTGCAGGCAGGTTCAGAGCTACCATATGATACAGCAATCCCACTCCTGGGCATATATCCAGAGGTGACAGGTGATGGAGAGAGATAAACTGGGAGTTTAGGACTGACATATGCATACTGCTATACTTAAAACAGATAACCATACTTGTTGTGTGGCATAGGGAACTCTGCTCAATATTCTATAATAACATAAATGGGAAAGGAATTTGTAAAAAAATAGATACATGTATTTGCTTAATTGAATCACTTTGCTGTACACCTGAAACTAACACACATTTTTCATCAACTATATATGTCAATCAATATAAAATAAATTTTAAAATTAATTAATTAAAAATAATAAATATTGATATTGAGCATCTTTTCACATGCCTATTGGCCATGTGTATGCTTTCTTTGGAGAAATGTCTATTTAGATCTTCTGCCCATCCTGTGATTGGGTTCCCTGTTTTTATGATTGAGTTGTAAGAGCTTTTCGTATATTTTGGAAATTAAGCCCTTGTCAGCTGCATCCTTTGCAAGTCTTTTCTCCCAGTCTGTAGTTTGCATTTTTTGTTTTGTGTGTGGTTTCCTTTGCTGTGCAAAAGTATATAAGTTTGATGAGGATCCGTTTCTTTATTGCTTTTCCTCATTTTTTTGTTTTTTGTTTTCTGTTTCTACCAGAGTAGAAGCCATCTTGGATTGGCCTTCTTTCAGGAACTTTAATTCCCCTTGGATGGTTGCTGGGAGCAAGAGAAAGTTGTTTTGTTTTTTGTTTTTTGAATGACCAATAATACTGGATCATTATAACTTGTGTAATTTTCAAACTTGTACAATTTTCCCAAAAAAGGAGGGGCAAACAACTTGTAGAATTACACAGAATCCTTCTTCAAAATGCATTGGCTTTGAAATTTTGAAGGAAAAATAAACAAATGGGACCGAAGCAAACTTGCAGAGTGATGAACTGGCCTAATTTCAATACTGCTGTGTCTCTGGGACTCAGGAAACCAGAGGAGAGGGAGAGAGATGAGAGAAGAGCAGGTCAGTGGAACAGTCAGGACACAGACGACGTTTATCAATTAAGTCTGCCACCTGAACTGGCACCGGAAACAATAACTGGGCTGGCTGAAAAGTTCCTTCAAGTTTTTATAAGATGGTATGGAAAACCTTAAGGAAACTCAATACAATGAAAAGGTCAGTGATCATCCAAGGCAAGCTCAAGATGCAGAAGTAGGAAGCCTGAACTTTCCCCTCCATGACCTTCTTGCCAGAAATTCTTCCCTGACCTCTGATCAATTTCTATTAATTAGGGAGATCAAAATGATTTAACTAGAAATATTCTGGCTATCAGCCCACGAAACGCCTCCAACAAGTGGGAAGGGGAGGAAGTGGCAACACCCTGGCTGTGAGTTAGCAGTCTGGGGAAGCTGCAGGTTAATGACCGCAGGGGCCTTGTGCGAGGGGAGGCTTGTGGGTGGAGCAACGCCCGCAGCGCCAGAAGCGCAGTGTCTGCCTCCCCAGAAAGGATCGGCTCCTCTGACCTGGCATCCTCCAGGCCTGCAAAATCGAGATCCAGGTGGCAAAGGGAAAGATGGGTGGCCCCGAGACCCATCTTGGTTTCCTGGACTTGCTTCTCATTGTCTGGTTCAGCAGGACTCCCGGCAGTGAGTTCCGGGATGAACCTGCGGCGGGGACCTGGGGGCGGGCGAGAAAGTTGGGTGCGTGGGGGTTCACGTGTTGGGACCTAACAAATGCCATGATAGGCTTCAGGGACTAAGATAGGCCTTATGGGAAAAGCTGAGTCATTGCCCAGTGAGGTCATCCCTGCAGATGCCAGGACTTGTCCAATCAGCATACTCCCCATAACCTGATTTGAGTTTATCAGGACATAAAAGACATCCTCCTGCAGCTAAAAAAGATTAACCAATTAATAAATACAAGGAAACCCCTACAGCCAATAAAGATTAACCAATTAGTAAATACAAGGAAACCCCTGCAGCCAATAAAGATTAACCAATCAGCCCTTGCCAATTCCCTGTAAACCTATAAATACAGCTGTAAATATGGGCTTGGGGCTCCTGCTCCACTCCACTTCATTGGATGTTGCAGGAGAGCCCTAGCTCGAGCTAGAAATAAAACCCCTTCATGCTTTTGCATTACCGTGGTTGACTTGTTCATTCGGTCAGAATCAGAAACTTGGACTTGGAGCATAACATTTGGGTGCTCATCTGGGATCTCCTTTTGACTGGATAGAGCAACTCTCCTGGTAGAAGGGAGACCTCGCTAGGCGGTAAGAAGTCTGAACACTGGTGTTAGTTCAGGAGACATCTAGTTTAAGACCAGGGCTCGGTATCGTACTGAGGAGGCAGCTAGGTGTGAGTACTGGAATAAGTCCAGTTTGAGACCGGGGCTCGGTATCGTACCAAGGAGGCAACTGGCTCTGGAATCCTGTGGGTAAGGGTGAAAAGAGAGCCCAGAAAGATCTAGTGCTGGGTGCTTGTGGCCATTTTGTGTTTGTCGTCTGAGTTTGTCCGCTGTATCTGTGTGAGTGGGAGTGCCGGCACTATCTTTGTGTTCGTCTGTCCCTTGGGGCGTACAGGGCACGATATGGGGCAGAAGGTTTCTACTCCTCTAACTCTTGTGATTGACCATTTCTCTGATTTTAAGTCTAGAGGTCAGGATTTATCCCTGTTGGTGAAGAAAAGCAAGCTGGTGACGCTGTGCTCAGTTGAATGGCCTGCTTTTAACGTCAGCTGGCCACCAGAGAGCACCTTCAGCCTGCCAATTATTCGAGCCGTCAGAGAGAGGGTGCTCAGTTCCAACCCGTTGGGGCACCCGAACCAAGTCCCATTCATCTTAGTCTGGCAGGATCTGGTGGAAAATCCGCCACATAGGCTTAAGCCTTTTGTCTTCTCAACACCTAACCCCTCTTGTTCCCCTCTCCTGACACAAACCCCTCCAAGCGCACAGGTGTTGGCTGTGGAAAAGACTGAGGAAAAAGAAAATGAAAAAAGGAAGAAGCAGCAGCCACCGCAACCGGTGCTCCAGGAAGGCACAGATTGCTAAGCAGGAGGTCATGTACTTGGGGTATAAAATAAAGCAGGGGCAGAGGTGGCTAATGCAGGCCATGAAAGAGACTGTACCACAGATCCCTGAACCTGTAACACCTAGGCAAGTAAGAGAGTTTCTGGGGACTGTTGGGTATTGCCGGTTATGGATCTTGGGGTTCGCTGAGAAGACTCGACCCCTGTACGAAGGAAGTAGAGAAAACAGAGACTGGAAATGGACTGAGCCGATGAGGAGGGCGTTCCAAGAGCTCAGGCCAGCCCTGTTAGAGGCCCCAGCCCTTGCTCTTTCCAACCCGTCCAAACCCTTCCAATTATTCGTGGATGAGAAACGGGGAGTAGGGAAGGGGGTTTTAACACAGCAATGGGGACCATGGAGATGCCCGGTGGCTTACCTCTCCAAATGACTGGATCCAGTAGCCACCGGGTGGCCGCCTTGCCAACGAATTATTGCCGCCACTGCCCTCCTGGTCCATGACGCTGATAAACTGACTTGTGGACAGCGACTCCTGGTCTACACTCCCCATGCCATCGAAGGAGTTTTAAAGCAGCCGCCGGGTAAGTGGATTTCTAATGCCCGCTTGACACACTATCAGGCTTTGCTGCTTGACACCCCACGGATACACTTCCAGACGCCCTGCTTCCTGAACCCGGCTACTCTATTACCCAACCCGGAGGAAGATAGCCCCCTTCATGATTGTGGTGAGATATTGGCCGAGGCTACGGCAGTACGAAAGGACCTAACAGATGTGCCTTTAAATAACAGTGAAATGATATGGTTTACAGACAGAAGCAGTTTTATTAAAGATGGACAGAGAAGGGCAGGGAGAAGGAAACAGCAACCCACTTCAGTGTTCTTGCCTGGAGAATCCCATGGACAGAGGAGCCTGGCGGGCTAAAGTGTACGAGGTCGCAAAGAGTCAGACACGACTGAGTGACTAACACTTTCACTTTCAGCATGATAAACTATTAACATAAATAGTCATAAATAAAACTTTCTTCTGTTGAAAATAGGCTGAGGTGATTTCTCCAGACACAGAAAGAATCTCTGAGTCCTGTAATAGCTGATGGTATTTTTCTTGCAATATCATTTGCAAGAACGAGGTCACGAGGCAGAGTTTAATTATCCACAAACTAGAATATGATGAAAAATGTCCTGTTTGTGGAGATTTCTTCAAGTACTTGAACATTTCAGTGTCGAAATTCCATCACTTAGCACCAGGAGAAAGTGGCGAAATAAATTGTTTGTTTGTTTGTTTGCTTTTAAAGATGCTGTGTAGGATTTCATCAAATGTGATAAAACCCATGAGATGATGCACCTACTGTGTCATCGTAACTGGAAAACACTCAGGATTCGTGGGGTCTGATCTCCTGGATCTAAAGTGAAGAGCAGAAGAAAGGCAGACAGAGCACCTGTCGGACTTCCTGGGAGCACCGTCTCCTGCAGAAAAGAAAGAGGCCTTGGTCCAGGAGGCTGAAGAACTCCTGTCACTTTCCTGGGGCTGCCCCTCCCCAGCCCCTCATCCAGCCCTGCCCTCACTGAGGGGCTCCTATGTCCTCCACCCCCACCCCAGGCCCAGCAGCTTCTTGTCACCTCCTCCTTCCTTCCTGCATCACAGAGTCACCCCAGGCCCTGACACCCCCTGCTCAGGCTCAGGACTGGAGCCAGTGAGGAGTCAATCTGCTCCTTTACTCAGGTCCAGATCCTCCCCGAGGGGGACTAAAGGACCAGGGAGCAGGTCCCAGAGGAGGGGCCTTGCTTCCTGAAGCCTTGGGGGCTGCAGGGAAACCTCCTTCCTTCGTGCCCCTCCAGCCTCTGAGCCAACAGCACACACAGCTCTCAGGACCAGGGTCCCTGCCCCCCATCTCTTCCTGGTCCCCCCAGCTGGGCGCCTCCACCCCAGCTGAGGCCCACCACCCCCAGGCACCTCAGCTCAAGGCAGGGCCGCTCAGTGATGAGGCTCTGGGTCCCCAGGAGGCTGGGGACAGCAGGCCATAGGCTGAGTCAGAACTGCTGCTTCTCCAGAAGCACAGGCCTGGCCTCAGCCCTTCCCCCAGTCTCTGCTGTGGGGCTCCTGCCTTGCCTGCTTCACCCAGGCCACTTCCTGTGAGAACAGGCCTTTGGAGTTGGGTCTGCAGTCCTTGCTCTTGGGTGATATGGGGTCTTATCCCCCTGCTCATTTCCAGGGTGAGGAGGTTCAGTGAGGGGCACAGGGTGGCTGGGATTCACCTTCCCCAGCCTCACAACAGGCCCTGTGCCCCTGCCTTCCCTCTGAATTCTGCCCTCAGTACCTGTTGCTGAGAGGTCGCACAGAGTCAGACACAACTAAAGCAACTTAGCAGCAGCAGGAAGACATTATTATGATGAAACTGGTGAGGACCACGGGGAGGATCCAGGTGATGTGCTTGCTGGCTGTGGCCGAGGACTGGACTGTAGAGAGGCCCGTGATCTGTGATGCTGCAAGGAGAATAAGGGTGAAGCCCTTGTCCAGACCCCAAACTCGGCAGATGCCACCTCAGCCCCCCTGACCCAGGTGCCCCTACTAGGCAGCCTGTCTGCACTCACACGTGGAGGCCCTTGTGACAGGTCCTCAGGCGAGATGAGAGGGAGGGGCCCAGTCCCCATGGGACTCTGACAGCTAATGGGGAAGCAAGATTTCCAACAGAGTCACTCAGTCCTGCTGTGACATCAGAGATGGTGACATCAGGATGGAGTCCTCAGGAGCTGACAGCAGAGGTGCTATTGACAGATTTCCAGAAGTAAGATTGGTGACATTTAAAAGAAGGTTCTGGAAAGAGGGAATAGTAAGAAGGAGATTGGAATCATAGAGATGCTCTCATGTTTAGGATCAGTGAGAATCCGTGTTCAATTGTACAAGGCCTGTGCTGTGAGGAGAGATGCCAGGAGATGGAAGAGGAAGGAGAGTGACAGAGCATCCCTGGGCCCTGTTCTCCCAGGACAGCTCACCTCTAACGGATCATTTTCACAAACACAGAACGGTGGGTCCATGTCACCATGAGAGAACTACCACTTTCTCCTACTCTTCTCACTTACCCATGGTCCTCAACATTTTCTTGCAGTGCTCCAAGAAAGCCTGATAACAGCGCAGACAGTCTCCCTTGGAGACCTTGTTGAAGCAGTCGGTCACAGCTCTGTCATTCTTCCACTTCTTTTTCATCAGTCTTCCTCCAGGAGGATGCACTGTACAGTGTCCACTGTCCAAATTAAAGGAGAGGCACAGTTGTCCATTGAAGCCAGACTCCCAGGATCCATTGATGTATCCGCTGTCTTCTTGCCAGCATGTCATCCTGACCTGCAGGGTGAGAGGGCCTGACCCCACCAAAGAAAAGAAAGAGCTCAGCCGCTGGGCTTGACAGATTCTTTGCCCCACCTAGATCCACCTCCCCTGGGCCCAGCTAATCTAGCCCTGGTCTGTCCTGCAACAGCTGCTTTTTTGACTGGACTACTAGGGAAGGACATATCCTTTTTTTTTTTTTTTTTTTTAACCCAAAAACAGTGGGTGCAGCTAAGCTCCCAGTCTACTCCTCCTGCATTTGGATTTTCTAACTCACCCTTGCCTGTGTGTTTCTCTGGTGTAACGTCAGGCATCTGCTCCTGGAGCAAGTCTCCATTGTCTCTGAGTGTGTCAGTCTGTGTTTCCCAGGCATTCATACTTTTCACTTCCTCTCTCAGTAGATTAATGTACTTGATCTTAGCTGTATCACAGTCACAGGAGAGAAAGACCTTTTGATCAACTTCTTGAAACTCACACCATGGCTGACCATCTCTGAGCTGAGGATCAATGTTGACATTATCGGAAAGAGAATGAGCATCTGTGAAGGCAAAACACAGTGAGAGTGAGGCTGGGGAAAAAGTATGGCCCCTTCCCCCAGTTATGTGAGAGTGGATTAAAGGGCAGGGCGGGCTAACAGAGCAATGACACCCCACGACACACACCATACAGCCAGTGCCCCTTCTCTCCTTGTGGAGAAAGAGGAGTCCCCTGCCTGGCAAAGATCACACATCCTGGGTGTGTCCCCTTGTCCACCAGGTCCCTTCCCAGCATCATAACCTTTGCAGAGACGTGTCAGGCTGCAATGCAGGAAAAGTCTAGATGACAGCGGGCAGTCCTCTAGTCAGAATCTAGCCCCGGGTCCTGTGAGAGATGGGGAGCCTGTGGGGTTGCCCCTGAGGAAGCAGGATCACAGGGAGAGGGGCAAAGAGGTGATGGGTGAGCACAGAACCCCAAGTTGGAGAAGGAAGAGTTTATAATTACAGGTCACAGGACTTAGCAAGACCGGGAAGATGCTGCTGATCTCCCACTAGGATGGGTCTTGGAAGCCTGGAGAAAGGCCTGGCCCATATGGCATGAAAGAGAAAATCCAGAACTTCCGAGGCTGGTGGTAGAGGAGGGGATCAAAGGCTCAAGGAAGTGAATCTGCCAGGATGGACACGATATGAAAGGGCAGGAAAGTGTGCAGGCCACCAGGCGCCATGGGAAAGCCTGATGGACTCTATCAAGCCCGAGAGGAAAGCATGGATGAGAAGAATCTCCAACAGCTCAAGGCTGACTTTTGTGGAAATCAGGGATAATGGTAGGAGACCGTGTTCCTGTGGGCTTCCAGCAGGAACAGGGATGGAAAATGGGGAAAGATCAGATTCTGGGTGGAGTGTTGTATGTCAGGAGCAAAGTTGGTACAATGGTCAAAGTGATTAGTGAAAGTCACTAGTTGTGTTTGACACTTGTGACCCCCAATGGACTATACAGTTCCTGGAATTCTCCAGGCCAAAATACTGCAGTGGGTAGCCTTTCCCTTCTCCAGAGGATCTTCCCAATTCAGGGATCGAACCCATGTCTCCCACATTGCAGGCAGATACTTTACCAGCTGAGCCACAAGGGAAGCCCAAGAATACTGGAGTGGGTAGCCTATCCCTTCTCCAGAAGATCTCCCCGACCCAGGAATCAAATGTGTTGCAGGCAGATTCTTTACCAACTGAGCTATGAGGGAAGCTGAAAGTGATTAGAGAGTCCCAATGCCAGCCAGGGCCTGACTGCAGAGAACACAGTGCTGGCTCAGAGCACAGGGTGATCTAGAGGCAGAGAGATGGCCAGTGAACCTGGATGCAAACTGCTTGATTGACAGACACAAACCAAGGAGAGACAAACACAAGACTGGATGATCAGCAGCTGAAAGCGGCCATCCCTCCCAAACATCCCTACCAAAGTTTCCAGAACTGAGCTACTTCTCAGAAGGTATCACCAGAGAAAGAAGCCACATCCCAGTGAGGAGGGCCCTTTCATCACCACAGCAAGTGTAGACGTCCTTTCATTCTCTCCCGATGAGCCACATGGCTATTTACTGGGGTAAGTATGTCCAATACTTTGGCCACCTGATGCGAAGAACTGACTCATTGCAAAAGACCCTGATGCTGGGAAGGATTGAAGGCCAGAGGAGAAGTGGACAACAGAGGATGAGATGGCTGGATGGCATCACTGACACGATGGACATGAGTTTGAGTAAGCTCTGGGAGCTGGTGATGGACAGGGAATCTGGCGGCTGCAGTCCACGGGGTTGCAAAGAGTCGGACACGACTGAGTGACTGCAGGAAGCCAGAACTACTCCCACATTCATATGGGGCCCAGTGTGTTGCTAACATCTCGCATAGGACTGTAGCATGGTCATGGCCCCCGTGCTGTGAGGTGATGCTCCGAGGACCAGGCAAGTAATAGACACCTGTCCCAGGTCCTGCTAGCAGTGGCTATCTCGGGGTCCACAGATCCACTCAGTGTCCATTCCACATGTCCTGGACTTCAGACATGAATGGACAGTCTGTGTTGTTAGTAAACTACCATGGGTGAGGGTACCATAGTCGTGAATTCCACATTCATTCTTCTGACCGTGACTCCCCATCCCCTGATAGTACGTGTAAACAACATCATCTCCTGGAGGACATAATGGAAACAAGTACCAACCTACAGTCTCCCTAGGCCTGCAGAGCTGTGGTCCCTACCTTATCTCCACTGAATTACCACTGACATCCTAGGTTTCCTCTCATGGTGTATATGAAACATTTCAGGCTTTGCAGACCCTAGGTCTCTGCTGCACCTGCTCTCCTGGCACAAAAGCAGTCACAACTGATTAATCATGAGTGTGGCTGGACCTGCTTCTTGGACAGGTGACCGAACAGAACCAGTGACGTCATAGCTATCTGTGTTCAGAAAGGTGCTACATGCTGTATGTGGCATTTTACTTGGAGGCTCACAACATGGACTCCAAGTGTCCTGAAGAAAGGACACACCACTTGCAGTGAGAAAGCCCATACCATTCAGTGTGGCTCCTGGTATGCTCCTGGGGCCTGGCAGAGATGAGGCCTCTGGTCATGGAATGTCAGAGTTGCCCATCACGATCAGGGTCCATCAACCCCTAACCATTAGTTCAGATAGGCCAGCCATCATAGGATAGAAGTGATTATGTGGCTTGGCATAACCAGGGCCACAGGGAACAAATAAGATGTACCAGCAGAGGGCCTAGACCTGACACCAGAGTTGATACAGGGCCACTCTCCCTTGCTCACACCTGTGACTTCATGCAGTGTCCCCTACGGCTCCTTGAACCAAGGAAGCCAGTCTACAGCAGAGGGGGCGCACTAGCCCATAACAGCCAGACCCACACTCCTATCACGGTCCCACCATCAGAAGCCACAAGGCAGGACAGGGTAAGTTTCTGGTTCACAAACAGACAACTGAGGCAGCTCTTGGATGATTCTCTAAGGAATGGGTCTCTCATTACTGGGGTCCGAAACCAGGACCGTGGACAAGTCTGGTTCTCAGTTGATGTACACATTATATTTGGCTCCTCCTGCTCCCCAAATGCGGAAGCTCCTTTTGCACCCAGAGACAGATACCAAATTGCCTAAAAGACATTGAGATTTACTTTCTTCTGTAGAAGAAATATCTGTCAACTCCTACCTTAATCAATAACCATTATAGGCTGATGGTGTCCCAATCCCTAGACACTATGAATGTGGGAGCAAAGGGTAGGCGTAGGGATGCCCAGCCTCACCCTCAAGCCCTGTGTCACACTCTGGGAAACCCTGTTCCCGTCCCTCCTAAGTTAGGTCCTGGGGCCCAAGTCGGGGGGGTTTTGCTGGGTTAGTTATCAGACAGAGGGATAAGATGCCAGTTGAGAGAGGGTATGTTTAGATTTTCTTCCAGAGATAGGAAGCTGTTGGAGCCCCTGGGCTTCTTGGGCCATGGAAAAATGGGTAACTAATGGTCTTGTAACCAAAAGGGCCCTAGGGCACCTTAGTGGGAAAGACCCGCCCCCCATGGTCTCTGTCTGCCTCTTGTTTGTAGAAAAGTTTTAGTCAGCCAGGCCTCCTCTGAGTCTCAAATGGTGGTGTAAGAGATAAGGATTAGAATATGGGAAGATGGAGAAAGGAATGCTCCTTAGGCTGGGAAACTGTTAACAATTTAGACTGTGATCAGCCACGTAGCAGTGTCATGAAACTGCCAGTTCCCTGAAAGATAACAAAGAGCTGACACAAGCCTCAAGCTGCTTCTGCAGGAAGCAGAGCCCCAGCACATAAAAACTGCTGGCTGCAAGCACGCAGACCCCCAGACCAGCTGAAACCATAAGCTTGGTGGTGCTCAAACGTTCACCTTGTGCCAACCACCCTGACTGTGCTCAAGGCGCTGATGCGCCCTGCAGCAGCCATCTCTGCCCCCTTTCTAACCTGGAAGCTTGGAGGCGGTCTCAGGACATTAGGCCACTGTTTTCCCGGGTTTCCTGAGCAAACCAACTTGTCCTTTTCCACCACTGTTACCTTCATAGGTGGTAGGATCTGGGTCATAACCAGCTTCAACTAGTAACAGCCTGAGCTGTCTGGGAGGAGCTTTGACTCCAGGGAGGCGCTGATCAGTGGCTAGGCACTGAGCAACTTCCTCATGATGCATATGTAATTTTAAAAAACTTAAAAAATTGAATTCTTTAATTTTTTTCAAGTGTTTTAAAAAGTTCATTTTCTACTTAAGCCAGCCCTGAAGAGAAGCACAAAATCTGTTTACTTTTTTTTTTTAAGGCAACACAACTCGGGCACTCATTCTGTGCATAGCACTGTTCTAGGTGCAGTAAAAGGGAGTTTTTACTATTGATCTGACCCAGATCCACTTCTGGCACTGAGAAATGCTAGGATCTGAAAAATTTAAGATGTTTCAGTAAATTCCCCTCCTACTTTCTGCAATGTAAGAAGGCAGAACTCCTCTGTATTAAAAAAAATTTAAAAAGGCAACTTTCCATGAAAGAGTAGTTTATGTTTCTATTGTATTTTTCTCTTTTTTTTTCCTTCTAGCTTGTAAGTTTTCTTCCTCCCACACTGCTTTTTCTTGTACAAGGCAAGAGCATTTTTTCATTTTTCTTTTCCTAAGACACAGTATTTCATCTTATAGACAAATAATTCCCAAGACTAGTAATAAATATTAAAAAAGAAAGAAAGAAAGAAAGAAAAGAAAGAAACTTAAGGGTTTCCCTGGTGGCTCAGCAGGTAATGAATCCACCTGCAATGCAGGAGACCCCAGCTCAATTCCTGGGTCAGAAAGATCCCCTGGAAAAGGGAGAGGCTACCCACTCCAGTATTCCTGAGCTTCCCTGGTGCCATCTAGCTTCTTTCCTAGATGGTAAAGAATCCAAGTGCAATGTGGGAGAGCTGGGTTCAATCCCTAGGTTGGGAAAATCCACTAGAGATGGGAAAGGCTATCCACTCCAGTATTCAACCCTGGAGAATTCCACAGACTGTATAGTCCATGGGATTGCAAAGAGTCAGACAGGAGTGAACAACTACTCACGGCACATTCAAGGATTACTCTGATGAAGTAGAAACTAAAAAGCACTTGGCCCTAAGCTAGTCCAAGTATTTGTGTTGAAACTATCTTAAAGACTATTTATTTTATAACACTTTTAAAATTTCTTGGTCACAAAAGTTATACAAACATTTTCAGTTCAACTTAATGAAGGTGGTATCTAGAAAATATTGCACATTATTAAGGCTGTTAGAAAGTTTACATGCTATGGCTTTCCTAAGGCACAGTGTTCTGGAAGACAATGTTCTTCTGCGGTGCTGGCTGATGTATGTGGCTGCCTGGCTCCAAGTGGCCTGGCTCAGCAGGCACCTTCCCCCTGATGCTGGGGGACTGTGAGAGGACAGTCAGACACAGGCCCCCAGGGCTGCATGGAGCCCTGTGAGACACTGGGCCAGCTGCTGGAACTGGGCTTCTCCTCCGAATCTAAGGCCCAGCACAAGCCATCACATTTTGTAGCACATTTTCCTTCCTTTCAAATTTTTGAAGAAGGGAAGTTTTTGAAGAACTGTCAACACTAATACTGACAATTGACAGACTAATACTGTCAATGTAACACTGCATTTAGTATGATAACTTCATCTACTTTGCAGAAAAGGAAAGCTAGAGCCAAATCACTGATACGGTGCCTGGAAATCCCCCCACCCCGTGCCCCTCCCAGCCCCACCCCTACCAAGCAGAAATGCTGACCTGGGGCAGGTCCACGAAATTGTCTACTTGGATTGGACGAATATAAGTTGAACCTGAGACGTCCGGTGCACTTTCCGTCCTGTGGACAAAGCGACCCATGCTTGTCCAATTTCCTATCTGTACCACGGGTTGTTCTAGTGAAGAGATTATTTTTTTTTTTTCAAGACGTAGATCTGGTTACCCGGTCGCGTGCACCAGGGGCGTGTCCTTCTCCGACCGTGGACTGGGTCCCAGGCCCCACCTCAGCGCGTCCCCTCGGGTCCTTGCCCCTTCCTTGACGTAGCGCCTCGGGCCCCTAGTGGCCCCCTCAGCGCGACGCCTCGGAGCCCCAGGACCCCACCTCGGGACCCCGGCCCCACCTCGGGACCCCGGCCCCACCTCGGTCGTCGACGGCGAGACTGTATTCGTTGAGTTTCGCGAAAGTCGGCCCTCGCGCGGCGACGGCGGCGGACCCGTGGGCCCAGGCGAGACGCAAATATTGAATGGCGGCCCTTTCTCGCGACCAGGAAGTTCCCGGCCTTCTACCTCCCTGGTCTTCCCAGAAACAACGTGTCCAGCCCCGCCCTCCCACACGAAACATCCCACCTGGACCCAGGGAAGAGGGGCCCTTCCGGCTGATCAGGGTTTAGTGGGCCGAGGTCCCGAGGGTGAAGGGTCCCCGCCCGACCTGGGAACCCCCCAAAGTGGCGTAAAGGATGGCGCAGGGCCGGCGGGAGGAGAGGGTCGCAGTGGACGGTTTGAGGGCCGTAATGATGAAGTGGGTTCCGTGGGGACAAGACCGGGCCTCTCGGCCGTTCTTCGGCCCTCCTCGGAGGCTCCTCGTTTCCCCGGCTCCTTTCCCTTTCTCCTCCTCCGCTGCCGCTGTGGTACGTTCTTCAAAGCGCTTGGGAGCACCTGTGGTGGGGATAGGGGAAGGTCCCAGTCTTAGGTAGGTTGAGGACCGCAAGGGGGCGTCCAAGTAGGGGCTTGAGTGTCGACCTGCAGGGCGACTTGTTGTGTTAGTCTTCGTTTTGCTCCTTCAGTCCTGGCGAGAACCTCGGTGGGTAGAGAGGGAAACGGTGGACCTAGAGTTAAGACGTCCTCACGCTCCGACGGTTCAGTCTTGGACACTAGGAGAAGGAGATCGGGCGTCGACACCAGACCTGGAGGAGGAGACGCGACTGACGGACTCGCCGGGGACGGCTGTCCGGGGCGGGTCCAAAGGGGAACCTCCGAAACGAGGCCCCAGACCCGACCCGTGAGAACGGTCGAGAGAGTGTCACAGGCTTGCCTTCCTGTAAACCAGCCTACCCGCCTGTTTACCCTGGGCGCCAAAGTGCAAGGTTACAGGAGACCGCAATGCCCTTGTTCCTTCAGTTCAGTTCAGTGGCTCAGTCGTGTCCGACTCTTTGCGACCCCATGGACTGCAGCTCACCAGGCCTCCCTGTCCATCACCACCTTCTGCAGTTTACTCAAACTAGGGTCCACTGAGTCGGTGATGCCATGCAACCATCTCATCCTCTGTTGTCCCCTTCTCCTCCCGCCTTCGATCTTTCCCAGCATCAGGGTCTTTTCCAATGAATTAATTCTTTGCATCAGGTGGCCAAAGGGTTGGAGTGTCAGCTTCAACATCAGTCCTTCCAACAAATATTCAGGACTGATTTCCTCTAGGATGGACTGGTTTAGATCTCCTTGCACCAAGAGTCTTGTTCAACACCACAGATCAAAAGCATCAGTTCTTTGGCACTCAGCTTTCTTTACAGTTCAGCTCTCACCTCCATACATGACTATTAGAAAAATCATAGCTTTGACTAGACAGATCTTTGTTGGCAAAGTGATGTCTCTGCTTTTTAACATGCTATCTATGTTGGTCATAGCTTTTCTTCCCAGGAGTAAGCGTCTTTTAATTTCATGGCTGCAGTCACCATCTGCAGTGATTTTGGAGCCCAGAAAAATAAAGTCTGACACTGTTTCCACTGTTTCCCCATCAATTTCCCATGAAGTGATGGGACCTGATGCCATGATCTTAGTTTTCTGAATGTTGAGCTTTAAGTCAGCTTATTCACTCTTCTCTTTGACTTTCATCAAGAGGCTTTTTAGAGGAGAAGGGGACGACAGAGGATGAGATGGCCGGATGGCATCACTGACTCGATGGACGTGAGTCTGCATGAACTCCGGGAGTTGGTGATGGACAGGGAGGCCTGGTGTGCTGCGATTCATGGGGTCGCAAAGAGTCGGACATGACTGAACGACTGAACTGAACTGAACTGAACTCACTTTCTGCAATAAGGGTGGTCTCATCTGCATATCTGAGGTTATTGATATTTCTCCCAGCAATCTTGATTCCTATTTGTGCTTTTTCCAGTCCAGTGTTTCTCATGATGTACTCTGCATATAGGTTAAATAAGCAGGGTGACAGTATAACAGCCTTGACTACCTCCTTTTCCTACATAGTGCCTACTTTCCCTTTACCCAATTAAATCCAGCTCAGTTACAATTCATTTCCATGTAAAGACAGAACCAGAAATCTTGCTTTACTGCTTCGGTTTTAAAAATGTTATTTTTTCATCTCACTCTGGGGGACCACAGACGGATCAGATGGTTCCTGAGAACCCAAGGGAAAGACTTACATTTTTGGAGAGACTTACATTTTTTGTTTGTTTTGTTTTTAAAGCCTTCCAGAATGATTGTGAGCAGTGACTGCAGCCATGAAATTAAAATATGCTTGCTCCTTGGAAGATAAGCTATGACAAACCTAGACAGCATACTAAAAAGCAGAGACATCACAACAAAGGTCCCTATAGTCAAAGCTATGGTTTTTTCAATAGTCATGTATGGATGTGAGAGTTGGACCATAAAGAAGGCTGAGCACTGAAGAATTGATGCTTTTGAGCTGTGGTGTTGTGGAAGACTCTTGAGAGTCCCTTGGACAGCAAGGAAATCAAACCAGTCAATCCTGAAGGTAATCAGTCCTGAGTATTCATTGGAAGGACTGATGCTGAAGTTGAAGCTCCAATACACTGGCCACCTGATGTGTAGAGATGACTCACTGGAAAAGACCTGGGAAAGATGCTGGGAAAGATTGAAGGCAGGAGGAGAAAGGGATGACAGGGGACAAGATAGTTGGATGGCATCACTGACTCAATGGACATGAGCGTGAGCAAGCTCCAGGAGATGGTGAAGGACAAGGAAGCCTGGTTTGCTTCAGTCCATGAAGTCGCAAAGAGTCAGACATGACTGAGTGACTGAACAACTAGTAACCCATGCCCACAGGTGTAGCAGAGCTTTGCAGGAGCAATTGGACAGAGAAAAGTACATAAAACAAAGATGCTTTTAAATGCACTGACTGAGAGAACCTACCAATGACAGAAAATTAACAAAGAAGAAACAAAGAGAGGGTCTTACTGGGAAGTAGCCTCTGGGGCGCTTTGTCCAGCCCAGCACAACTTTTCTCTCAACTGGCCCTTCTGCAAGGGGGCCAGTGGGAAGCTCAAGCCTGAGGTGGAAACACAAAACAAACACGTGGTGGTGAAAAAGGTGACCCAGCAGGGAGTCTCTTGGATGCAAAAGGACAGGAGTGTAGGTGTGAGGACCAAGGGGGAGCAAAAGGGAGGAGGCACAGAAAAGACTGAGAAACGGAAGGGCGCCATTGCCTTTTCAGCCCCTGCACCTGCGGGTGTCTATTTATTCAGGCACCAACCTGCAGGCTTCCAGAAAAGGCCAGTGAGGGAGGGAGCTCCCTGTCCACTGCCCACTGGGGTGATGAAGCCCAGAAACCAGCCCCTTGTACATCGGCTGTGGGCTTGCAGCCCAGAGGTGGGATTCTCACCCACATGTAAACCAGCATATAGAGAAATCTGCCAGTTCACTGAGTTCCCAAGGAACTTCTCTTGGCAGCAGGAAAATAGAAGTGAGAATATTAGTATGATCAGACTTGTGGCCACTACCTAATAAGAGGTTTGAGCCTCTACCATTCTCACAAATCTCCTATGAGGCAGAGCCTGCTGGACCAAGACCTGCAGGGTATGGTCACACATCAAAGTGAGCCATTGACAGCCAGAGGGAGCTTTGTCTCCTAAGTTGAGAGGAGTGATGCTGTCCTTGCTGAGGTCCACTCTCTCAGAAGGATAGGACAGAGAGAGAAGAGGACAGAGAGAGACATGGAGATATAATAATGAGGGAAAGGGACAAAGGGTGAGGGGAAGTGTGATGTCTGAATGAGGGCCCCGAGGCCCCCAGGGTACAGAAGGCAGACTAACCTAACCTGGTGACTCTGAGCCAAGGTTTAGGCGGCCACTTGTCACCACAGGGAAGTTGCACCCTGAGGTCACAGAGATGCCCAGATGCTCTTGCAGAAAGGGGACAGTAGCTCTTCATTGTTGCCACAGAGTATGTTAGTGACCAGGCTTCTTGGCCTCCTTAATCAATCAGTTCATTCAGTTCAGTCACTCAGTCGTGTCCAACTCTGTGACGTCATGGACAGCAACCTGCCAGGCCTCCCTGTCCATCACCAACTCCCAATGTTTACTTAAAAGCATGCCCATTGAGTCAGTGACACTGCAGGGGTTGGGGCTCTGGGTTCAGCAGACTTGGCTGGGAGCTGCAGGCATGGGTATGGCATAAGTCCTCTTGGTGGAGGTCACCATTTTCCTGCCAAAGAGCTGCAAGAACATACATAGGACGGGGGAAATAGACTCGTGGAGGGCACGACAGAAACTTAATCGATAAAGTGGATAAGAGGCCAGATAAGAAATCTCGGCGAGGCTTCCTTGAGACACGTGCTGCAGTGTGAGGGTACGAGCACCAGCAACGGATCTCCTTGCTCATTCCCTTGGGGGGGAAGGTGGCAGGAAGGCAGGCTGGCCCCTTATATGGGGTGAGCGTAGGAGCAGGGACCTGAGGGATGGCTTAGGTGGCCTGCCCACTGTTGTGGCAGTGCCCTGTGCAGGGATCATACCCTGTACCCTGCTTTTCCAGTTGGGTTTTTTATGTTTTCACTCTTAATTAAGCCCAACTTGTCATGAGTGCAGTTATTTTCCATCCCTTATAATTTCATTGTATTTTGTTGCTGGAGGAGATTATTGTCCACGTGCAAGCACTAGAGCAAAGGTCCACAGATCCCAGGTTTCAAGTCCCGGCAGATGTCACCTGCACTGTTGGAGATGCTTCTCATCCGCACTTTCCTCTCAGGCTCCAGGGAGTCCATCAAGCTTTCCCATAGGGCTGATGGACTGCCAGGGTCCAGCCCCAGTGGGTCCAGGGTAATTCAAAGCAGGGACAGCATGGTGAGAGAGATATATAGATTTAGAGAGAGATAAGGAAAGAGTTTGCAGTTAAGAGACTAGAGGAGAGAAAGATGCTGTATTCCTTGGTTTACATAGAAAGCCAATAAAGCCTCAGACAAGAGACTTACACAGTCTAGGTAAGGATACAGGAGCCTGCTTGAATAGTGGAGGGTGCCCCACCTTGGGCTCCCTGTTACGTGGGTCTTAGAAGCCCAGGCAAATAAGTAGACACGATGAGCCTCTATGCTCCAAATGGGAATCAGCCAGAGAATAGAGTAAGAAAGAAAAGAAGACATGGGAGAAGCCAGATTTCCAAGAAATGGGTTTGTCCTTTGTTTTCCAGGAAAGCTTTTATTCTTTTTTTTGTACATAGAGATCAATGGATAATACAAAGTCATGCAGGGTCAGCAGCCCTGACCCTTATCGAGATCAGGCTTTCTTTCTGCATACCTAGCTGTATACACAGGTCTTAGGTGATTTACATCATTTTCTGGCCAGGAGGCCTATTAGCATTTTATGGCCCTTTTCTGATAAAGGTTGTCAACCAGAAAACTTATTTGCCCTAAAAGTGTTGTTCTTACTAAAGTCTGGTGCCACTCTCAGAAAGCACTAATTAAGATTACATTCTTACATAACAAGAACACAACAATTTATAACAAGGAAAGAGGAGTGCAGTAATTTATAACAAAGAGAAAATTCATTAACTCGAAAGTCTAGTATTGCTGACATCAAAACTACTATATTCTTTTACTACATCCCAATTACATTAATATCCTCCAGGTGCCTAAAAGATAAAGGATATGGAGGCCTAGTGATAGTCATTAACTCAACAATGAAAACCCTCCACCAATATAATTCTTAGTTCTTTTAAAAAGGCTCTGTATCTTTAAGATGTTTTAAGCTTCATGCCTCTCTCGGTTGGGGGGCTGTAAACAATCACATGCATAGTTGTAAAAGTCTGGGTAAGGCAAGTTAGAGAGCCATCAGAGGGGTTTGAGCTGAAACACTCCTTTTATATGCAGGAGACTGGATTGACCTCGAGATTCAATTGAAGAAAGTCTCTTTTCACCACCCCCTATCGGGTACAATTACAGTCTTTGCAACCACTTTCAGTATTTTATTATTCTGTCTGTCTAAGACCAAACCCCGATCCACGAGTTCTTCCGGGTCCCCTCAAAGGACTAGAGCGGAAACGGGTAGTCCGGAGAAGGAGTACTAGAAACGGTACCCGCCCTAAGAGACACAACCGAAGGTCGTCACCTGACGTGAAAAAGGACGGGAAAACGTGGGTGGCACAGACGGGACCGTCTAAGTGAAGAGACTCGGAACCTCGGGGAGGATCTGGGGGACGAAGCCTCCAAGACCTTAAAGAGAAACTACGGTACACCCGGTCGGGAAAGAGGTCCGAAGGTTCTGGGTAGAATCACCCTCCAGTCGTGGTAGAGGAACCGGAACGATTCAGGACACTGGGGATTAACACTTGAGAGAGAAGGGGTCGAAACCCAAGACACGAGTAGGAGGGGGTGACGTTAGGACGAAGGAGTCCTCGTCGGGGGTTTCCGAGGGGTAGAGAGGAGTCCTGTAAGCCTCTGTAAGAGTGTCAGGAGACACAAATCCGGGAGAGGAAGACTCGACCGGACCGAGTGGAGACCTTTTTTAACAGTCAAGTGCGATCCACACCTCGAAAACTTATCTCACCTCTATCCGTATAGGTCCCGACACACCAAAAAAAACGGACTCGTTCCGAAGGAGGAGAAGGAGTCGGTCATTGACCCCACACAAACCCCACGCTCACCCACCCGTCCACCTCGGTAGGACGAGACAGTCGGATCGGGACGTCGGGATGAAGTGAGAGTGTATTGCCCCGTCCTCCGAATATCCAGAAAAAGAGGGTTGGAGTGGGAGTGACACAAAACGGAAGTGTGCATGAGTGAGAAAAATGACATTAAAGTGGTAGTCAGAAGTCGGGTCTATACCTGTCGGTACCACACTTCAAGTTCCGGTCCACTTGTCTCTCCAAAATGAGAAGATACTGACTCCAGAACGATTGTATCACAGGACCCTCTTAAGAACTTAACTCCAGGGATAGTAAAAGACTCCCCTCGGACCAACTATATAGGGGATTTTTATATAACCTCTACTAGCAGGATTTGTCCTGATTGTGATTGTTGTTGTGGTTTTCCTTGTGATTACTGTCCGACAGAACTAAGGACTACAGATAAAAATAGAATACAAGAAAGAAGTAAACGTACCTGTACTTGAGAACTTAGACATACCAAGTACACGAACCCCTCAAAGGGAAATCACCAGTAAATAGAGAATGACTCATAAAGTGAAAGTGAAGTTGCTCAGTCCTGTCCGACTCTTCACGACCCCATGGATTGTAGCCTATAAGTCTCCCCCGTCCATTGGATTTTCCAAGCAAGAGTACTGGAGTGGGTTTCCATCACCTTCTCCAGGAGATCTTCCCAAGACAGTGATTGAACTCAGGTCTCCAGCACTGTAGGTAGACTCTTTACCGTCTGAGCCACCAGGAAAGTAAAAAGGTAAATATTAAGTATATATATATACAAACACATGGTAGATTGGTGGGGGGGGGGCTTCCCTGGTGGTCCAGTGGTAAAGACTCCATGCTTAGACTCTAGGGGTAGGGGTTTGATCCCTGGTAAAGGAACAAGACACTATATGCCTCATGGCACAGCCAAAAAATAAAAATGATGCATCTTAATTTTTATCTGGGGGAACTAAATTTTAAACCTTAACCTTTAAATATTAAAACTAAAAAATTAATGCAGTCCATTAAAGAAAATCCAGCAATATTCAGTAAATTAGAAGTTCAAGGTGACATGGGGAAACAGAGTACAGATTCAAAGGCAGAAAAGACCATTCATTGCTGAACTACATGATGAAGTGTTTGAGGCAAATGTTGCATTGTCTTCAAGTTTGAAATGCATCAAAAAATAAGATACATTGATTTTATGAAGATAGAAACACTCCAGCACCATGATCTTGGACTTCTTCCCTACAGAACTGTAGAAGACTCTGTGTTTGTTGTGTAAGCCATCCAGTCTGTGATCCTTTGTGTGGCAGGACCAGCTGACTAGTATAGGCTCCTGTGCTGTGCTGTGCCTAGTTGCTCAGTCCTGTCTGACTCTTTGCGACACCACGTACTATAGCCAACCAGGCTCCTCTGTCCACAGAGATCCTCCAGGCAAGAATACTGGAGTGAGTGGCCAGGCCCTCCCCAAGGGATCTTCCCAACCCTAGGGTTGAACTTGAGTTTCTCACATTGCAGGTGGATGCTTTTACCATCTGACCCACAAGGGAAGCCCAAGAATACTGGAGTGGGTAGTCTATCCCTTCTTCAGGGGATTTTCTCAATCCAGGAATCGAACCAGGGTCTCCTGCCTTGCAGGTGGATTCGTTACCAGCTGAGCTACTTGGGAGCCAGGCTCCTACCCTCTTATAGAGACTGGGAGATGCCAGCACTATCTCCTTTAATACTTCACATTCAAAGAAATGGCTCCCAAGGCCCACACTCTAGAGCCTGCAGGCCATAACTACCGAACCCAATACCGTGACTACTGAACCCTACGTGCCTCAGGCCAGTGCTTCACAGCAAGAGAAGCCACCTAAGTGAGAAGACCAAGCACCACCACTAGAGAGGAGCCCCTGCTAGCTGCAGCTGGGGAAAGCCTGCACACAGAAACATAGGACCAGGGAAACAACGACAAAAAACTCTGTAAACAGATGCCCCTCCAGTATTCTTCCCTGGGAAATCCCATGGAAATAGGAGCCTGGCTGGCCACGTTCCATGACGTCTCAAAGAGTTGGACATGACGTAGGGACTAAACAGCAGCAACAGCAGCAGAGCAAGCTATAGCTTATTAGATAATACACAGTAGGAAAGCTCATGTCGCAGACTGGCAAATCAGTATCCTTCACTGATTCCTTTTCCACTAGGTGTATAGCGTGTCTTAGTTTCTCATTCTTCCTTTCATCTGGGTGGGGTTGGTCATAGAGTGTGCTAGCACATGTAAGTAATAAATGGCCTTAATAAGTCACCTTAAGAGGAAGAAAGAAAGAGATGGCTCCTGAGAAAAGAGTCCTGAATTGTAAAACTGGTAAGAGAAAAAAATGACAATGACAAGATTTTGAAATAGAATGCTCTAAGAAAAGGGAAGTCAGAGGCCTAGAGCCTGGAATGAGCTCAAGTTTCATCTCAAGTTTAGGGAAGCTAAAAGAAATATTAAGTTCACCCTGGTCACACTTCTCAAAATAAAGCCAGTGGAAACCACACAACAACTTGCCTAAGGAAGAAAAAGTCCTCAATAATCAGGATAAAGGAGGTCAAGCCAAAGTCTCCAGAATGTCAATAAGATGCAAAGACTAGCAAGTGATCATGATGATGATAAAAATAAAAGGTGAATTTGATTCTGATATTTGCACAGACAAAAAAATGTGGATTGAAACTTCATTTCTGTATTAGAGGGATATTCCTCTATTATAAAACAGTAATAATAATAGGAATATTGTAATATTACTCTATCATAAAACAGGAATATCCTGTTTCCTGACAATATTTCAGCCCATGATTTTACCATCTATTGATGATCCTGGACTGATAACATTTTCATTAACACTAGAAAACAAGCAGTAACTGAACATGTATTCATTCAATAAATATTTAGAACTCTTGCTGAGAAATAGGAACTTGGCAGGCATGGAGACAGCAGCTGCCCCTGTTGACCATCTCCTCACACAGTGTGGCCAGGATTTTCTCTGTGTCAACCACACTCTTCATCTGAACCATGGAGAACAGTAAATTGAGTTCAGTGACTCTTTCCTCAATTCATCCCACAAGGATGGCATGTAACCAGAACCATTTTAGATGTCTGGATGAAAAGTTAATTCACTACACATTGTGAAATTAACTTCATACAGCAGTTCTACCAATCAGATGGAAGGGGGTTCAGTTATTCTGAGAACTCATTTTCTGGGTGTTGAGTACAGACCGTGGAAAGTTTATGACCAGGGAGTCCGAGCCAGAATTCCCTCTTCTCCTCCTGCTTCTGGCACACCTGAGACAGGCTGGGACCTGGACAAAGGTCTCATCAAGCATCAAAATGCAAAGACACTGTAAAGGGAGGAAAAGTGCTGCACGCATGCACAGTTGGGACAATTATGAGCAACAAGATACAAAAAATCAAACCTCAACTGCCACTACTGATGTGTTGGGAGCAAAAGCAAGGTAGTGAGTATAAGCCAACACACAGCACCACCAGTGGGGTGGGCAGACCACCTAAGCCACCTCTCTTGCTTCACCCTGGGATCTGGCCCCACCTACACCCCACATAAAGGACCAGCATGTCCCCCTCAGGATCGAGCGAGGGAACTTGTTTCCCTTCCCTCGAACTGTAGCAAGAATTCCAATGAGACAGAGCGGGACCCTATGGTCCTTGCCCCATCATGTCCTCAGCCTGCCTTTTGTCCGTGGAAAAGCTCTAGCCACGCACTAAGCTTAATCAGAGAAATGAGAAAATGCAGCAACTAAGGAAATAGTCAACGGAGACCAAACAAGAATAATGTAGTCATTAAGCATTGTCGAGGACTTTGAGGTCCTTCTCAAGGGCTATTGATAATATTCTGAGCTCTATCCTATGAGCTGTCTTATAGATATGTAAATTCCCATCAGTTGGAAGAAATTCGCTACATGATGACCAGACTGTAGCCATGATATGAGCTGCCACAATTCCAAGAATTGTCCTCAAAGAGGTGAGAACAAGCCAACCGTGGAACGAAAGATTAATTGTACTTGAAACAATCAAGATGAGTCTGGTCAGACCATCCATGACCAATTTGGAGATGACTGTCAGAGCTGACTGTGCTGTTTCTGCATGCAGGCCCCTCCCTCTGTCTATAAAAGTTCTTGCCCACTGATTGTCAGTTGAGGGGAGTCAGCCTTTGGACAGATGTCCATCCTTCCCACACCCCCCTCACCTCCATTTGTTGTTTAGTCACTAAGTGTGTGACTCTTTGTGACCCCATGGACTGTAGCCTGCCAGACTCCTCTGGCCATGGGATTTTCCAGGCACGAATACTGGAGTGGGTTGCTATTGCCTTCTGCAAGGAATTTTTCAGAGGCAGGGATTGAACCCACACCTCCCGCATTCACGGGTGGATTCTGGGCAGATTCTTTACCACTGAGCCACCATGAAAGTCCCCTATGCCCCTTCCCCTCCACCATTGCTGGCATCCAAAACAAGGCAAACTTTCCTTTTCATCAACATGACCTCTTTAATGGCTTTTGAGTGGGAAGCAGCCAGACCCTAGTTTCAGGAACACCAATAAAACCTAGCCTGGATTTCTCGTCTGACCTCATCAGATTCTATTGATTAAATATCTGAGAGGAGCTACCCCACGTCCAATGTAAGGAGCAGTGGCTGTGCTTTGCTGGAGCAGCCATGAAGAGATACCCCACATCCAAGGTAAGAGAAACCCAAGTGAGACAGTAGGCACTGAAAGAGGGCATCCGAGGTCAGACAGACAGAAATCACAATCACAGACAACTAGCCAATCTGATCACATGGTCCACAGCCTTGTATTACTCAGTGAAACCAAGCCATGCCATGTGGGGCCACCCAAAATGGATGGGTCATGGTGGAGAGGTCTGACAGAATGTGGTCCACTGGAGAAGGGAATGGCAAGCCACTTCAGTATTCTTGCCTTGAGAACCCCATGAACAGTATGAAAAGGCAAAAAGACACGACACTGAAAGATGAACTCCCCAGGTCAGTAGGTGCCCAACATGCTACTGGAGATCAGTGGAGAAATAAATCCAGAAAGAATGAAGGGATGGAGCCAAAGCAAAAACAACACCCAGTTGTGGATGGACCTGGTGATAGAAGCAATGTCTGATGTTGTAAAGAGCAATACTGCATAGGAACCTGGAATGTCAGGTCCATGAATCAAGGCATATTGAAAGTCGTCAAACAGGAGGTGACAAGAGTGAAGGTTGACATTCTAGGAATCAGTGGACTAAAATGGACTGGAATGGGTGAATTTAACTCAGATGACCATTATATCTACTACTGTGGGCAGGAATCCCTTAGAAGAAATGGAGTAGCCATCATGGTCAACAGAAGACTCTGAAATGCAGTACTTGGATGCAATCTCAAAAAATGACAGAATGATCTATATTTGTTTCCAAGGCAAACCATTCAATATCACGTTAATCCAAGTCTATTCCCCGACCAGGAACACTGAAGAAGCTGAACAGTTCTATGGAAGACCTACAAGACCTGCTAGAACTAACACCTAAAAAAGATGTTCTTTTCATTATAGGGGACTGGAATGCAAAAGTAGGAAGTAAAGAAACATCCAGAGTAACAGTCAAATTTGGCCTTGGAGTACATAATGAAGCAGGGCAAAGGGTAATAGCGTTCTGCCAAAAGAACGCACTGGTCATAGCAAACACCGTCTTCCAAAAACAAAAGAGAAGCCTCTACACGTGGACATCACCAGATGGTCAACAGCGTAATCAGATCGATTATATTCTTTGCAGCTAAAGATGGAGAAGCTCTATACAGTCAGCAAAATCAAGACCGAGCATGGACTGTGGCTCAGGTCATGAACTCTTTATTGCCAAATTCAGACTGAAATTGAAGAAAATGTAGAAAACCACTAGACCATTCAGTTCAGTTCAGTTCGGTTCAGTCGCTCAGTCGTGTCCGACTCTTTCTGACTCCATGAATTGCATTATACAGTGGATTATACAGTGGAACTGAGAAATAGATTTAAGGGCCTAGATCTGATAGATAGAGTGCCTGATGAACTATGGACAGAGGTTTGTGACATTGTACAGGAGACAGGGATCAAGACCATCCCCATGGAAAAGAAATGCAAAAAAGCAAAATGGCTGTCTGGGGAGGCCTTACAAATAGCTGTGAAAAGAAGAGAGGTGAAAAGCAAAGGAGAAAAGGAAAGATATAAGCATCTGAATGCAGAGTTCCAAAAAATAGCAAGAAGAGATAAGAAAGCTTTCTTCAGCGATCAATGCAAAGAAATAGTGGAAAAGAACAGAATGGGAAAGACTAGAGATCTCTTCAAGAAAATCAGAGATACCAAGGGAACATTTCATGCAAAGATGGGCTCATTAAAGGTCAGAAATGATCTGGACTTAACATAAGCAGAAGATATTAAGAAGAGGTGGCAAGAATACACAGAAGAACTGTACAAAAAAGATCTTCATGACCCAGATAATCATGATGATGTGATCACTAATATAGAGCCAGACAGGAATGTGAAGTCAAGTGGGCCTTAGAAAGCATCACTATGAACAAAGGCAGTGGAGGTGATGGAATTCCTGTGGAGCTGTTTCAAATCCTGAAAGATGATGCTGTGAAAGTGCTTCACTCAATATGACAGCAAATATGGAAAATTCAGCAGTGGCCACAGGACTGGAAAAGGTCAGTCTTCATTCCAATCCCAAAGAAAGGCAATGCCAAAGAATGCTCCAACTACCACACAATTGCACTCATCTCACATGCTAGTAAAGTAATGCTCAAAATTCTCCAAGCCAGGCTTCAGCAATACGTGAACCGTGAACTCCCTGATATTCAAGCTGGTTTTAGAAAAGGCAGAGGAACTAGAGATCAAATTGCCAAAATCCGCTGGATCATGGAAAAAGCAAGAGTTCCAGAAAAACATCTATTTCCGCTTTACTGACTATGCCAAAGCCTTTGACTGTGTGGATCACAATAAACTGTGGAAAATTCTGAAAGAGATGGGAATACCAGACCCCCTGATCTGGCTCTTGAGAAATCTGTATGCAGATCAGGAAGCAACAGTTAGAACTGGACATGGAACAATAGACTGTTTCCAAATAGGAAAAGGAGTACTTCAAGGCTGTATACTGTCACCCTGTTTATTTAACTTCTATGCAGAGTACATCATGAGAAACGCTGGACTGGAAGAAACACAAGCTGGAATCAAGACTGCCAGGAGAAATATCAATAACCTCAGATATGCAGATGATACTACCCTTATAGCAGAAAGTGAAGAAAAACTAAAGAGCCTCTTGATGAAAGTGAAAAAGTTGGTTTAAAGCTCAATATTCAGAAAACAAAGATCATGGCATCCGGTCCCATTACTTCATAGGAAATAGATGGAGAAACAGTGGAAACAGTGTCAGACTTTATTTTTCGGGGCTCCAAAATTACTGCCGATGGTGACTGCAGCCATGAAATTAAAAAACACTTAGTCCTTGGAAGAAAAGTTATGATCAACCTAGATAGTATATTCAAAAGCAGAGACATTACTTTGCTGACTACGGTCCATCTAGTCAAGGCTATGGTTTTTCCTGTGGTCATGTATGGATGTAAGAGTTGGACTGTGAAGAAAGCTGAGCACCAAAGAATTGATGCTTTTGAACTGTGGTGTTGGAGAAGACTCTTGAGAGTCTCTTGGACTGCAAGGAGATCCAACCAGTCCATTCTAAAGGAGATCAACCCTGGGATTTCTTTGGAAGGAATGATGCTAACGCTGAAACTGCAATCTTTGGCCACCTTAGGTGAAGAACTAAGTCTTTGGAAAAGACCCTGATGCTGGGAAGGATTGAAGGCAGGAGGAGAAGGGGATGACAGAGGATGAGATGGTTGGATGACATCACCAATTTGATGGACAGGAGCTAGAGCAAGCTCGGGGCTGCCATATGATTCAGCAGTCCCACTCCTGGGCATATATCCAGAGGTGATAGGTGATGGAGAGTGATAAACTGGGAGATTAGGATTGACATATACACACTACTATCCTTAAAATAGGTAACCAACAAGGACTTGTGTGGCATAGGGGACTCTGCTCCGTATTCTGTAATAGCATAAATGGGATATGAATTTATAAAAAAAAAAAAGATACATGTATATATATAACTGAATCACTTTGCTGTACACCTGAAACTAACACACATTTTAAATCAACTATATATTCCAATATACAATAAAAATGTTTAATTAACTAATTTAAAATAATAAATATTGATATTGAACATCTTTTCACTTGCCTATTGTCCATGTGTATGCCTTCTTTGGAGAAATGTCTATTTAGACCTTCTGCCCATTCTTTGATTGGGCTCCCGGTTTTTATTATTGAGTTGTAAGAACTGGTCATGTATTTTTGAAATTAAGCCCTTCTGAGCTGCATCATTTGAAAATCTTTTCTCCCAGTCTGTAGTTTGCCATTTGTGTTTTGTGTATGGTTTCCTTTGCTGTGCAAAAATATGTAAGTTTGCTGAGGACCCATTGCTTTATTGCTTTTCCTCATCTTTTGGTTTTCTGTTTCTACCAGAGTAGAAGCATCTTGAATTGGCCTTGTTTCAGGAACTTTAACTTCCCTTGGATGGTTGCTGGGAGCAACGAAAGTGTTTTTTTTGAATGACAAATAATACTGGATCATTATAACTTATGTAATTTTCAAAGGTTGTACAATTTTACAAAAAAAAATTCAGAGGCAAACAACCTGTAGAATTATACAGAATCCTTCTTCAGAATGCACTGGCATTGAAATTGTGAAGGAGAAATAAACAAATGGGACCTAAGCAAACTTGCAGAGTGACGAACTGGCCTAATTTCAATAATACTGTGTCTCTGGGACTCAGGAAGCCCAAGGAGAGGGAGAGAGATGAGAGAAGGGCAGGTCAGTGGAACGATCAGAACATAGACAAAACTTATCAGTTAAGTCTGCCACGTGAACTGGCACCTGAAACAATAAGTAGGTTGGCTGAAAAGTTCCTTCAGGTTTTCATAAAATGGTATGGAAAACCCTAAGAAAATACAATGAAAAGGTCAGTGATCATCCAAGGCAAGCTCAAGATGGGGAAGCATCCCCTGAGCTCCCCCCCTCCATGACCTTCTTGCCAGAAATTCTTCTCTGACCTCTGATCAGTTTCTGTTAATTCAATTCAGTTCAGTTGCTCAGTCACGTCGGACTCTGCGACCACATGAATCGCAGCATGCCAGGTCGCCCTGTCCATCACCAACTCCCGGAGTTCACTCAGACTCACGTCCAGACCAAAATGACAAAATGATCTAACTAGGAAGATTCTGGCTATCAGCCCAGGAAACGCCTCCAACAAGTGGGAAGAGGAGGAAGTGGCAACACCCTGGTTTCCAGCTAGCAGTCTGGGGAAGCCACAGGGTAACGACTGCGCCGACCTTGCCTGGGGCTTGTGGGCGGAGCAACGCCGGCGGCCCCAGAAGCGCAGAGTCTGCCTCCCCAGAAAGGATCCGCTCCTCTGACCTGGCCTGCTCCACTCCTGCAAAATAGAGATCCAGGTGGCAAAGGGAGCGATGGGTGGCCCCGAGACCCGTCTTGGCTTCCTGGACTCGGTTTTCATTGTCTGGTGCAGCGGGACTCCCGGCGGTGAGTTCGGGGATGAAACTGCCATGCAGCGCGGGGAAGCTGGGTGAGTTACAACCTGAACGGGGGTGGTGGTGTGTGCGGGGATTCGCGAAACTTCTTGCGGGGTGGCGCCGCCGCCCTCTCCTCTTTTTCCTCCCCTGGGTCCTTTACTCCTCAGTGGCTCCCCTGGCCTACTTGCGGGCTCTCTGGGCTAGAACAGGGGTGCCTTGGTGAAGCAGTAATGCGGGGAGTTTGGTAGGTGAGGCTAGGAGAAGAGGGGGCCAGAATGCTACAGGAAATGCTGTTGAAGAACCCAGGGCTCAGCCTAGCCCTGGGAAGTGGGAGTCCTGGAGCCCGGGAAAGGGACCCAGAGCCGGCCTGAGAAAAACCCCACAAGCCTATGATCTGCCCTTCTGCGCAGTCGCAGCCACCTGGCTCCTGTCCCCTGTCTCAGCCATCTCTCTCCTGCGCCAGGCTTCAGCAGTACCTGAACCATGAACTTCCAGATGTTCAAGCTGGTTTTAGGAAAGGCAGAGGAACCAGAGATCAAATTGCCAACATCCGCTGGATCATGGAAAAAGCAAGAGAGCTCCAGAAAAACATCTATTTCTGCTTTATTGACGATGCCAAAGCCTTTGACTGTGTGGATCACAAGAAACTGTGGAAAATTCTGAAGGAGATGGGAAAGCAGACCACCTGACCTGCCTCCTGAGAAATCTGTATGTGGCTCAAGAAGCAGTAGTTAGAACCGGACATAGAACAACAGACTGGTTCCAAATGGGAAAAGGAGTATGTCAAGGCTGTAAATCGTCACCCTGCTTATTTAACTTCTATGCAGAGTACATCATGAGAAACACTGGGCTGGAGGAAACACAAGCTGGAATCAAGATTGCCAGGAGAAATATCAATAACCTCAGATATGCAGATGACACCACCCTTATGGCAGATAGTGAAGAAGAATTAAAGATCCTTTTTGATGAAAGTGAAAGAGGAGAGTGAAAAAGTTGGCTTAAAGCTCAACATTCAGAAAACTAAGATCATGGCATGTGGCTCCATCACTTCATGGCAAATAGATGGGAAAACAATGGAAACAGCGGCTGATTTTATTTTTCTGAGCTCCAAAATCACTGCAGATGGTGATTGCAGGTATGAAATTAAAAGACTCCTTGAAGGAAAGTTATGACCAACTGAGGCAGCATATTAAAAAGCAGAGACATTACTTTGTTAACAAAGGTCCATCTAGTCAAGACCTTGGTTTTTCCAGTAGTCATGTATGGACGTGAGAGTTGAAGTATAAAGAAAGCTGAGCGGCAAAGAGTTGATGCTTTTGAACTGTGGTGTTGGAGAAGACAGTTGAGAGTTCCTTGGACTGCAAGGAGATCCAGCCAGTCCATTCTGAAGGAGATCAGCCCTGGGTGTTCATTGGAAGGACTGATGTTGAAGCTGAAACTCCAATCCTTTGGCCACCTGATGCAAAGAGCTGACTCATTTGAAAAGACCCTGATGCTGGGAAAGATTGAAGGTTGGAGGAGAAGGGGACGACAGAGGATGAGATGTTTGGATGGTATCACCGACTCAGTGGACATGGGTTTGGGTGGACTCTGGGAATTGGTGATGGACAGGGAGGCTTGGAGTGCTGCGGTTCATGGGGTCACAAAGAGTCGGACACGACTGAGCAACTAAACTGATAAAAACTGATCTCCCTGGATATCTCAATATCCTTCACCTTAGCTTTTGTCTCCAAAAAGTGACACTTTTCAACTCCCACTCCTCTGTCCCAAGGGTAAAATAATTGGAGATGGGAGTTGCCCCGTTGGGTGTGCCGCCTCTCAGATACTGAGTCATCTGCAACATGTCTGAGACAGCCCTTGGGAACTACTGGAACAGGATCATAAACAGTTCTGCTAATGATTCTGTACAAACTGAAGTTTCTACTTCTTCAAATTTTTTGTGGCACATTTATCGTCGTTTCAACTTTAAGACTGTAAAGCTTTTTGAAGACTACTGTCAAGAGAGCTTCATTGGAAGATTAGAAGATTCTTATAACCTCAGAATCTACTGTGCCAGAACAGGAAAACTCAGTCTGAAACACTAATACAAGGCGTGGCCACTGCCCCCAAGTAGAAACGTTGAAGAGGGAATTCTCCCTAATTTGTTTATTTGGAAACCTGCTTTATGTTCAAACTGACTTTGCAAGCCAAGTGAAGGGCAGGGAATTTGTCTCGCCGGGTATTAACAGGTGAAAGGGTTAGTGTTAATCGCTCAGTCCTGCTGACTCTGCGACCCCATGGGCTGTAGCCAGCCAGGCTCCTCTGTTCTCCAGGCTAGAAGACTGGAATAGGTTGCCATTCCTTTCTCCAGGGAATCCTCCCAACTCAGGAATCGACCTGGGCCTCCTGCATCGCAGGCAGATTCTTTACCAGAATAAGGCCATTTCTCACACAAGGAAGTTATGCATCAAGACCCAAGAGCCAACACACCCGGTTCTCGCTCAGGTAGAGGGTCGCGCTGACCTCCCTCCCCCTGCCCCTTCCCCCCACTACCT
>SJYG01000189.1:793470-892076 GCA_006410535.1 Litocranius walleri | reverse complement strand
CTGCTGGTGGCAGGGCGCGGGGAGCTGGAGGGGCAGAGGACAGGGTACGGGGAGTCGCGGGGCTGGCGCGAGTGCAGCAGAGCCAGCAAGAGCAGCACCGGCGGCAGCGGCAGCCCGCAGGATGCGCGGCCCCGGGAGAAGGCCGCGCAGATCCGTCCCACTCAGGACTGCGCCTCCGCCGCCCAGGAGAATCTGGGCCGCGGGCAGTCGCCACCGCCACCCGGAGCCCCTCACAGACCGGAGCTTCGGCTGCCACCCAGCTCATCTCGTCCCAGCACGTGGCAGCCAGCTCCGAGCCCTTCACTGACCCGAGAGAGGCGGCCACTTCCGCGCTCTCAAGCTCGGCCCTGCCTTCCCTACAGCCCCGTGCGTTCTGAAGGTGAAATTTATCACCTGTAAAGAGCGCTGGTCTTTCAAGCACAGAGAGCGGTACCGATCTGAAGGGTTTGTGTGAGCAGATGGGGAGGGGGGAGGGCGTGCTTCGAGGAGTTATCTGGGTCTCTTCTCCCGGGGACGGCCACAGTCCCAAATCCCCTGGCTCCAGGGCTCCCACTTGGCAAGGGCAGGCCGGGGTCTTGAGGGCAGCATTTCCTGCTGCTTTCTCTCCACCTTTTCTACCAGCTTCACCTCGGAAACTCCTGGCACCACTATTTCACCAAAGTCAACTCTTTTCTGGTTACCAGAGGGTGGATACCAGCCCGGCGAAGCCCCCCACCCCAGATGCAAAGGGGCCAGGGGAAGGGACAGAGGAGGGCGGAGGTCACACAGCACAAAGTTTCCCTAATCCCCTCCCATCCCCTTCCTGGGTTAAGTCATTCCCTCCAGCCCCTCCACCCACAACCCAGAAGGTTCATCCCTGAACTCACCTCCTGGAGTCCAGCTGAAGGGGTAAAACAGAAGTAGAGGCAGAAAGCAAACACGGGGCTTGGAACCCCCCCACCCAATCCAGGCCATTGTCACCTCATCCCAATTCCCCAGGAATGCAAGGTTGCCATTCGGAAGTGGGGATTATCTGAGACCTAGCTGGCTCTGCTGGTTTCTTTTGTGCCTTTCCTTTCCAGCTGCACCCCTCTGGGCCCAGCCAGCTTGGCCAGGCTTGTCCTGAAAGACTGGCTGGCTCCTGATTTCCAGTTGCTGTGCCCCATCCCTTTCCTGTAGAATCATGGGCTCATAGCTAGAATCTGCAGTCAGATGCATCCGGTCCCATCACTTCATGGGAAAGAGATGGGGAAACAGTGGAAACAGTGTCAGACTTTATTTTCTTGGGCTCCAAAATCACTGCAGATGGTGATTGCAGCCATGAAATTAAAAGATGCTTACTCCTTGGAAGAAAAGTTATGACCAACCTAGATGGTATATTCAAGCAGAGACATTACGTTGCCGACTAAGGTCAATCTAGTCAAGGCTATGGTTTTTCCTGTGGTCATGTATGGACGTGAGAGTTGGACTGTGAAGAAGGCTGAGTGCCGAAGAATTGATTTTTGAACTGTGGTGTTGGAGAAGACTCTTGAATGTCCCTTGGACTGCAAGGAGATTCAACCAGTCCATTCTGAAGGAAATCAGCCCTGGGATTTCTTTGGAAGGAATGATGCTAAAGCTGAAACTCCAGTACTTTGGCCACCTTATGCGAAGAATTGACTCATTGGAAAAGACTCTGATGCTGGGAAGGATTGAGGGTAGGAGGAGAAGAGGACAACAGAGGATGAGATGGCTGGATGGCATCACGGACTTGATGAATGTGAGTCTGAGTAAACTCTGGGAGATGGTGATGGACAGGGAGGCCTGGTATGCTGCAGTTCATGGGGTCGCGAAGAGTCGGACATGACTGAGCAATTGAACTGAACTGAACTGAGCATGGGGAGGCCTTACAAATAGCTGTGAAAAAAAGAGAAGCGAAAAGCAAAGAAGAAAAGGAAAGATATAAGCATCTGAATGCAGAGTTCCAAAGAATAGCAAGAAGAGATAAGAAAGCCTTCCTCAGTGATTAATGCAAAGAAATAGAGGAAAACAAAAGAATGGGAAAGACTAGAGATCTCTTCAAGAAAATTAGAGATACCAAGGTAACAATTCATGCAAAGATGGGCTCAATAAAGGACAGGAACGGTATGGGCCAAACAGAAGCAGAAGATATTAAGAACAGGTGGCAAGAATACACAGAAGAACTGTGCAAAAAAGATCTTCATGACCCAGATAATCACGATGGTGTGATCACTTCCCTAGAGCCAGACATCCTGGAATGGGAAGTCAAGTGGGCCTTGGAAAGTATCACTACGAACAAAGCTAGTGGAGGTGATGGAATTCCAGTTGAGCTATTTCAAATCCTGCAAGATGATGCTGTGAAAGTGCTTCACTCAATATGCCAGCAAATTTGGAAAACTCAGCAGTGGCCACAGGACTGGAAAAGGTCAGTTTTCATTCCAATCCCAAAGAAAGGCAATGCCAAAGAATGCTCAAACTACCGCACAGTTGCACTGATTTCACATGCTAGTAAAGTAATGCTCAAAATTCTCCAAGCCAGGCTTCAGCAATACGTGAACCGTGAACTCCCTGATGTTCAAGCTGGTTTTAGAAAAGGCAGAGGAACCAGAGATCAAATTGCAAACATCTGCTGCATCATCGAAAAAGGAAGAGAGTTCCAGAAAAACATCTATTTCTGCTTTCTTGACTATGCCAAAGCTTTTGACTGTGTGGATCACAAGAAACTGGAAAATTCTGAAAGAGATGGGAATACCAGACCACTTGACCTGCCTGTTGAAAAAGCTATATGTAGGTCAGGAAGCAACAATTAGAACTGGACATGGAACAACAGACTGGTTCCAAATAGCAAAAGGAGTATGTCAAGGCTGTATATTGTCACCCTGCTTATTTAAATTATATGCAGAGTACATCATGAGAAATGCTGGGCTGGAAGAAGCACAAGCTGGAATCAAGATTGCCAGGAGAAATATCAATAAGCTCAGATATGCAGATGACACCACCCTTATGGCAGAAAGTGAAGAGGACCTAAAAAGCCTCTTGATGAAAGTGAAAGAGGAGAGTGAAAAAATTGGCTTAAATCTCAACATTCAGAAAACGGAGATCATGGCATCCGGTCCCATCACTTCATGGGAAATAGATGGGGAAACAGTGGAAACAGTGTCAGACTTTATTTTTTGGGGCTCCAAAATCACAGCAGATGGTGATTGCAGCCATGAAATTAAAAGATGCTTACTTCTTGAAAGGAAAGTTATGACCAACCTAGATAGCATATTGAAAAGCAGAGGCATGCCTTTGCCAACAAAGGTCCGTCTAGTCAAGGCTATGGTTTTTCCTGTGGTCATGTATGAATGTGAGAGTTGGACTGTGAAGAAAGCTGAGCTCCAAAGAATTGATGCTTTTGAACTGTGGTGTTGGAGAAGACTCTTGAGAGTCCCTTGGACTACAAGGAGATCCAACCAGTCCATTCTAAAGGAGATCAGTCCTGGGTGTTCTTTGGAAGGAATGATGCTAAAGCTGAAACTCCAGTACTTTGGCCACTTCATGAGAAGAGTTGACTCATTGGAAAAGACTCTGATGCTGGGAGGGACTGGGGGCAGAAGAAGAAGAGGATGACAGAGGATGAGATGGTTGGATGGCATCACGGACTCGATGGATGTGAGCTTGAGTGAACTCCGGGAGTTGGTGATGGACAGGGAGGCCATGCATGCAGCAATTCATGGGGTTGCAAAGAGTTGAACACGACTGAATGACTGGACTGAACTGAACTGAACTGAACTGAGCATTCACTCATGGAGAAGGCAATGGAACCCCACACCAGTACTCTTGCCTGGAAAATCCCATGGATGGAGGAGCCTGGTAGGCTGCAGTCCATGGGGTTGAGAAGAGTCAGATACGACTGAGCGACTTCACTTTCACTTTTCACTTTGACACATTGGAGAAGGAAATGGCAACCCACTCCAATGTTCTTGCCTGGAAAATCCCAGGGATGGCGGAGTCTGGTGGGCTGCCGTCTGTGGGGTCACACAGAGTCAGACACGACTGAAGTGACTTAGCTTAGCAGCATTCACTCAAGATAACTCCACAGTGCAAAAGGAGCAGAATTTCTAATTTCAGAAGGCAGAATGGCCACCACATATCATAACACGGGACACAAACTATGCACTTAGGCCACCCTAATTAGTTGCCCCTTTAAGTGAAAGGCTGCAGTCTCTCAGAAAACCTTCTACAGAGACCTAGAACTTCAGCTCCAAGTACTAACAGAGTAAACTGAAATAGCTCGGGTCTTGAAAAGTTGCAAAGGGAGGAAAGGAGGCCAGGTTGAAAGAAGAGGGGAAGGAGGGGGCACTAAAGGGGGCCTTGTGGACATCACCTGCCACCAGGCATTGCAGGACTTTTCCCTGGGCTTCCAGGCAGGGAGGACTGGAACTCAGCCCTCCAGAAACCAGACAGGAGACCAGAATTCGAGTTCTCTGCTCACTGGAGGTCATCAGGCTCCGAACCTCAGTTTAGGCTGAGGCCCTTCAACTAGACTCCTGCATTCGGGATCAGCACAGAAGAAAAAAGTACACAAAAGGAGGGACTAGAAAGAAGAAAGGGGAAAAAGGGCAGTAAAGTCTCTTGTTTCTTACCCAGTTGGGGCACTAGCCAGTTGTCTGTGTCAGGAGGAGAACAAGGACAAAAGAGTCCCTGTTTCTACCACTGGGTCTGTTTGATCAGCAGACAAGCTGGTCCCTGAGTACTGAGTGGTCAACTGTATTGAAGAAATCCCACCAGAGTTGCCCTTTGTTGCAGGAAGGGGGAACCCTTCCCAGGAACAAGAGAGGGTTCTTGTCTAACATTTGGAAATTAATTGTCTGAGCAGACACAGGCACTGACAAAGCAACAGACTTCATTGGGAAGGGGCACCCGGGTGGAGAGAAATGGCGTAAGGGAACCCAGGAGAACTGCTCTGCCATGTGGCTCACGGTCTTGGGTTTTATGGTGATGTGGTTCCAGGCTGTCTCTGGCCGGTCATCTTGCTTGATCCATCTTTGGTCTTAGGATCCTTTCTGGAGGTTCAGGCATCTCTCAGCCAAGACAGATTGCAGGGAGGATTCCAGCAAGCTGGTAGGACATATGCACTGATGTATCCTCTCCCCTTTGGATCTTCCCCCAATTCTTCTGGTTGATGGTATCTTGTAAGTGCTGCATTCCTCACCAGCACTTCCGGTTGTAACATAATTCATGCAAGTGGTCAGTATCAGGCCTGGCCAGGGCCCGTGGTTTTGGTCAGTGGTTCCCGTAACAGAGCCTTTGTGGAGGATCTTCCCCCCTCACCTTTGTCTCATTCATTCAGTCTTTTGTGCTTCCTCCAACCAAGATTTCAGCATCTCTGAATTCACATCTTGGGGCTATCTATCTGGTGATGAAGCATGAGCTCATCACCTGTTGGGAGTGACAAGCCCTCTTAATCCTTTGAAAGTGGGTCCTTGTCTTTGGACATTATTTTTCACTCCAGGAGACTGCCAGTGACATCAACGTCTGTGACAGAGGGCTCCATCTCTGTTATCATGGGGGTCCTGGCATTTGCTGACTTCAGGAGTGACTGAGCCCTGAACTGGGAGGGGCATGCGGAGTCCTCAGCACGGGCAGTGCCCCATTTCATGTCTTGTCACTGAGTGAGACTGGGTTTCCTATTTATAGCTGCAAGCAGAATTTTAAGGAAGTAGCAAGAACAATCAGGTTCTTGGAAGTATGCTCTGTTGCGGACATCCATTAAAATCACCTCCCAGTTGATTTCACTCCCATCTGGGGTCTGCAGTGTGTCCAGGTGCAGGAGCATGCACAGGGTAGGGTTGGCCAGGGCTGTCCAGGTGTCAGGAGTGGCCCGTCTTCCCCTACCTGGCTGTCCTGACCAGGACTCTAATGCTGTCCTTCTGTCTTTCTCCTGCTCTCCCAGGCACTTGCCTCTTCACCAGCCTCCTCCACTGAGGCTACCAGGTCCCCCATGTTGCCTCTTTTCAGGGATTAAACCCAGGACCCTGTCCCCCAGGCCTATGCATGAGGCCCTGACACATCAATCACCTGAACCCACCAAGCTGGTGCCTCACCCAAGCCTGCATCCTGTCCTTCTCTTAGCCCCTCTGGGTCTCTGTCCCCAAACCATCCAGGCCCCCTCCTGAATAGTGACGGAGTGAAAGTGAAAGTCACTCAGTCATGTCCAACTCTTTGCGACTCCATGGGTTATACAGTCCATGGAATTCTCCAGGTCAGAATACTAGAGTGGGTAGCCTTTCCCTTATCCAGGTGATGTTCCCAATCCAGGGATTGAACCCAGGTCTCGTACGTTGCAGGCAGACTCTTTACTAGCTGAGCCACAGGGGAAGCCCAAGAATACTGGAAGAGTAGTGCCTTTTCTTTATAATTGGTAATTCACAAAACCTCTGTCCCATGGCCCCGCATCAGGGCAGAGACAGATCCTGTGTCCTCGTACAGGTTCTTCTGCCTCCCCACAGCTGCAGCACAGTAGAATTTATTGGCAATAGATGCCTTGCCCATCAGTTGATGACTGTGTAGAGTAAGAGGGCTGTGTTCCTATTGTTTGGTGAGGAAAGGGCTCAGGTCTTAGAATTGGGCCCATGCAGCTCAAACACCTAATAGGGGAAGCATAGGCTGTATATCCAGTCACTCCTGCTGTAATGGAAAATGAGTGACTTATGAGGAAGGTAGTAGAGAGTGTTTCCAGAAGCTGGCATGTCAGGTGGTATGAAGGTATTCCATAAATAGAACAAGTGAGATGAAAAACAAAAGATTCTGGAAAGAGGGAACAATAAGAAGGAAATCTCTGGAATCAAAATGATTCCATAGTTGAATTATTTCAATTAGTGAATAGTCCAAAGGCCTGTGATGTGAGGAAGAGATGTCTGGAGGTGGGAAGAGAAAAGGAGGATGACGGAGCATTCGCAGAGCAATTGTTCTCCCAGGAACAAATCATGGCACATGGACCATTTTCCTGAACACACACACACACACACACACACAGAGCGGGATAGGTCTGTCTCATTTCAAGAGAACTACCACTCCATCCTGAGCATCTCAATTACCTATTGTCTTTGGCAATTTATCCCAGTGCATGAAAACTTGCTCAAGCCAGCCCTTATAGTCTCCATTTGGGATTCTCCTGAGGAACTCAGTCACAGCTCTCTGATTGTCCAATGTTTGCCTCCAAGATGAACCACTGTTCAGTTTCCATTCTCTGAGTCAAAAAGAAGAGGATTTCCATCCTTGGAAGCCAAACTGCCAGAATCTGCTGGAGCATCCATTGCTTTGCCCTGACAAATCACCCTCCCTGCAGGGTGGGAAATCCTACCCCCAATAGGTGAGGTCTGTGTCTGGTCTAGACAACCTGTCTCAATGCCCCATCACTCCTCTGCTTCTCTTCCAATCTCCTGGTCCTGCTCTATCCTCTCTGTCCCTGCCCTGGCTGCTGGGCCTCTTAGGTGGGACCAACTTCCAGTCTGTATGCAAACACATAGTTCTGTAACCCTACAGTGATTCTTCTACCTCTGCCCTGGGCTGTCCTATTTCCCATTGGTTGTGACAGTTTCCAGCTTCATGTCAAACTGGCTTTTTTTTTAGTTCTTCCCCAGGTTTTTTGGCATCTCTGTCTGTCTTCCCAGGCCTTTCACTTTTGTTTCCCAGAGGACCAAAGAATTTAACCTTCTCACTAAAAAAGGATGGTTAATGAAAGTCTTATTGACCTGGCCTGGACAATGCCCCATGGTTGTCCTAGTCTGGGCTCAAGATTGGTGGTGAAGTCATCACAAAGAGCATGAGAGTCTGTGACAGAGAAATGCAGGTGATGGTTGGGGTTGGGAGGAAAAAACCCACGGGCATCACTTCCTGATCCCTGTGACAGCAAGTGTGTCTCTCTGTAGGGCTGCACTTGGCAGAGCAAGGACTGTCCCTGCCCTGCCCTCCCCATCACCAGTCAAAAGTGTGCCCTTTGCTGGCTTGAGGTGGAAGAGGAAGTTGCAGGGAGATGGAAAGCGTGTGGAGGCCGCTCCTAAGGAAGCCGAATCACAGAGGGGGCAAGGAGCACAGAATCCAAAGCTGGATCTCATAGGAAATCAGGAACCTGGCAACCCAGGTGTGCCGTCGTGATCTGCGCTCCTCAACCCAGTGCTCATTAGGTCAGGTGAGCTCAATGGTCATCAGATACACCCTCTCCTCACACCCTCAGCTTCACAAATCATCTCTCGTGGCCCCTTAGACCAGGAAGGTACTGCATAGCACACCCACACTCCTAGCACATCCACTGTGCCCCAAAACCACAGCCAGGGCTCTTCAAAGACACTCAGGAACCCCTCAGCAGGTTCACTAGGAGTGAGGCACCCGTTTCTGGGACCCCATATGCCCTAAATCTGAGGATGGTAAGCTAGGACAGTGGCACTCCTGTCCCCCGCATTGATTTGCCTGTTGTCTTCAGCTGCTTTTGCTCTACCAAGGTGGGGCTGGGCCCCTGAGACAGGGACTGATACCAAACGGCCTGCAGGGAAAAGTTTGCAGAGTCCCACTTCAGTCAAGTACTACCATGATGTTTGTGTCCCTAGCAGGTAAATATACGGATCTGGAACCAGAGGGTAGAAGTGGGGTGCCCATCCTCACCCTCACGGCCCAAGCCCCACTTTGGGAAACTCTACTTCCATTCCTCCTACTTCAGGAACAGAGGGCTTCACTGGGGTTTGTCCTCAGGCAAAAGGTAACATGCCAGTGTTTGGGGGAAGTGAGCACTAACTCTCGTAGGTTAGTGGTTTTCCTCTGGCAAGTTCAAGGGTAAAAGCAGAGGCGTCATGAATTTATCAAATGGGGGAGGGATGTGTGTGTGTCTGTGCACGTAGGCACATTCACTTGCTCACTGGCTTTTTGAAGCATTTCCAGTCTTCTCATCATTAGGCAGGGAGCCCAGAGAGGAATTGCCTTGTCCTGCCCTGCCCACCTCAGGGGCTCCCGCTTTCTGAGGTGGGGGTGGCCTGCGGGCAGCAGCATTTCCTGCCATGCCCTCTTCTCTGTGCTGCCTCACCTCCACACAGTACTTTTTTTTTTTTTTTTTTTTCACAGAGGGGGCAAGGAGCACAGAATCCAAAGCTGGATCTCATAGGAAATCAGGAACCTGGCAACCCAGGTGTGCCGTCGTGATCTGCGCTCCTCAACCCAGTGCTCATTAGGTCAGGTGAGCTCAATGGTCATCAGATACACCCTCTCCTCACACCCTCAGCTTCACAAATCATCTCTCGTGGCCCCTTAGACCAGGAAGGTACTGCATAGCACACCCACACTCCTAGCACATCCACTGTGCCCCAAAACCACAGCCAGGGCTCTTCAAAGACACTCAGGAACCCCTCAGCAGGTTCACTAGGAGTGAGGCACCCGTTTCTGGGACCCCATATGCCCTAAATCTGAGGATGGTAAGCTAGGACAGTGGCACTCCTGTCCCCCGCATTGATTTGCCTGTTGTCTTCAGCTGCTTTTGCTCTACCAAGGTGGGGCTGGGCCCCTGAGACAGGGACTGATACCAAACGGCCTGCAGGGAAAAGTTTGCAGAGTCCCACTTCAGTCAAGTACTACCATGATGTTTGTGTCCCTAGCAGGTAAATATACGGATCTGGAACCAGAGGGTAGAAGTGGGGTGCCCATCCTCACCCTCACGGCCCAAGCCCCACTTTGGGAAACTCTACTTCCATTCCTCCTACTTCAGGAACAGAGGGCTTCACTGGGGTTTGTCCTCAGGCAAAAGGTAACATGCCAGTGTTTGGGGGAAGTGAGCACTAACTCTCGTAGGTTAGTGGTTTTCCTCTGGCAAGTTCAAGGGTAAAAGCAGAGGCGTCATGAATTTATCAAATGGGGGAGGGATGTGTGTGTGTCTGTGCACGTAGGCACATTCACTTGCTCACTGGCTTTTTGAAGCATTTCCAGTCTTCTCATCATTAGGCAGGGAGCCCAGAGAGGAATTGCCTTGTCCTGCCCTGCCCACCTCAGGGGCTCCCGCTTTCTGAGGTGGGGGTGGCCTGCGGGCAGCAGCATTTCCTGCCATGCCCTCTTCTCTGTGCTGCCTCACCTCCACACAGTACTTTTTTTTTTTTTTTTTTGCCAATTTTTAAATTTTATCTGGCCTTGCCTTGACCGAAGGATGTCAACCAGCCCCAGGAGAAATTACAAGGAGGAAGAGCCTGCAGACAGAAATGAGCTGGGGTGAGGAAACCACCAGCAAGAAACTTCTGGGGTACCCACTCCTAGTCCTGGGTCTTAATGACTTCCCAGTCCAGAAACTCGAAGGAAATGGCTTCTATGAGTGATCTAGTGAAGTGGGGGAGGTGGGGTGTGAAGCTGATTCCTCTCAGGGCCCCAGGCCAAGGGCCCAGCTGGTCCACACTTTGATTTCAGGCTGGGGAGAACCAGAGCAGCAAAACTCAGGGAGTCACCTCGGACTTCTGTCCTGCAGACAAGAAGTGTGTGAAAATAGTGGGTTTGATTTGAGCAGTTGAGTCTGTGTTATGGCAGAAATAGAAAACTAATACACACACCCTTCCCATTTAAATGAAACTTTGTCTGGCTATAAAACTGTAGGCCCAAAACTCTTTTCCTTTAAGACTTTGGCTATAGAGCTCCTAGGGGCTCCCCAGGTGGCTAAGTAGTAAAAAAAAAAAAATCCATCTGCCAGTGCAGGAAACCTGGGTTCCATTCCTGGCTTGGGAAGATCCTCTGGAGAAGGAAATGGCAGCCCACTCCAGTATCCTTGCCTTGAGAATTCCATGGACAGAGGAGCCTGGCGGGCTACAGTCTGTGAGGTCACAAAGAGTCGGACACAACCGAAGCAACTTAGCATGCATGCCCACACAGACAGTCGTTTAGTCCTAGTGGAGGTGGGGGAAGGTTTCAAAAACGTTTTCAAACAAGAGATCAATAGATGTTCTCATAGGTGGGACAATTTCATTGTTTTTCTTTTGTTCCATTATTATTAGTCTTCTCTCTTTCCATCTTTAATGTAAACCAGTTACTGAGACATAATTTACAGACAGTTATAATTGAGATATAATTTATAGAAAGTTATTGAGATATAGTTTATAGAGTGCCTTCCTTTTGAATAAAGCAGCTTAAAGTCCTTTATCTTCGGGAGTATATTAGAAACATGTAGGCATTTGGCAAAATTATAAGACATGTTCCCAGGCTATGGAAGTAAGAACAGATGAATGATATTACTTCATCCATGAATCACCATACGAACCTATAAATTCTGTGGAGAATCATATTTTCAAGCAGTCCTATTTTCAAGTTTGCAGAACTGAAAGAACTAATGATTTTTCTCAGTGAAGCCCTTGATCTTTTAGACAAAGTGAATGCCAGAACTAGAAGTCACTCCCACTTATTATGATGTTTATAGTTTATGAGCTCCATAAAATTAGTCCACATAATACTTTATTTATTACAAGTATGATAGATATTTTAATGAACTGCCCACTCACTTTTAGTCCCTGGAAACACTTATGTTGATTATAGACTTTAAAAATTATGGACTTCCTTGGTGGTCCAGGGGTTAAGACCCCATGCTTCCAGTGCAGGGGCACGGGTTCAGTCCCTGGCGAGGGAAGCTCTACATGCTGCATGGTGTGGGCCTCCACCCCTAAAAAAAGCCACAGCCATTGGTGGCAACATGGATGGACCTAGAAAGTGAAAGTGAAAGTTGCTCAGTCACCTCTGACTCTTTGCGACCCCATGAACCATACAGTCCATGGAATTCTCCAGGCCAGAATACTGGAGTGGGTAACCTATCCCTTCTCCAGTGGATCTTCCCGACCCAGGACTCGAACTGTGGTCTCCTGCATTTTGTAGATAGATTCTTTACCAACTGAGCTATCAGGGAAGCTAAGGGGAATAAGTCAGACAGAGAAAGATAAATATTGTATGCCTTTGCATGTGGAATCTAAAAAACAAAACAAAGGAACAGAGTCATAGATACAAAGAACAAACAAGTGGTTGTCAGAGTGGGTAGAGGGTGAAAGAAGGAGGGGATGGAGACTAAGAGGAACAGACCTGCAGTTACAAAATAAATGAGTCCAGGGTGTGAAAAGTGCAATGTGGGGAACATAGTAGAGTTTAACATCTTTGCATGGTGACAGAAAGTAGCTCGACTTACTGACTTACAGTGATCATTTTGAAATATATAGAAATTTTAATCACTATGCTGTATCCCAGGAACTAACATAGTGTTGTATGTCAGTTATATTTCAAAAACAAATAACAACCTCAGACAAAGAGATTAGGTTTGTGTTTACCAGAGGCGGGGTTGGGGTGGAAGTGGTGGGAGAGGGAGAATTGAAGGAAGTCAGCCAAAAGGTACAAACTCCCAGTTATAAGGTAAGTAATCACTAGGGGTGTAATATACAGTATAGTAAATAAAATTAACACTGCTGTATGTATATCTCATCAGAGGATGAGATGGTTGGATGGCATCACTGACTCAATGGACACGAACTTGAGCAAACTTCGGTAGATAGTGAAGGACATGGAGGCCTGGTAGGCTGCAGTACATGGGGTCTCAAAGAGTCAGACACAACTTAGCAACTGAACAACAACATTATATGTTAAATTTTTTAAGTGAGTAAACCTTAAGAATTCTCTTCACAAGTAAAAAACATTTTTTTTCTTTTGTATCTAAATGAAGTGATGGATATTTACAAAACTTGTGGTGATCATCTTATGGTGTATACCTTGCCAACAAAGGTCCATCTAGTCAAGGCTATGGTTTTTCCAGTGGTCAAGTATGGATGTGAGAGTTGGACTGTGAAGAAAGCTGAGTGCCTAAGAATTGATGCTTTTGAACTGTGATGTTGGAGAAGACTCTTGAGAGTCCCTTGGACTGCAAGGAGATCCAACAAGTCCATCCTAAAGGAGATCAGTCCTGGGTGTTCATTGGAAGGACTGATGCTGAAGGTGAAACTCCAATCTTTTGGCCACCTCATGCAAAGAGCTGACTCATTGGAAAAGACTCTGATGCTAGGAGGGATTGGGGGCAGGAGGAGAAGGGGATGACAGAGGATGAGATGTCGGGATGGCATCACCGACTTGATGGACGTGAGTCTGAGTGAACTCTGGGAGTTGGTGATGGACAGGGAGGCCTGGTGTGCTGCGATTCATGGGGTCGCAAAGAGTCGGACATGACTGAGTGACTGAACTGAACTGAACTGAAGTCAAAGCATTTTCCTGTATACCTTAAACTTATGTGTTTCTGTATGTCAACTATATCTCTAAAATGGAATAAAAAATAGATTAATTTACTAAAAAAATTTTTTTTAAAGTCACATTGTAGAATACAGCACCCTTTTAAAACTGAACTTAACCAAATTAAATCAGATACACTGGATAGTTTGAGGACTCTCAGAGAAGCTTAATGAATAGTTTGAAATAGATTAAAATACATTTTAGAATATATCTAAACAGTGTGAATTATAGTAACACTTTGCTGTTGAGGAGAAATCATTAGTTTTGGATTTAACATAGAGTTGCACCACAGGAAAAGATGAACTGGGAGAACTGTGCCTTTATGAATACAAGTGAGCAGTGAGCATCCATATTACACAGTTACTTTATCAGATGTTTAGACATTTCCTTGCAATATGATAATTTTTTTTTACCTTGAAACTACATAATTAACTGTCAGTTTTAGCTACCAGATACCACGTGATATAGTAGCAAAAGAGCGAGAAAAGCACATGTTATTTTTTCTGCTACAATCAGTTTCAGATCATCTTCTACAAAACATTTTGGCTAAAGCCCATCTTCCCCATGATGAACTAACAAACAAGGAACAAGGAATAGCAACAAAGATGAACAACATTTAAACCTCTGATTTCTATGATAATGGATGAAAATTGTCAAAGGAAGAAAGTAATATTTATATGGGGAAAAAAGGTATAAAATGGAAAGCTATTAACATATGCTCTTCATGAACATGTTTTGCCTTATTAGCAGGTATGTGCTAAACATGTAATTGCACTTATATTAGTATTTAACAAATCAGACAGTAATTTTTTTCCATTTTTTCTGATTTTTTTTGTATATTATGTAAGACATTTTCTCTTTTTTTTCCCCACAATATTGAATGCCTGAAATTTGTTCCTGTCAGAATGCTATCTGTTTTAATTACTATCAAAACATTTTTTTATCTCTTCATAAAAGTAAACCTTATCTCAAAGGAGGGTGCTTGATTTCTCAAAGACTCCTTTGAAAAGCTCCTATCTATCCACGGTAATTTGAATTCTCGTTCGCTTCTCTCTCTTTTGGAAAGGACTCCTTTGGTCTTCCTTCTGAGCCATAAGATTCGTCTTTGTGGTGATAGTTTTGGTTTCTCTGCTTCTTTTCCTAGAGAACATGAATCTGGCCACTGGCTCTCCTTGGCTGAATTTACAGCAAGTCGTGCTCATTTTCTCACAAAGGCAGGTTTACTCATTTGTTCCATAACCACGGGTGGGAAAGAGAATGGATTGGGTCCTGGCGTGAGCAGTTAAGACGTGCCCTGGAATAAGAGAGGAGGAGGAGAAGGAGAAGTAAAAATAAAAGAAGGAGAGGAAATACGAGACAGAATGCTCTAAGTCATCAGCAGGTTTTAGATGGTGCCCTGCTGTTACTCATGTGAAGAACACTTGCCCAGGATTCCCTGAGTGGTTTATCGCCATCTCCATTGGCTCGCTCCAGTGTGGGGGAAACCTCTTGATAGTTCTTGAAGACACCATCTAAGACTTTCTCTCAGGGTTTAGGATTTTGGTAGGGGTGAGGGTTGGGGTGGAGGGAAGTGAGTCTTTTTCACTTTGCTATGAATCTCCCTGGAGGGAAAGAACTCAGAAAACTACTTGTTCAGATGGCGAGATGGGAAGATGGAACTATATAGAGAAACTTCTAATGTTTATGTGGCTACAGTGAGGTCAGATTAGATTTTATTCTCTGGTAAGAACACATGAGAACCATTCCTGTGTGTTCTAATGGGGTAAGATTCATGATGAAATATTCACCTTTAACTGAGAGTTGAGATAGTTTCAGTTTAGAGTTTTGGCTCTGAGTCTCCAAAGCTAGAGACACATAACTCCTTTCTTAATAAAGCACAGCTGAGTTTGCACGAGAGGGAAATTTGTGAGGGCCAAACCGGAAAAGAGAATTGAAAGGCAGAGTGGTAAGCCGAGTAGGAGACCCTGTGGCTTTCCAGAGGTTGGTGGAAGGGCAGGGAAAGTAGGTGAAGGTTCTTGGCCTCAGGATGCTAAGTGTTTAGATTTTACTCTTATCTAGGTACTTCCCTGGTGGCTCAGATGGTAAAGCGTATGTCTACAATGTGGGAGACCTGGGTTTAATCCCTGGGTCAGGAAGATCCGCTGGAGAAGGAGATCCGCTGGAGAAAGAAATGGCAATCCACTCCAGTACTATTGCCTGGAAAATCCCATGGACAGAGGATCCATGGGGTCACAAAGAGTCGGACACAACTGAGCGACTTCACTTTCACTTTCTTTTTTAGGTACCAGTGTATGGGCTTTATCAAGGTGAGGAGCTGGATCTGGGACACCACATAAAGCTGCGAGAGAGTGAAAAGATGATTTAGAAAGACATCTCAGGGCCATAGAGAGACAACAGTAGATGGGGACAGCAGGCAGACTTCTCTATCTTGGTCTGAGAGATCTGTGTAAAACAAAGGAGAAACTCTCTGCTGAGAATTAATAGCTATGGGCTGTCTTTACCTGGTTTTAGGGTTAGAATTTACTCTGCCTGACCCATCAAGGGATCTCCAAGTCGCAAAACTAACATAAAAATGTTTCCCACTAGTAAAGATCCATGTATGTCTAACAAGAGTAGACCAATACCCCTCCAGAAGAACACAATCTCAAGTAGGCTGCTGATATTACTCATAGATAAAGCCCAGCCAAGAAAACCTCATGGCTTAAACTTAGAAATCGCATCAAGACTCAAACCACAGTAAGTGAAACAAGTCTATCCAACTCAGTAGGAACCTATATATATATATATATATATATATATATATATATATATACACACACACACACACACACACATATATATATAAATCATAAAGGCATATAGGAAAGAACAAAAATAATTGCAAATAATGAGACATTGTCAAAATAGACTTCTAGCAGTGAAAATGTTTGCTGAATTTAAAACTCACTGCACTGGTGAACCAGCATTTTAGAAAAAGTAGCATAGACAATCCATGAAGTAGATGATTCATCTGAAGACATTTATCAAAATTCAGCAGAGAGTTGCATTCTGAAACTGAGAGAGAGAGGTAAAAGAGAAAGCTATACAATAAGAGGGCCCAACCTACATCTAACAGGACTTTCAAAAGCAGAAAGGAAAAAAAAAAAAATGAGAGGAAATTTTCAAAGAGCTAGGAATTTCCCAGATTTTTATGAAAGACATTAATTCTCAATTTCTGGAAACAACAAATCCCAAGAAAGATACACAAAAATAAATTAATTACTAGATGTATCATAGTGAAATTGCAAAATATCTTCAAGATCTTAAAAGAGAAAAAGGAGAAAAAATTATAAGTGACTATTGATAAAATATAGGCCATCTGTAATGGAAAGACAATCAAATTGACAACAGACTTCAAATTAGTTTTAAAAAATTCTGAGCCATCATCTCTTCAAGTATGACTCCTTCCTTGTTTTCTTTCACCTCTTCCTTGGAATTCCAGGGAAATGTGGGGTAAACTTTATTGTGTCTGCTGTGTCTCACTCTTTCTTCTGTATTTTTTCACACTTTGGACTTTTTGTACCTCATTCCAGATAATTTCTTTTTATTTACCTTCCAGTTTACTAATTCTCTCTTCAGCCATGTATAACCTGCTATTAGACATATGCACTCAATTCCTAATTTTAGTTACTCAGTTTTACAGTCATAGGTTATTCCATATATCAAGTGTATATAATTTCTACTTAGACATTGAATTTCCATCTTTTTTTTAGCTCCTTAAACATGCTAAGTATAGCTATTTTTAATTTTTGTCTGATAGTTCTAAAATCTAAAACAGTAAGATCTAAAATGGTAGTTACTAGCTACATTTGGCTCCTGAGCACTTGAAATATGGCAGGTCTTATTTGGGGATGAATATGAGTCTGAGTGAACTTCAGGAGATAGTGATGGACAGGGAGGCCTGGCGTGCTGCGATTCATGGGGTTGCAAAGAGTTGGACACGACTGAGCGACTGAACTGAACTGATCTGTAAAATGCATGCCAGATTTTGAAGACTTGGTACAAAAAATGTCCAGTGTCCCATTATGAATTTTATATTGATTTTATATTTATATTGATTACATGCTGAAATAGTTTGAAATAGCAATTTGGGTTAAATAAAAACTTGAGTTAAAATATACTGAGTTAAAATTTAAAAAAATAATTTCAATTGTTTCATTTTGCTTTTTAATGTGGTTACTCTTACATGCATGATTCGGTTTGCATTCTAGTTCTATCAGAGCACTGATCTAGACCTTCTGTGTGTTTTCTGCTTCTGTTGTCTTATCTACAAAGCATGAGGCACTTTGTTGCTGTGAATCAAGGAGTTAGATATTTTTGGCCATGCAGAACATTTGAACCTGGATTGCAGTCTGTTTGAGGGCTGGTTTGCCTGCATTTGACCTTTACTCCTAGGGTGCAGTCCTTCAGCATCTCTACCCAAAGAGCAGGAAGCATACCAGGGTCCCAACCTTTGGCAGGCCCTGGACTTCAATATGTGTTTGCTCTACCTCATGAAGTTGTCCAAAGCCTGCATAAGCCATCAAGATTGAAATGTTGCTTCTAGGATTAAAAAACTGCTGATGCCATTATTATATCAATACTGTTACAGTTTGAAAGCCGCCAAGATTAGGACTGTAAAACTACTCAGAAAATCACCACAATCAGAAGTCACAACTGACTTTGTGAACTCCAGAACCACAATGTGCAGGCATGCAGGTGATGGTTTTCATGAATGGATGCCGTGTGCCACAAGCCCTGCTCTCAACACTGCAAGGCCAGTAACCAGAGCCCAGCAGCTCTGTTACTACTCCTGCAGAAGCAAATGTCTTCGCTACTGGGCTTGCCAGCAGGAGCAGCAGAAACTTGGCGTTTGTGCTCCAATTTGGTCAGGCTGGATTGAAAGTGAAAGTAATAGTGGGTTGCCATTCCCTTCTCCAGAGGATCTTCCCAACCCAGGGATCAAACCCAGGTCTCCTGCACTTTAACATCTGAGCCACCAGGGAAGCCCCCATCTATGTAGACAATTTCTATAAAGGCAGAAAGATCAGTTGTGACTTCAAGCTTGGTTTCTGGAATCACGCTGCCTGGTTTAAAACCTGTATTTTTGTGACCTGGAGTATTTCCCCGTGCTCTCCCAAACTTCTAGTTCTCCGTCTGTAAAATAGGTATACTGATAGTACCTACTTTAAAACAATATTGTGGAGGGACTTTCCTGGCAGTCCAGAGGTTGAGACTTTACCTTCCAATGCAGGGGGTGCAAGTTCAGTCCCTGGTTGGAAAGCTAAGATCCCATGTGCCTTGTGGCCATAAATTCAAATATAAAACAGAAACAATATTGTAACAAATTAAATAAGGACTTTAAAAATGGTCTGCATGAAAATAGAGCTTAAAAAAATTGCTGTGGGGCTCAAATAAAATAAGGCCTTTAATAGGCCTCAAAATAAATACTTAGAAAATTTTAACTGTTCATCATAGGGATGACAAAAGATCTAGTTGCTAACCCTCATTATATTGCCTTGGCAAGTCTTAAATTCTGAGTCCTGATCTCTTTCTTTTTAGATGAAGGCCTTGTCTTACATGCTCTGTAAGGTGAGTTTCTGAGCTAAAAATCTCTAGATCCATGACTGGAGAAAGCGAAGCACTGAAAAAAGCTGTTAGCCTACTAAGGTTGGAGAGCCTGGCATCTAGACATTGTAATTTTTAATTTCTTTTTTTCTGCACAAAGTCTTATAATTTAGTGCTAGATGCTAATTAAGAGAAATATGATGATGCAACTAACACCGCATGTGTAAACACGACTCCATGACTTCAGTTGCTAAAATAAATAAAAACACCAGAGGGCACCAGAGTTAAAGAGTGAGATGGAAGAGTTCAGTTCAGTTCAGTTCAGTTTAGTCGCTCAGTCCTGTCCGACTCTTTGCGACCCCATGAATTGCAGCACGCCAGGCCTCCCTGTCCATCACCAACTCCCAGAGTTCACTCAGACACACGTGCATCGAGTCAGTGATGCCATCCAGCCATCTCATCCTCTGTCGTCCCCTTCTCCTCCCACCCCTAATCCCTCCCAGCATCAGAGTCTTTTCCAATGAGTCAACTCTTCGCATGAGGTGGCCAAAGTACTGGAGTTTCAGCTTTAGCATCAGTCCTTCCAAAGAACACCCAGGACTGATCTCCTTTAGAATGGACTGGTTGGATCTCCTTGCAGTCCAAGGGACTCTCAAGAGTCTTCTTCAACACCAAAGTTCAAAAGCATCAATTCTTCGGTGCTCAGTTTTCTTTATAGTCCAACTCTCACGTCCACACGTGACCACTGTAAAAACCGTAGCTTTGACTAGATGGACCTTAGTCGGCAAAGTAATGTCTCTGTTTTTGAATATGCTGTCTAGGTTGGTCATAACTTGTCTTTCAAGGAGCAAGCATCTTTTAATTTCATGGCTGCAATCACCATCTGCAGCGATTTTGGAGCCCCCCAAAATAAAGTCTGATACTGTTTCCACTGTTTCCCCATCTATTTGCCATGAAGTGATGGAACCAGATGCCATGATCTTAGTTTTTTGAATGTTGAGCTCTAAGCCAACTTTTTCACTCTTGTCTTCAACTTTCATCAAGAGGTTCTTTAGTCCTTCACCTTCTGCCATGAGGGTGGTGTCATCTGCATATCTGAGGTGGAAAAAAGCTAAGGTAAACATTGGCAGTCTTTTAGGAGGTGAAAAGAAAGTGAGAGCAAGAGGCCTGGTGGCGAAAGTAGTAGGATTTTAGTCTTTCATGAAAATCATGTGAAAAATCTTATTTAATTTCATTTTCAGCTTCCTGGATGTGCATGACATGGGAGGATGGTTATGTAGGTATAAGTATATAAGCTTTAAGTATAAAGCTTAAAGCGTCCCATCACCTGTGGCTAATACATGTCAATGTATGGCAAAACAAATGCAGTATTGTAATTTAAAAAATAAATAAATTTAATTTTAAAAAAAAACAGCAAAGACAAAAGTCTTTATCTTTTGCTGGGGATTCTTACGGTATGTGGCTCTCTCTAGATGTCTGGCGTTTGGTGAACCAGAAAATGTACTTGTTTACAGTGTTTGTCAGCATTCTAGGCCTTTCTATGACTCAGGGAGAGGAACCCTGGGAGTAAACTACCCTGGTGGCAGTCTACACACGGTGACTTCAGTCCCCAAGAAAAACACAGGTTCAAAGAAAATCACATTAGACTATAATAAACCTTGGTGATGGATAAAGATGGATGTGTAATAACTGAAATATAATCCATTGAAATTATACTACCTAAATGAACCATTTCTAACTCTCACAGAAATGATGCTTTTTAAAAATTAGAAATACAAGCAACTTCAGATTATGACCTCGTGAATGTTCAGTCACAGAGCTCATTGATGATCATCCTATGTCTGTTACTGTGATAAGGGTTTATATTCTGTCCTATAGTCTCCCCCCCACCAGTTTTAACATCAGTTCAAGGCAACAATTAAAAAAAGATCTTTATGCACATGTCCTTTTATAATACAATAAACTGCCCTATGGTTCACAAATAATGAAAAGCTGGGCAAATGAAACCTCTCATAGAAAACACAAGATTTCCATTAACTGTTGCCTTCCGTCTTTATCAAGGCAATACACGATTAGAAACATGGGAAATCTCACTAGCTGTAATTGTAGCTCTGACCTATGGAAATTCAAAAAACTGATACCTATATCAGTACTGATACCTAGTATCAGTACACTAGCTACTTCCATGAAAGGAAGGGCTTAAATTCAATTAAAAAAATCTTTTTGGTAACCAGGAACTATCAAAAGAATCGTGGATGCTTTCCATTAGGACTTGATAGTAGACTTACGTGAAAGTTGCTCAATCCTGTCCAACTCTTTGCAACCCCATGGACTATACAGTCCATGGAATTCTCCAGTCCAGAATACTGGAGTCGGTAGCCATTCCCTAGTGATTAATAAATAATGGGGTGCTGTGTAGCATTTGAGCTGATTTCTAGCTCTTGAGTGTTACTCTGCACAACCTGAGATACGCTCATTTGTTCAGCCTGGAGCAATCCTCCTTCAGGGAACACCTGAGTTCTGTGCCAGCCTGGAGTGGGTGCAAGTTGAGGATCTGTCCTCTTTGGGAGCTGGTATAAATGTAAAAAAGCATTACTTTTAAGTTTACTTGTCAGTACTCATATCAAACCTGAGCGTGACTTCACACCTTATTTGAAATCCAGGTATAGGACTTTAAGGGCTTCCCTTGTGTCTCAGTAGTAAAGGATCCACCTGCTAATGCAGGAGACTTGGGTTCCATCCCTGGGTCAGAAAGATTCCCTGGAAAATGAAATGGCAATCCTCTCAACCTTCTTGCCTGGGAAATCCCATGGAGAGAGGAGCCCGGTGGTCTATAGTCCATGGGGTTGTAAAAGAGTCAGACATAAATTATCGATTAAACAAGAACAACGACAATAGGCCTTCAAAGTGGGGGATGGAAACTTCAGAGATAATTTTCTGTATCTCACACTGGGTACATGAAACGGTTAGTACAATACTGAATGACAACTGTTAAAAATCAGAGGATAAGTTTGTGCATCACCTTAGAGAATCCATTTGGTCAAAATTGTATGGTATAAGCATATTAATTTATGCTTTTTAAAAAGAAATGCTTATTTTTGACTGCGTCATGTCTTAGTTGTGGCACACAGGATCTTTCGTTGCGGTGTGTGGGTTTCTCTCTAGTTGTGGTACATGGGCTTAGTTATCCCATGACATGTGGATCTTAGTTCCCCTATCAGGGACTGAACCTATGTCCCCTGCATTGGAAGAGCAATTGTTAACCACTGGATCACCAGAGAAGTCCCTGATTTATGTTTATATGAAAACAAATCCAAGTATTGTTGTTGTTCAGTCACTAAGTCGTGTCTGACTCTTCACAATCCCATGAATTGCAGTGTGCCAGGCTTCCCTGTCCTTCACTGTCTCCAGGAGTTTGCCCAAATTCATGTCCATTGAGTTAGCGATGCTATCTAGTATATTATGAAGTAAAATGCAGAACTGACGTTTTTGTTTGACGTTATTGACGTTTTTGTTCACTGAAAACATGGAACTTCAAAGAATTTTTTGTCTTGCAGAAGGCTTCTTTGGGCTGGGCTTCTTGGTCTTAAGATAAGGAAGCAACTACTTGCTCATGTTTCGCCACAAATGGTATTTTAGGAGAAACAACTGAAATTCTTGTTTAGCAATTTCATTTGACATCCAAGAAAACCAAAACACGAGAAAACTTTTCATTTATGAGTGTGATTTGAGCTTTATATACCTTCCTTCTTTAACCTCAAATGTTGCTTTCCATTCCCAAACCCAAGTAGAAAATTCAGAGAAAGCATGATTTAGTAATACTGAAGAACACAGGGCTGTCCATAAATTTAGTCCTTGTTATGCCTGTGTAACTTGAACAAGGGATTTAGTATCCCAGTCCCTCAGCAATAAATAAATGCATTTTAAAATAAAGAAATAAAAAACCCATTGTACTTGCCTTGTGTGGCTGTTGGACAGATCAAACCAGGCAGCATATGTGAAGCTTGAAATGCTGTAAAAAGAGATAGAATCCACTTTTTGACAAATGGTGCTGAGAAAACTGGATATCCATATGCAAAAGAATAAAGGTGGATTCCACACCATATACAAAAATTAACTCAAAAGTGAATCAAGGACCTAAATGTAGACCTGAGATGATAAAACTCTTAGAATAAAACAGGATAAATGCTTCATCACTAATCACTGAGGGAAATGCAAATCGTGACTTTGGACTTAAAATAATTTTTCTTGGCTATGACATCAGAGGCAAAGGTATGAAAAGAAAAAAAAAAGACAACTTGGACTTCATGAAAAATTTTTAAAAAAATAGTATGTCAAAAGACAGTATCCAGAGTAAAAAGGCAACCCACAAGATGGGAGGAAATATTGCAAATCATATATTTGAGATGGGATTAGTATCCAGAATATATAAAGGACTCCTACAACTCACCACCGAAAAGACAAACAACTTGATTAAAAAATGGGCAAAGAACTTGAATAGATTATTCTCCAAAGAAGATATACAAATGACCAATAAGCACAGGAAAAGAGGCTCAGCATCACTAATCACTGAGGGAAATGCAAATCAAAAGCACAATGAGTTACCACCTCACTCAGTAGAACGACTCCAAGTGTTGGTGGGAATATAAAACGGTACAAGCCACTGTGGAAAACAGCATGGTAGTTCCTCAAAAAAAAAAAAAAAAAAAATTTATATATGATTCAGCAACTCCACTTCTGGGTATGTAACCCAAAGAAATGAAAGCAGAGTCTTGAAGAGATATTTGCACATAGTGTTCATGGCAGTGTTATTCCACAATAGCTAAAACATGAAAGCAACCTGTGTCTATCAAAAGATGAAAAGTAAGCAAATCGATTGTGTACATTCAGCTTTTTAAAAAGGTAAACTTTGCAACGTGCTATTACATGCATGAACCTTGAGGACATTATGGTAAATGAAATAAGACAGTCACAAGCACACCCACACACAGACACTCACAGTACGGTATGATCCCACTTTGTTGTCATTCAGTCGCTCAGTCATGTCTGACTCTTTGTGACCCCAGGGCCTGCAGCACAACAGGCTTCCTTGTCCTTCACTGTCTCCTAGAGCTTTCTCAAACTCATGTCCATTGAGCCAGTGATGCCATCCAACCATCTCATCCTCTCTCATCTGCTTCTCATTCTGCCTCCAATCTTTTCCAGCAACTTAGTCTTTTCCAATGAGTCAGCTCTTAGCAGCAGATGGCCAAAGTATTGATTCCACTTAAATGAGGAAATTTGGAGTAGTCAAAATTATAAAGACAGAAAATGTAATGATGGGACTTCCCTGGTGGTCTGGTGGTTAAGAATCTGCCTGCCAATGCAGGGAGACACAGGTTCGATCCCTGGTCTAGTAAGATCTCACATGCTGTGGAACAACTAAGCCTGGGTGCCACTACTACTGAGCCTGTGCTCCACAACAATCAAAGACCCCGCAGTGAGAACCCCAAGCACCAAAACCAGAGAGCAGCTCTCCGTTGCCGCAACTGGAGAAAGCCCGCAAACAGCAACGAACGCCTAGCACAGCCAAAACAGAAAATAAATTAAAATAGATCCATTGAAAAAGAAAGTGTAATGGTGTTTGTCAGGAGCTGGAGGAGCAGAGAATGGGGAGTTACTGATTAATAAGTATAGAATTTCAGTTTTAAAAGATAAATATTAATGTGGATGGATGGTACAACAATATGAGTGTATTTAGTACCACTGAACTGTACTCTTACAAATTAAGATGGTACATTTTATGTATATTTTACTCAATTAAAAAGGAGAGAGAGAACCCAAAGACTAGAATCCACCCCTTGAAGCTATTTTAATGAGGGTTGAAAGCGGGCTTCTCATGAGCAATTCTAATTTCAGGCTTGTGTTCTCTACTGCTGTTTTGTCTACAGGTTCTGTGGTTCATGACTCATCAGGTTGCCCCCACTGCCAAGTTTTGTTTTGTTCCTTGGTTACGGACTTTTTCCTAATCCTGGTCCATGGAAACTAGAAATTCATACTCAGGCCCCTAGGAGGAGTCAGAGCAAGAAGGAACCTCCACCAATACTTTCCCTCTCCCGAACTGCTGGGAACCCGGATCTGTTGGTTGTGAGGTGTTGTCATGCCCTGAGCTCAGCCTTGCTGCCTCATCCTCTCAAAAACACCATTAGGTTGGGCTGCGCCTTCTCTCATTTTATAAATACAGACGCTGAAGGCACAGAAGTTAAAGTGTTTTATTCATGTGTTCTGTTTGCCATGCCCCCCTGACTCTTGGCTGGTGAACTCTTCCTGCCCCCTCCTAACCTCCCAGCTCCCTGTCGCCTCCCCCAGGGCCACCCAGTTTGGAGTCCCCTCCTGAATGCTTCTGTGAAGTGGTTTCCCACTTTCCACCCCAGTGTTTGCCTCTGCCTCCAGAGATGTATTGAGAGATTAAGAGCTGTGCACATGTGACGTGTGGACTCCGCATATACATGAGTGAACGGGTGCATGAATGAACAAATAACGTTTTAAGATACCAAGTCCCCAGATGAGAAATCCACTCTGGCTTATGAGTCCCTGGAACTTCTTACCCAGTCTCCCTCTTCACAGCTATTAATATTAACAGCCTTGGCCCCAGCCCAGCTGGTAAGAGTTCAAATATCACTGAGACAATATTTAGAAACTTGTTTAGACCATGCTGGCTCCAGCCCCACCAACCCTTTTGAGGTTGTTGCTGAGCCTCATAGCTCCATGATGGAGCAGGGTCTTGTGAAGAAACATACAACTTGTGTAGGAATAGTTCAGTTAAAGCAGCCCGTCTGTTGGCGATTGTTTTCAGCCTTCCCACAACTCATTTCATACTAATTAATCCTCTGTGCTTTTTTTGTTGTTTTCAGTTGCCAGTGTCTGATTCTTCATGACCCCATGGACTGCAGCATGCCAGACTTCCCTGTCCTTCACCACCTCATGGAGTCTGCCCAAGGTCATGTCCACTGAGTCAGTGATGCCATCCAACCATCTCATCCTCTGTCACCCTCTTCTTTTTCTTCTGCCTTCAATCTTTCCCAGCATCTTTCTCAGGATCTTTTCCAGTGAGTCAGTTCTTCACATCAGGTGGCCAAAGTATTGGAGCTTCAGCTTCAGCATCAGTCCCTCCAATGAATATTCAGGACGGATTTCCTTTAGGATGGACTGGTTTGATCTCCTTGCAGTCATTGGGACTCTCAAGAGTCTTCTCCAGCACCACAGTTCGAAAGCATCAAGGAGCTATGGGCTCCTTCTGACCTCAAATTTGGACCATTCTACTGGAAGGTGCTATTTATCACCTGTGTCATGTCTGCACCTCTGTCAGGACAGAAGGCTGATGACCTGACAGCCATGGGGCTGGGATGCAAGGACACCTCAGTCTGCTAGAAGGTCACACAGAGCCATTTCCAAGTAGTCCCTGAATAGCTTGCTCATGGCATCTCTTTGATTTGGTTGGGATACAATGTGTTGATATTTGTCCTTCCTAAGTGACCACTGTCCACTCCCCGAAGCAGGATGGGATCACAGACTGGCTCATTCATCTTACTTACTGGCTTTTGCTATGTACCAGGCTCTGTGGTCAGGATATTACTGACATACATCCCGATCTTTAACGCATACAGGTAAGTGGGGCCTCTAAACCCAGATCTCTGTGATTACAGATGTAACAAGAAAGGGAAACATGGGGGGAGGGAAACGGTGTAAAATATTGCTTCCTTAGAGAAGCCTGCTCTGATTTCCCCCAGCATGGTTGAATCTCCCAGTTACAAGCCTCTATATCACCTTTGTACTAGACATGGACTACATGGGTAGGGACTGTGTCTGTCTCACCCAGCAATGTATTTCCAGCACTCAGCACAGTGGTGAGCACAACATAGGGGCTTAATGTATGCTTGTTGAATGAATGAACAGTCATGGAAGGCTTTACAGAGGTGGTGGCACTGAGGTGGGTCTTCACAAATCACGGGGGTTTACCAGGGAAGAAGTGAATGGATAATTTTGTAAAACAAACATATGTTATTAAATGTATGACCCTCCTCACTAGCACAGGGAAAATCCCTGATGTTTACAAGTAGTTTTGATGCCAGGATGAAGCCTAGGCAGGCTAGGGGTGAGAAAAGTATTTGTGATCCTTCCTTTCAACACACTTGGAAAACCAGTCTTCTAAAGAGAATGAGGCTTGGTGGACAGGGAGTCCCTGGGATAGTAGAACCCCAGCCGCCACCCTCTTCTCTCTGCCCCAGTGAACAGTTGAGACTTCGAAGAAATATGAGAAAGACTGCTCTTCCTTTGGTTAGTATTTCTTACTTTATCTTCCTCTACTTTCTGATTGGGATGAATTTATGGGCACTTAACAGCTGGTCTAAGTTAGGAATCACGACTCATTCAACAGACATTTAGTGAACATCCTTGGCATTGAAGATACTGTGTGGGAGCCGCAGCAGAAAGTACAGGATGTACGAACCACAGGCTCTGTCTTCATGGAGCTTATTTTTAGTAAATAAATAACACGGATAACATCAACAACTAAAGTGCAGTCAGAACCTTGTTGAAATCACATCAGAAGGGCAGAAATGCTGCGTGGGGGAAGGAGACCTGAAGTGGAAATTGGAGGGTCAGAGATGTGATGGGGCAGGGGTTCTGGTGGGAGAAGACACAAAACTGGGTGGCACGGAGGGTCTGGGGAAGAGTTTGTAACAGCTGCACCAGGAAAGTGATGGAAGGTGAAGTTGGAAAAGGACATCAGTGCCATACGTGCATGCATGCATGCTCTGTTGCTTCAGGCATGTCTGACTCTTTGCGACCCTGTGGACCGTAGTCCTCCAGGCTCCTCTGTCCATGGGATTCTCCAGGCAAGAATACTGGAGTGGGTTGCCATGCCTTCCTCCAGGGGATCTTTCCAACACAGTGATCAAACTTGTGTCTCTTACTTCTGCACTGGGAGGCAGGTTCTTCACCTGGAACTCCTACCTTGGAGAACACTGAAAAGCAGATCTAAAAGTTTCCAAAGGTGAAATATCTTCCTTAGGTGGCCCTCTAGGAAGTGGTAGGGCAGGGATTTAAGCTGATGCTTGATCAGACTCCAAAAGCATGTGTATATGCATATATATTAATACCTATGTATACTGAGGTAAAGGGCTTCCCTGGGGGATCTTCGGTAAAGAATCTGCTTGCAATGCAAGAAACTCAGGTTTGATCCTTGGGTCTTGAAGATCCCCTGGAGAAGGGAATGGCTACCTACTCCAGTATTCTTGCTTGGGAAATCCCATGGACAGAGGAGCCTGGTGGGCTACAGTCCATGGGGCTGCAAAGAATCAGACACAACTAGTGACTAAACAAGAACAGACTTAGTTAAACTCCTTAACTAAGTATTTTTAAATTAGGAGGGAACCGGTAGAATTTTCAGGAACTCTCAATGTCAGCTAGGTTTATGAAGTAAAATTTTTCTTAATTTCTAATGCAAGAGGCCTACAGCCCATTGGTCTGAGCAGAAGAAGGGTCTTGGGTTTTTCTCACACAGCAGCACAAGAAATTTAAGTGAAAAACATTGCAGAGGCAACTCTTGGTTTGCTTGTACAGTTTAAAATTCAGATTATTATTATTATTATTATTTTGGTGGGCATTGGGAGAGGGAAAGGAATGGAATAGTTCACTCTCTGTAGGAGTGAGGGAGGAACAGGGAAGAAAGGACCTCCTATCCAGAGTCCTGTGTGCTTGTTGAGCTACTTTATGGACATACTGGATTAGACCCCTGATGAGAACTAGCTGCGGACTGAATTCCCAGTGGTAGAATTGTTTCTGATAGAAAACAAGTTCCAGGCTCTAAAATGACGTGCAAATGGACCTTGGAATGGAACCTGTTTGTAAGTGGAGGTTATAATAATAATGATTTTGGATTCAAATAAAAAACTTATGTTTTAATTTATTTTTTTAATTTTTATTTTAATTGAAGGCTAATTACTTTACAGTATTATACTGGGTTTTGCCATACATTGACATGAATCAGCCATGGGTGGACATGTATTCCCCATCCTGAATCCCCCTCCCACCTCCCTCCCCATCCCATCTCTCTGGGTCATCCCAGTGCACCAGCCCTGAGCACTCTGTCTCATGTATCGAACCTGGACTGGCAATCTGTTTCACATATGATAATATACATGTTTCAATGCTGTTCTCTCAAATCATCCCACCTTCACCTTCTCCCAGAGTCCAAAAGACTGTTCTATACATCTGTGTCTCTTGCTGTCTCGCATACAGGGTCATCGTTACCATCTTTCTAAATTCCATATATATGCTCTAGTATAGTGTGTTGGATTCAAATAAAAATTTTAAATCTTGATGAGATATTTATAAACAAAAATTAAGGTTGGCAAGAATATTCAATAAATGATGATGAAAATGTGGTGACTTAACTGGGTTGAGAGTAAGGATAAATCAATGCAAATTCCTAGCTCCAAAACAAGTTAGATGAAAACCTATCACCACCTGAAATGGCTCTCTTCCTACTGAATGTTTTCTGATGTTCTTTGTATTAGGTAAGCTTCATTTGTCCTGATATAGAGCCTCCTATATACTTTACCTTCCATACAGCAAGTTGGGTGGTAACAAATTAATTCCTGCTATATTCAGGTGGGGCAGTGGAAGAACACCACTGTCAGAAGAGATGTATTGGTTCATTTTCTGTCTCGGTAACTATTGCTGGAGGACGTTGGACAAGTCACTTGACCTTTGCAAGTCAAGTTTGCTCATCTAGATATGAAATAAGGGGGTGGAGCAAGGCTTCTTCATGCTCTGAAGTTTGATCCCACATATAAGGCTAAGTTTTATAGTAAAACTTCTCTGAGGATGATGTATAATGTTATTGTTCAGTGAGTAATATTTTTCATCTCTATATTGTCATCAGAAATAGGTCATTGTTGTTTTTTCTAATTTATTTATTTTTAATTGGGGGATTATTGCTTTACAATATTGTGCTGTATGTGATGTATGGTCTCCGCCATACATCAACAAGTTATTGCTAATTTTTAAAGTCTGGGTTTTGAAAAGATTTATACTGTTCAAAATTGTTTTTTAAAAATCACTTGAATGGCAGTGGCTATTCAATAACAATTGTAATTTTCTATTTTCTTTGTGTTTCCTTTCTGACATGAAAATGGCCATTTATTTGATTTCTAGTAGAAAATACAAGAAGAAATGTAAGCACTGACATTGCATCTTGGAATTAAGAAATACTGATGAGTATATTAATTACTTTTAAAAAAAATTTCAAAGCTAAGGCTTCTGAGGAAGAAAAATGGACTAGACTATCTCAAGAAGGGAGGAAATATTTTATACCACTACAGTATGTGTTTAGAAATAACTGTGTTGTTTTTTCTTGTCAAATTCGAGCTGCCATTCATTTTTATCAAACTACTTTCCATCTTCAGAAAGAAATAAATCTTGATATTGTGAGTTTTTAAGTTTACTTTTATGCCTTTTAAAAAAAATATGTGAACATTTTTACTTCATTCCAGGCTGGAGAGGGGAGCATAAATGCACTCTTCTTACAGGGTGACCCCTCTGTTCATGTGCAAATGGATGAGAATGTATAGGTGGTCATCTGGGACTAAGTGAAATTTCTCTTATGATGTGTTAGCTACTAATTATCCACAATGAGAACCTGGACGATATATCCAGAGCAAAAGGGAAAAAAAAAATACAAAAAGCATACACTTTTTTAGAGTTTGGTCATCAGAACATGCCCTTGAGACTTCCATGGAGAGAGTGAATCTAGTTTAAGGAGGCAAGATTCTGCTCCAGCACCACCTTTTGTAGGGAGAGTGCATAGCCAGGGGAATTTTGTACCACATCTGCCTTTGAACTGGGCCTAGAAGAGTGAGGTGGAAGCTTCAAAGCCTTTCTCCTTTCCATCTTTTCCTCCCACAACCATATCTCTCCCTCAGAAAGCTAGATTCCTGTTTGGGCAGCTCTTTCCATGGTCCCCAGTTGGTTCTGGTGTTGCAGGTTGGCCAGGAAACACTGTTTGTGCCATTTCCTAGGTGAGGACATAGACATGGAAAGATGAACTGGTGGGCCCAAGGACACATTGGTTAGTAAGGGACCTTGAATTTGAACCCAAATCACTTAAAGTTCAGAATGAAGCTCTCTCTGCATGCCTGGTTACTTCTGAAGGAGAGTCTCAGAATACAGCCTCCACCAGTTTGCTGCACTTCCATTATTAAACTTCCAACAGAGTATTAACATCTTTTGTGGCCTGGTGGTTTAGAACCATTCAGAGACTATGAAAATCTTACATTTTTGGCCACAGGAAAAAGAAAAACCTTATTCTAGAAAAGAGTGGGTGACATGTCAAGATATGTCAACCAATTGGTGCTTCTCAGAAGTGGGCCATTGGCTGGGCTGTTTGCAGAAGACTGGTAGACAGTGAGCTTGGGCCACCAGCCATGGCGGGGCTGGAAGGGGAGCGGGGAGCAGGGAGTTAACATTATGGGACATGAGCACTTACTTCCTTGGGCATCACAGTGAGAGGAGTGGACCGATAAGGGCAGTCTCTCCTCCAACTCCCTGGCTTGTGGCCTGAGCCTGCTGCCTGGAAGCTTCTGCCTGAGGTTCTGGCTTGGATGGTTGGCCACATGCAGAGAGAGTCAGGGATTACTCACAGCAGCTGCGTGAGGCCCAGTGGGCCTCCTAAGTGGCTTTCTAAGCAGAGGGCTCCTAGGGTGATCCTGGCTGGCCTTCCCTGGCTGAGTCCCTGTGGTTTGCAAGCCTTGATCTCCATCTCTCCCCTCTGTCTGGAGAGACTTTCTTTCAACAGACTCTTTTGGCTAAATATGGTTTCTGTTTGCAGTTGATAAGCCAACTGATGCAGCCAGGAAGAAGTGGAATCAGGATTAGAACTGGGTCTGTCAGATGCCCGTTGCTTATTCCTCTGTACCCAAAAAAGAGATAGGAATCTGAGTGACTGCCAAATCTTATCATTTAAGTCTTCTTGGGAAATAGGCTTATGAGGAGATCAGTGGTTAAATAAATCAATAAGTGATCACACACATATACACATACATGTTCACATACGTGTTTTAATTGTTTGGCAAGTTTTAGTGAAATGTTGAAGCTCTATGATGCTGACATTTCTAGAGAAGGGGAGCAGACATAACATTCGCTGGGTGACTGTGAGCACAGGAGGTAATGGGTGGGCTACAGAAGTGATGTATTGGTTGAGAATAGATTTGGGAGTCAGATTTTATTTCAAACCTACAGCTATTATTAAATAATCATGGCATCCAGTCCCATCACTTCATGGGAAATAGATGGGGAAACAGTGGAAACAGTGTCAGACTTTATTTTTTGGGGCTCCAAAATCACTGCAGATGATGACTGCAGCCATGAAATTAAAAGACGCTTACTCCTTGGAAGAAAAGTTATGACCAACCTAGATAGCATATTTAAAAACAGAGACATTACTTTGCCGACTAAGGTCCATCTAGTCAAGGCTATGGTTTTCCCTGTGGTCATGTATGGATGTGAGAGTTGGACTGTGAAGAAGGCTGAGTGCTGAAGAACTGATGCTTTTGAACTGTGGTGTTGGAGAAGACTCTTGAGAGTTCCTTGGACTGCAAGGAGATCCAACCAGTCCATTCTGAAGGAGATCAGCCCTGGGATTTCTTTGGAAGGAATGATGCTAAAGCTGAAACTTCAGTACTTTGGCCACCTCATGCGAAGAGTTGACCCATTGGAAAAGACTCTGATGCTGGGAGGGATTGGGGGCAGGAGGAGAAGGGGACGACCGAGGATGAGGTGGCTGGATGGCATCACGGACTCGATGGACGTGAGTCTGAGTGAACTCCAAGAGATGGTGATGAACAGGGAGGCCTGTTCATGGGGTCGCAAAGAGTCGGACACGACTGAGCGACTGAACTGAACTGAACTAAACTGAACTGTGTCTTTGGACAAATTATATTTTTTCTTTGGACCTCAGTTTCCTTATCTGTAAAATGGGGATAATTATACTCATTTCACAGAGATTCAAAGCAGTCCAGATAAGGCACCTAGCACAGAACTTGGCACAGAGTGCTGGATGGATGGGAGTTATTATTTTTATTTAAATATATTGCCTAGTTTAGTTCTCACGGCACTACTGAATTTGTCCTTTCTTGAATAAGTTTAGGATTCCTGCTTGTTGGCATATCGCCTTATCTAATTTTAGAGGGGTACTGTGAAAGTGGGTGAGGAGAGGGTGAGACGGAAGCCATAAGGTGAGGAAGAAGCCATAAGAAGCCACAGCTCTGAGCATCCTCTCTGAGCTCCTTGTCCTGGGGATGCTGCTTGTCTTGGAGATCCCGCTTGTCTTGTGCAGTGGGAATCACGGGCAGGTTCTGAGTGACATCTGTCCAGGGCAGCCCACGTCACCAGCAAAGTGATGATGGCAACCAAATCCACTTAGAAAACAAGTCAATCAAAGCATGCTCACTAATGAAGACCTAACAGTAATCCATGTTGTATTCTATCACAGAAGGTCATATGCATGAAAAATCTTTGCCCGTCTGTTTAGCAAATAGCATGTTCTAAAGAAACGTTGGGTTTTCTTGGTGGCTCAGCAACAAAGACTCTGCCTGGCAATGCAGGATGCAACCTGCATCAACCCAGGATGATTCCTGGGTCAGGAACATCCCCTGGAGATGGAAATGGCATCCCAGTCCACTATTCTTACCTGGAGAATTCCATGGATAGAGCCTGGTGGGCTACAGTCCATGGGCTGCAGAGTCGGATATGACTGAGCAACTAAACAGCAGCAATAGGAAGGAAATGTTGGACACAGTCTAACTCTTCTTTCTCTTTTTCTTAGACACGTCTCTTGGTGGCTATTAAAAAATGTCGTCAGATTTAGCTTATATAATTCTCACTACAATTTTAAGAGAAATATGTTTTTTCATCTCTGCTTTCCAGAGGTGGAAATCTGGAATTGGAAAGAATTCCTCCTGGATTGTAGGAATCCTGTGGCAACGACAAAGCAGGAAATCAAGCCCAAATCCTTTGCCATCCACTTCATATTAATTCATTCATTTGTACTCTCTGCCATGTGCCTGGAGCTGGGCTGGGCACCAGGGATCTGTGTCTTGGCTGTGGGCCCCGCCTGCAAGGAGCTCACACTGCTCAGGAAGAGTCTTTCCTTTGAGCTATCCTGTCCAAAACCACACCATTTTTTTTCCTGGCTCTAATTAATGACCCATTCATATCCCAAGACTAGAGGATGAATGGCTATATTCAGGTTTCCAGTTGATGGCAATTTTCTTTGGAAACTCACCAGTTTTGGGTCTCCATTTCAATCTGCCCACACACTTCACTGTTAAACTGTCAAAAATGATGTGAAATGTGGAAATATTTCTTACAAGGTCCCAAAGGGGTGTTTCAGGAACCAGTGACACCCTGACTCTCTTCAGTCTGGGGAACAGGCAGACTGCACAGTCCATTGCACAGCCAATTGTTGTGTTGTTTTCTGATTTGAGTTTATTATTATTTTATTAAAAAAATTTTAATTGAAGTATAGTTGATCTGCAATGTCCTGTTAGTTTCAGGTGTACAGCAAAGTGATTCAGTCATGTATCTGTTACATAGGTTATTACATTATAGGGTATTACACGATATAGGATACAGTCTGTCATGCTAGACAGGAAGTTTCTCTTGCTCAAGAAGTGAGATTGGACCAGCAGTGTAAGAAAGTTCCCCTTTTTGCACACCCTCTCTAGCATTTATTATTTGTTGACATTTTGATGATGGCCATTCTGACTGTTGGGAGGGGTACCTCATTGTAGCTTTGATTTTCATTTCTCTAATAATTCATGAAGGAGATCAGCCCTGGGATTTCTTTGGAAGGAATGATGCTAAAGCTGAAACTTCAGTACTTTGGCCACCTCATGCGAAGAGTTGACTTATCGGAAAAGACTCTGATGTTGGGAGGGATTGGGGGCAGGAGACGACAGAGGATGAGATGGCTGGATGGCATCAATGACTCGATGGACATGAGTCTGAGTGAACTCTGGGAGTTGGTGATGGACAGGGAGGCCTGGTGTGCTGCGATTCATGGGTTCGCAAAGAGTCAGACACCACTGAGCGACTGAACTGAACTGAACTGAATAATTCATGATGTTGAACATTTTCATGTGCCTATTGTCCATCTGTAAGTCTTTTTTGAAGAAATATCCACTTAGGTCTTCTACCCCAATTCTTGATTTTTTTTTTAATATTGAGCTATATGAGCTGTTTGTTTATTTTGGAGTTGCATTGTTTCCAAACACTTTCTCCCATTCCATAGATTGTCTTTTTGTATTGTTATTGTTTTTCTTTGCTGTGCAAAAGCTTTTAAGTTTAATTAGGTTCCACTTGTTTATTTTTGCTTTTATTTCTATTATTCTAGGAGATGGATCCAATGTTGCTGCAATTTATGCCAAACAGTGTTGTGCTTGCTTTCCTCCAGGAGTTTTATAGTATCTAGTCTCACGCTTAAACCTTTAATCCATTTTGAGCTTATTTTTGTATATGGTTTTAGAGAATGTTCTTATTTTTCTAGCAAGACAAAGTTGGTGTTAGTGCTTACCCTGTAGAGGAAGACAGCTACTTCAGACGAGGCTTGCTAGCATCTCAAAGAGGGTAGGACAAAGCTAGGTTGTATGTTCAGACTATGAAGTGTAGTTTAATACAAATCTTTCAATGCTGTGCTCAATTAGGACTGGACAGAATTAGTGCCTTGAGAGGAAAGGGCTTAGAAAGCCCTTGTGTGGTTTGGCTCTTGTCCAAGCAAGGTAACGCCATGAATCCTGAGAAATCTGTGGAATATAGGGGCCAAGACTCTGGTGACCTGTACCTGAGCACATGTGGCCACTTGGATTTTCCTTAGCTCACTACCACTCCCCAGTTTAGTCCAGGGACCAATCTTCCTTTTCTTAACTCTCCACAAGGCAGAACTTCCTGGAATTATCATATATGCTGCTGCTGCTGCTGCTGCTGCGTCGCTTCATTCGTGTCCGACTCTGTGCAGCCCCATAGATGGCAGCCCACTAGGCTCCCCCATCCCTGGGATTCTCCAGGCAAGAACACTGGAGTGGGTTGCCATTTCCTTCTCCAATGCATGAAAGTGAAAAGGGAAAGTGAAGTTGCTCAGTTTTGTCTGACTCCTAGCGACCCCATGGATTGCAGCCTACCAGGCTCCTCCGTCCATGGGATTTTCCAGGCAAGAGCACTGGAGTGGGGTGCCATTGCCTTCTCCGAGTATCATATATATGACACAGTAATAATCGTAACAATCAGACCAATATCGGCAGTCCACATTTACTTTAGCATCATACACATGACAAAATCACAATCATACAGTTACAGTAAGAATGCTAATAGCTGACATTTGTTTCCCCTTGACTTCCTAGGTGGTGCTAGTGGCAGGCATTGGCCTGCTTGCCAATGTAGGAGACAAAAAGAGATGTGGGTTCAATCCCTGGGTCAGGAAGATTCCTCCGGAGGAGGAAATGGCAATCCAATCCAGACAGTATTCTTATCTGGAGAATCCCATGGACAGAGGAGCCTGACAGGCTACAGTCCATAGGGTCACGAAAAGTCGAACACGACTGAAGCCACTGAGCAGCAGCATTTATCCTTGACTCTGTGCAGGCAGCTGAGGTAAGCACTCTAGATGGATCCCTCTCATTAAGGCCCGTAACAATGCTGTGAGCTGGGGACTGTATTATTCTTGGCTAATGAAACTTACCAAGGTTAAATCAGTGGAGTAAGGTGTGCAGAAGAGCTGGAGCCAGAACTCAGGCCAAGTCTATTGGAGCCCAAAGCCTGCTTGTTCTTAGGTATGATGCTATAGAATCACTCTCTCCTTTTAAAACACATTGTTCCTACAGCTAATTTTTCTAAAGCAATATCCAAATATTTGCTCACTGGGGAGAAGACTGACTCTTGCCATACAGAACCCTTCTCTCCTTTCAACCTGATAGGATTGTAGCCTTTAATCCCTGTTTCAGTGCTGAGGTGGAGCCTCCCATTCTCAGGGGTGGAGGCTGCCCCTCTTTCGTGCTGTTCTGCCTGGTTTCCTGGTTTCCCTGAGAAGTCTTCCAAGTGAAAAACAGTTTCCCCGGTAACTGACAGCACACCCACTGGCCCTTCTGCCAGAGTGACTTGGTCGCTTTGTGACTCTTGGTTTCTTAAAGGTGTTTCTTTTGGGATAGTCCAAACCGCTTTGACACACGTTCTGACAAATTAGTGGTTAAGGAGAACACTTCCTTGGGCTAGAAGGAATGAATATTCAAACAAGTAAGAGAAAACTGTCAACATAGACAGTGGCTGCTGTAGAGTGGGAGAGCGTTGAGTAACTGGTTCCTTTAGTTCCCCGGCTTTGGAAAGACAGAGCTAATCATTTCTGACAGATGGAGTTTACCAGTTTAAAATACCCCTAGATTTTTTGATGATTTCCATTCTTACTGGTGTGAGGTGATACTCATTATAGTTTTGATCTGCATTTCTCTAATTACTAGTGATCTTGAGCATTTTTCATGTGCCTGTTGGCCAGCTGTATGTCTTCTTTGGAGAAATGTCTATTTGGGTCTTCTTGGGTCATTTGTAGAGATGTGGATGGATGGAGTATATCATACAGAGTGAAGTCAGAAGGAGTGAAACAAGTATCATATATTAACGCATATATGTGGAATCTATGGTACAGATGAACCTCTTTACAGAACAAAAATAAGACACAGATGTGGAGAACAGATGTACAGACACTGCAGGAGGTTGGGGTGGGGGGAGAGGAGGTAGGATGAATTGGGAGATTGGGATTGATATATAAACACCACCAAGTGGAAAATCGATAATTAGTGGGAACAATGGCACCCTACTCAAGGACTCTTGCCTGGAAGAACCCATGGATGGAGGAGCCTGGTAGGCTGCAGTCCAGGGGGTCATGAAGAGTCGGACATGACTGAGCGATTTCATTTTCACTTTTCACTTTCATGCATTGGAGAAGGAAATGGCAACCCACTTCAGTGTTCTTGCCTGGAGAATCCCAGGGACGAGGGAGCCTGGTGGGCTGCCATCTATGGGGTTGCACAGAGTCAGACACGACTGAAGTGACTTAGCAGCAGCAGCAGCAGCAGCTGTATAGCGTAGGAAATTCAGTTTGGGGCTCTGAGTAGGTAATCTATTCTTTATTTGTCCTTAGTCGTGTCCAACTCTTTGCAGCTCTATGGACCAAAGCTCACCAGGCTCCTCTGTCCATGGAATGTTCCAGGCAAGAATACTGGAATGGGTTGCCATTTCCTACTCCAGGGGATCTTCCCAGTCCAGGGATGGAACCCATGTCTCTTGTGTCTCCTGCATTGACAGGTGGATTCTTTACCAACTGTGCCACCTAGGAAGCCTACGGTGACCTTGAAGGGTGGGGTATTGTCGGGGAGGGAGGGGATATATATACATATGGCTGGTTTGCTTCACTGAATAGCAGAAACTAGCACAGCATTGTAAGGCAACTATATCCCAATTCAACAAACAAACAAAAAAAGTAAAAAAAGGAAAAGAAAAGCTTCCTAGAGAAGGAGATTCCACTCTTCTCTGTAACTCATGTGTAACATTTGGGTAATTATTTCTAATAGTGAATTGAATTTCCCCACCAGGCAATTTGGAATTCATTTCTAATTATGTTTCCTCCAGTAGAAATGGACAAAGATTTGCCCACATGGTAGAGAGGGGTCATACATGTGCTGCTTTATTGTCTTAGGAACAGGAGCTGCCATGGAGAAAAGGACTCACTGGCTTTCATGGAAGGGTGAAAGGAGAAGTAAGCTTTATGCTCAAGCCCAGAAGTGGAGCTTACGTCCAATCTATGTCATGACTATAGAACTCCTGGAATCTCTATAAACGTGCCCTGGTTGTTTGTCTAGGGCCTGTTTTGTCATAGTGAGAACACATTAAAAAAAGGCTATGTACTTGATTCCTGGGCAGCAAAAAAAGGAGGAGGGAGGTAGCAGGGGGATAGTTGATCCGACTTAGGGAACTGGGGGAGAATAATTTGCAGCAAGGTGGGAGGGGGTTGCTCTCCTGGGGACAAAGTAGCTTGAATATTGGCCACATCAACTGACAGAGAGATTAAAGCATGGGGAGAAATTTGAGGTCTCAGAAAGGATCCTGATCTTGAGTAGGAGAAAGACCCCATTAGAGATGATATAAGTCTTATCAGGTCTTTAATACATTCATAAACTGTTATTAGAGTTCATGGCATCCTGACATTGTCTTATAGCGTAGGAAATTCAGTTTGGGGCTCTGAGTAGGTAATCTATTCTTTATTTGTCCTTAGTCGTGTCCAACTCTTTGCAGCTCTATGGACCAAAGCTCACCAGGCTCCTCTGTCCATGGAATGTTCCAGGCAAGAATACTGGAATGGGTTGCCATTTCCTACTCCAGGGGATCTTCCCAGTCCAGGGATGGAACCCATGTCTCTTGTGTCTCCTGCATTGACAGGTGGATTCTTTACCAACTGTGCCACCTAGGAAGCCTACGGTGACCTTGAAGGGTGGGGTATTGTCGGGGAGGGAGGGGATATATATACATATGGCTGGTTTGCTTCACTGAATAGCAGAAACTAGCACAGCATTGTAAGGCAACTATATCCCAATTCAACAAACAAACAAAAAAAGTAAAAAAAGGAAAAGAAAAGCTTCCTAGAGAAGGAGATTCCACTCTTCTCTGTAACTCATGTGTAACATTTGGGTAATTATTTCTAATAGTGAATTGAATTTCCCCACCAGGCAATTTGGAATTCATTTCTAATTATGTTTCCTCCAGTAGAAATGGACAAAGATTTGCCCACATGGTAGAGAGGGGTCATACATGTGCTGCTTTATTGTCTTAGGAACAGGAGCTGCCATGGAGAAAAGGACTCACTGGCTTTCATGGAAGGGTGAAAGGAGAAGTAAGCTTTATGCTCAAGCCCAGAAGTGGAGCTTACGTCCAATCTATGTCATGACTATAGAACTCCTGGAATCTCTATAAACGTGCCCTGGTTGTTTGTCTAGGGCCTGTTTTGTCATAGTGAGAACACATTAAAAAAAGGCTATGTACTTGATTCCTGGGCAGCAAAAAAAGGAGGAGGGAGGTAGCAGGGGGATAGTTGATCCGACTTAGGGAACTGGGGGAGAATAATTTGCAGCAAGGTGGGAGGGGGTTGCTCTCCTGGGGACAAAGTAGCTTGAATATTGGCCACATCAACTGACAGAGAGATTAAAGCATGGGGAGAAATTTGAGGTCTCAGAAAGGATCCTGATCTTGAGTAGGAGAAAGACCCCATTAGAGATGATATAAGTCTTATCAGGTCTTTAATACATTCATAAACTGTTATTAGAGTTCATGGCATCCTGACATTGTCTGCTGAAATCACACTTTTTCCTGAGTGGTGACTTTTTCATTCTTCATATTTTTGTCTGTTCTAGTCAAAGATAGTTGTTTTATATGGAGAGGAAAAAACTGGAGGAAGAAGAAACAGATGTCTTGGAACAAGTAGACTTTAAAGGTGGAGTTTAGGGGACAGAGGCTTTCAATTTAGATGGCCATCAACAACAAACAAATAAGCAAAATGAACTGAGAAAGAAGGAAAAAGAAATAGTAAAAGAAAAACACAGATACCATATTCCAATATCACGTGTCTTATCACATGCAGCGACTTCACAGCCTCCCATTTATTCAATGAACATTGTTAAACACCATCACGAGGAGCCGCATCCTTTGCTCTGGATGAAGCATACACCAAGCAGACTTGGAGGACCCAGGTCTGTTAGAGAAGCTGAATTAAGTAATAATAAGTGAAAGATGGAAATCCAGAGGCAGTGCCGTGGGGCTCAGAGAAGGTGAGAGCTAGCTCAGCTGGGGCAGTACAGGAAAGGCTTGGGGAGAAGGAAGCCTGAGCACTAGGGCTTGAGGAATGATGGGTGGGCTTTGGTCTTGTTGGTCTGGTTGCAGGTGGGGTGAGAAGAGCAAGGACTTGGGCGCAGAATGAGCAACGCAGGGCTCAATAAGAGGAGAAAGCCTGAAGGAGGCCTGGCATGGACTGGGAGACAATTGTGCTGGGAGGAAGTTCAGAACCAAGCTGTGGAGCTTCCTGAATTCTTTCTGGTCTTCGGGAGTCCTTGGCAACCCTGGCCTTGTCACTAGATGGTTGAAAGTAGTACTGTGTGGATTAGAGGTGATGATCTGGCCTAGGGTGAATACAAAGACCTCTTCTAATTATCTAAGACAAAAATCAGCACCAAAACATTCCCCTCTCGCCTTCTCAGTCTTACATGTGGAACCCACAGTGTCAGAAACCTGGGCAGGAGTCATCACCCACACTCCCCTATATGTATTTGGTGGTTGGAGGTCTGCATTCATGTATTTGTGATGTTGGACCCACAAGACAGATGCTTCCCCACAAATACCACACAGGAAATGCTGCCGAGAAAAGAGTCACTGGCCAGCAGGGCCTCCCTGACTCAACCCAGCCTTGGTTTCCTGTCTCACTTTTTGGTTGTTGTTGGTGGTGGTTTCATTGCCAAGTCATGTCCAACTCTTGTGACCCCATGGACTGTAGCCTGCTAGACTCCTCTGTCCATGGGATTCTCTAGGCAAGAACTGGAGTGGGTTACCATTTGGTTAGGGGGAAAAAAAGATGATTTTTGTCAAACTCCCTGAGAGACGAGGGAGAATTTAATTGAACAATGGCTGAAAACATTGTTTGAAAGCTTGAAAACTACTCACCTAGAATAGCCTTGTACTTTAGAACATATAAATTATCCCCTGTTGCTGCTGCTAAGTCGCTTCAGTCGTTTCCAACTCTGTGTGACCCCATACATGGCAGCCCACCAGGCTCCCCTATCCCTGGGATTCTCCAGGCAAGAACACTGGAGTGGGTTGCCACGTCCTTCTCCAATGTATGAAAGTGAAAAGTGAAAGAGAAGTTGCTCAGTTGTGTCTGACTTTTAGTGACCCCATGGACCGCAGCCTACCAGGCTCCTCTGTCCGTGGGATTTTCCAGGCAAGAGTACTGGAGTGGGGTGCCATTGCCTTCTCCATCAAAAACTATCCCCTAATGCTGTAGTAATAAAGATTTCTCGTGGGCCAGCTGTGTTCAGTCTCATGAGAAGCATAGACTTAAAATATGTAAGGTACAGCCTTCTCAAAATGCAGGAGGCCACTTATACGCATGAACCATTAGCACAAGGTCAGAGCATCAGGTGCGGAATTGTATGGGCAGAGATGGAAGCTGTTGGAGAAGATTTTACAACATCCTGAAGAGCCAATAATGGGAAAAGAAAATCTATGAAGGAACCACTTGGGGGCCTTATATTGTATTTTGGAACTGTAGTTCACAACTTATCCAGTGTGTTTGGTTTTCACAGAATATTATGGTGAGAACATATTTGACTTGATTGGGGTTTCACTGAAAGTTCATAAGGCACCTTTTCTTGTAGTTCTAGTTACTGGTTATTTTTCTGGATGATGAAACATGGGTATGAAGATAGAAAAATTCAGTCATCTGTCTGCTTTTTGCTTACTTTGCAGGACTGAATTTTAAACTGTTCTTTTAAATGTTGGCAGCATGTAGACCGAGACATGGACAACGATAAGAGATTTTAACCATGGTTAATGAAATCTGTAAGGAAATAACCATGGATGTGTTGCCTTCTGTCAGTGTTTACTGTATGACATGGAGATTAATTTTCTTTTAATCAGGATCATCATTGTCACCTCCATTTCTTTGATGAATGCCAGGTTAAATCCATGACTTACTTCACAGATGTGAAGGGGTTCCAATCTTTGTTAATATTTGCATATTACAGAGGTCAGGTTTTTTCTTTCTTCATGGAAATGGGATTTTTCCTCTTGTTTCATGGTTAGGATATTTAACTTGTTGGCTCTGTCAAAAACTGAACAGAAATAACAGTTATGATTGCTGCTTCTTAGGCTGAATGGACTCCTTGGCTTATGGTAAAACTTTCCAACATCTAACAGAAGGAATTTATTCTTAAGACGCACCTTAGATGATTCCTTTAGTTGGGTCAAACTCAACACATCTGGCATGGGTTGAATTGTGTCCTTTAAAATTTGTATGTTGAAGCCCTAATCCTCACTACCTCAAAATAAGACAATCTTTGAGAGAGATTCTAAAGAGGTGATTAAGTGAAAATGAGGCCATTAGGTTTAGCTTTTATCCAACCTGACTGGTGTCCATGTAGGAAGGGGAAATTTGGATGCACAAAGAGACACTAGGGGTGGAAAGAGAGGTCCTCTGTGTGAGAACAAGTGAGGAGACAGCCATCTGTAGCCAAGGAGAAAGGCCTCAGGAAAAAACAAAATGTTGACCTCTTGACCTTGGAATTCTAGCCTCAGTAGCTGTGAGAAGATATTGCTCAATTATTTAAGCTACCCAATCTTTGATATTTTCCTATGGCAGCTCTAGCAAACTAATACAGCACCCAAACCCAAATTTATTACTTGCCTGTTCAAAGCCATTCATTTTGTGGCAGAGGAATTTACTACTCACTGAACATCCATGTAAATCCCCTGAAAGACCTGCCCACCCACAGCCGGGTGGGGCTGTGCACTAGCTGGTCTGTGGGCATCCACAGTCTTATCCCCTGACCCAGTGACCAAGGAGCGACAGTCCCAGAGCGGGAGCTCCAAGATGGTGGGGTTTCCATCTGGTCCCTGGGAGGCTGAGTGGAGCAAAGTCTCCCCCCAACCATGTAGAGTATGTCTCCCAGGTGAGACACAGTTCCTTACTGTATTAAGCCTGGAATTTGGAAGGTTTAGTTTGTTTCTTCTGCTTAACTTTGTTTATCGTGAGCAGTAAAACCTTCAGCCTCCTAGTCCATCTGAAAGTGTACATTTAGCCGCATCTTTGGACTCATAATTTCACAGCTGACTGATTACTAGTCTTTCGTCCTACTTCTGCAGCTTCCCACAGGCCTGCCCCTCCTTTCCTTTCAGAGGTGCTACAGTTATCTCTCTGAACAAGTGGTGGCATGATGACGATAATGATGGAGGAGCACTGTTCCAGGCACTGGCCTAGTGCTTTCTGTACATCAAGTCCTTTATCCTCATAACCTATGAAGTAAGGCAATATTATCATATTATCCTTTCTAACAAGAAATTGAGGTGCAGAGTTTGATGTGTTCAAGTTCACACAGCTGGTAAGTGGTACAGCCAAGATTTGAAGTTGGTAATATGGTTTCCATTGCTTTCTTATAAACTCTGAGTTAACGGCCCTTCCAGTTCTGTTCCCAGGGTATCCTATCACTTTTCCCATCAAGGACCACCCTCTACTTCTGAGCGCTTCCAGCCCTTCATTCCGGTTAGTCTACACTGTTTCTGTCCTCTAATGAGTCCTGCATTTGTCACCTTTGCTTCCATTGCTCTTTCTCCCCTGGCCCCGCCTGTCAGCATCTTGTGCAGCCTGCTGCTGCTTCTGCGTCGCTTCAGTTGTGTCCAGCTCTGTGCGGCCTGATAGACGGCAGCCCGCCAGGCTCCCCCGTCCCTGGGATTCTCCAGGCAAGAACACTGGAGTGGGTTGCCATTTCCTTCTCCAACGCATGAAAGTGAAAAGTGAAAGTGAAGTCGCTCAGTTGTGTCTGACTCTTAGCGATCCCATGGACTGCAGCCCACCAGGCTCCTCTGCCCATGGGATTTTCCAGGCAAGAGTACTGGAGTGGGCATCCCTCAGAGCCCCATTCCTTTGCCACCTCTTCTGGGAAGCCTTCCTTTAGTCATCTTCACTCAGCACTCCCATAATCCCTTGCCCACAGACACTCATGGCTCACTTATTTGTGTCTATTTCTCTCTCTAAAAGGTAAGTTCCCTGAGTGCTGAGAACATATATGTATCTTTAGATCTCCTCTGCAAGCAGTGGGCACAGTATACACACACACACACATACACACACACACATACACTCCAACATCTAACAGAAGGAATTTATTCTTAAGACGCACCTTAGATGATTCCTTTAGTTGGGTCAAACTCAACACATCTGGCATGGGTTGAATTGTGTCCTTTAAAATTTGTATGTTGAAGCCCTAATCCTCACTACCTCAAAATAAGACAATCTTTGAGAGAGATTCTAAAGAGGTGATTAAGTGAAAATGAGGCCATTAGGTTTAGCTTTTATCCAACCTGACTGGTGTCCATGTAGGAAGGGGAAATTTGGATGCACAAAGAGACACTAGGGGTGGAAAGAGAGGTCCTCTGTGTGAGAACAAGTGAGGAGACAGCCATCTGTAGCCAAGGAGAAAGGCCTCAGGAAAAAACAAAATGTTGACCTCTTGACCTTGGAATTCTAGCCTCAGTAGCTGTGAGAAGATATTGCTCAATTATTTAAGCTACCCAATCTTTGATATTTTCCTATGGCAGCTCTAGCAAACTAATACAGCACCCAAACCCAAATTTATTACTTGCCTGTTCAAAGCCATTCATTTTGTGGCAGAGGAATTTACTACTCACTGAACATCCATGTAAATCCCCTGAAAGACCTGCCCACCCACAGCCGGGTGGGGCTGTGCACTAGCTGGTCTGTGGGCATCCACAGTCTTATCCCCTGACCCAGTGACCAAGGAGCGACAGTCCCAGAGCGGGAGCTCCAAGATGGTGGGGTTTCCATCTGGTCCCTGGGAGGCTGAGTGGAGCAAAGTCTCCCCCCAACCATGTAGAGTATGTCTCCCAGGTGAGACACAGTTCCTTACTGTATTAAGCCTGGAATTTGGAAGGTTTAGTTTGTTTCTTCTGCTTAACTTTGTTTATCGTGAGCAGTAAAACCTTCAGCCTCCTAGTCCATCTGAAAGTGTACATTTAGCCGCATCTTTGGACTCATAATTTCACAGCTGACTGATTACTAGTCTTTCGTCCTACTTCTGCAGCTTCCCACAGGCCTGCCCCTCCTTTCCTTTCAGAGGTGCTACAGTTATCTCTCTGAACAAGTGGTGGCATGATGACGATAATGATGGAGGAGCACTGTTCCAGGCACTGGCCTAGTGCTTTCTGTACATCAAGTCCTTTATCCTCATAACCTATGAAGTAAGGCAATATTATCATATTATCCTTTCTAACAAGAAATTGAGGTGCAGAGTTTGATGTGTTCAAGTTCACACAGCTGGTAAGTGGTACAGCCAAGATTTGAAGTTGGTAATATGGTTTCCATTGCTTTCTTATAAACTCTGAGTTAACGGCCCTTCCAGTTCTGTTCCCAGGGTATCCTATCACTTTTCCCATCAAGGACCACCCTCTACTTCTGAGCGCTTCCAGCCCTTCATTCCGGTTAGTCTACACTGTTTCTGTCCTCTAATGAGTCCTGCATTTGTCACCTTTGCTTCCATTGCTCTTTCTCCCCTGGCCCCGCCTGTCAGCATCTTGTGCAGCCTGCTGCTGCTTCTGCGTCGCTTCAGTTGTGTCCAGCTCTGTGCGGCCTGATAGACGGCAGCCCGCCAGGCTCCCCCGTCCCTGGGATTCTCCAGGCAAGAACACTGGAGTGGGTTGCCATTTCCTTCTCCAACGCATGAAAGTGAAAAGTGAAAGTGAAGTCGCTCAGTTGTGTCTGACTCTTAGCGATCCCATGGACTGCAGCCCACCAGGCTCCTCTGCCCATGGGATTTTCCAGGCAAGAGTACTGGAGTGGGCATCCCTCAGAGCCCCATTCCTTTGCCACCTCTTCTGGGAAGCCTTCCTTTAGTCATCTTCACTCAGCACTCCCATAATCCCTTGCCCACAGACACTCATGGCTCACTTATTTGTGTCTATTTCTCTCTCTAAAAGGTAAGTTCCCTGAGTGCTGAGAACATATATGTATCTTTAGATCTCCTCTGCAAGCAGTGGGCACAGTATACACACACACACACATACACACACACACATACACACACACACACACATACACACACACATACACACACACACACACACACACACACATACACACACACACATACACACACACACATACACACACACACATACAATCTTTCGGTTACACTTCTTGATTGCAATTAAGAGAAAGGAAAATTTCCTTGAATGCCTTGCACTTAACAAGAGATAACAATATTACCCCTCCTCACTTTGGCCACCATAGTTTAGGATTCCCAGTCCCTGTGTGGGAGTGACTGTTAACATCAAAACACTTTCCTTCATTCTCTCTCTGCGTTCATTTCTCTGAGATGGATGCTACCACTTCTCATCTGTGTCATGTTAGCAAACTGTCCCTTTGGTCTTTATATTAGAACTGATTTTCACTGGGTTTCAATTATTTCTTAGCTGTGATTTATTGATTAAGAGCAGCCTTTCATCCTGGTGGCACTTTCCAAGCTTGTGGTAATATAGGTTCCAGGGAGTTGCAAGGAAAGAGAAGAATAGCATCCCTGCCACTCCCCCTCCCTGCAGGTCTCCACCTTTCAACGTTTTGTGAAGCCGGCGGTCCTCTTCTTTCGGGGGTGGGCAGCAAGTTGAAAGGAAAATGGAGTTCAGTCACTTCTGCCACAAGTATTTCTGGGTCAAATGCAGGACAGATTTGAAAGCTGAACACAACTGTGTTTTCTGAGGATTTCAGCCAAGAATGTATTTGTGTTTGTCGTCTTCTTACATAGACGTGCCTTTTCCCAGACATGGCGGTGATTTTCCAACATGGCCTCCAGTAATCCTCACCTTCTGGAGTCAGGCTTTTGTCTTGTTTCCTCCCAAATGAAGTAAGGGAGCAGTTCTGTAAATAATGGGCTATTGCAGAAGGGATGGGTGTGATTAGAAGCTAAATCATAAAAGTGTGGCTTCCACTGTGAGGCCATGGAGAGGTCCGTGTGGCAGTGAATGGTCTCCTGCCAGGCGCCAGCACTCAGGACAGCCATGTGAGTGAATCATCTTGGAACAGATGCTCCAGCCCCAGCCAAGCCTTTGGACGACTGTAGCCCCAGCTTCAGCTCATGAGAGACTAGAGCTGGGTCAGCCCAGCCAAGTGGCTCCCCAGATCCTGACCTGCAGAATCCATGTGAGATGATAAATGTTTATGTTTGTGTTAAGTTGCCAAGTCTGGCACCAACTGCTTGTGCGGCCACAAGCAATATACATGGTATACAAAATTGCATTTTCTAGGCTCTTTGAGAGTCTATTGTGTTTTCAGTTCTAATAATACTTTTGGCACTACAGAGAGTCTGACTCTGTGATTGAAATTAAAAGTCAATGTAGTTGTATGTCTTGTGTTCATTTGTTATGCCTTATTCTGAAATTGAGTTTCAAACTGGAATGCCTTTGAGTACAGATGCTTCTGTAGAGTCCTTTGACCTGAATAGTTCAGCATTTGTATTAAGTTTTATTTCAGTGTCTATTCGGAATCCTAATCATAGCCCATAAGAAAGAATGTGACATTAATGTTGGACTTTGATGGTGTGCTTCAGTGAGTGCTAGGTTTTTTGTTTTTGTTTTTTTCTTTTAATCATAGCCATATGGTAAATGTTCTGTTTTGTTATGGTTCCCTTTTACTGGTGGGCATGCAGTGGGTATTTCTTGGAAATGGCCAATTTTTATTAAAATGTTTCTGGAATATCTGGCAAAAAAAAGTCAATGTAGAAAGGAAAATGGAAAGATCATCATAGTTTGGTCAAATGCTCAGCATAGTGAGATTGCCTCAGTTCTCTCCTTTGGGTGTGCCTGGACGCTTGGAACGGCCCCAAGACAAGCTTCCCTTACCTGCCCCTCTCCAAGCTCCTCTGCTCCCTGCTCTTGACCCCTCGCCCCCTCACAATGCACTATCACTGCCATGAGGGCACAGAGGCACCCACCAACCCCCTGGGCAACCTAGACGTCCACGCACCTTCCATCCACCAGGATCCCAACTGCTCTTATAAGGATGCTGTGACTTTGAACTTCGTGAAATGTTTTCTTCATCAACCCCAGAAGAGGAGATGGCCTGCTGAGACACAGATGCAAGTGCAAAACCAACAGAGGCCAGGTCTTCTTTTGGCAACTGGAAGAAAGAGCCGAAAGTAGTGAGGCAGGAGAACGTGAGTCATCCATGACTTTGACAGAATGAACCAGTCCCAGAGCCAGACGGACCCCTTTACCTGAATGAGCAGGTAAAATCACCAACAGTAACTTGCACAAAATGGGATCTCATCTTCCCATATGACAGTGATCTCTTTGTCAAGGGGACCTGGAGACAGCTGCAGCAGGAGTCCAGTCATGGACTGCTTTGCTCTGGTCTTGAAAAAGATGGACTTGCCTGCTCTTGTTTCAGAAGGGGACTCTGGCCATCGGGGGCTGTCTGTACCACCAGCCTGAAACACTGAACTCTTCTCTCCTCCTCTACCCTCCTCCTTCTCTGCCCTCTTCCATGCCAGCATACTTATAAAGTCCATCTAGATAGTGTGTTTAGGGCACTTTATTATTTAATGGAATTCTGCAGTGCTTTACTGGCCAGGAGTATGGAAAACATTGTGTAAAATTCTGTAGGAATGCATCTTGTTATTTAACAAAGATCATAACAGAAGCAAATATATTTATTAAGTGTGTACATGCTTTCCTGTAAAATGTTTAGGAATACAAGTCATCTCCAACTTAAATATTTGTGGTGGATCCATATAATTTAGAGAGAAATGCAAGTTAAAAGCTCCATGGTTAATGTGTTCAGTGTTCAAAACCATACCGAATCATTTAGGCATGAAAATATACTTCATCTACTTTGACTACATCTGCAAGACCCTGTAGCTGCCAAATTTTCAGTTGGATTTCTGTCTCATGGATAGAGTTTTTGAAAGATATTCTCAATAATTCCTGCTTTAGGGGCACACACAACACCTGCCACTGCCCACTTCAGATCACTTAGGGTTTTAATCTACGGATGCTCACACTACGAACAGGTCAGACATGGCTAAGTGTCTATGACAGTGACCTTGGTGGTCCAACACACTCCTGATAATTTAGCTGAGCCCCTGGCCTAAGGGAGGACAGGTGATTCTGGTCCTTTTCAGCCTCCTTAGAAGTTCAGGCCTTTCCTGAAGATCATGGTCAACTCCAAGTCTGTCTATAGGGGCAGGGTCAGCCGTCTGCCCCTCAAGCTCCTGATTTCTCTATCCTGCTTGCCCAGGGCTGGTCAATTCAGACCGACTCCAGGTGACACAGCACATTCTGGGACAGAATGGTGTCTGCCTTTTCCTGTTCACAGTGTCAATCAGGTGCTCCACACAGTCCCCTTCCCTACCCCCACCCCGCCCAAACCCAAGAGCTATCGTGTTACCAAAGCTTCCTGGGAACGTGTAATTCATCAAACAGAAACCCACAATGAGAAGTATGAACAAATTCTACAAGTGTTTGCTCCCCTGGGGGCAATCAGGGCAGAAAAGCACTTTGTGCTTCTTGTCTCGGGGAGACTCTGGAGGCCGCCCAGCCAGCTGCCCCTAAATCACAGTCATGAGTCACGTGTGCAAAGTCTGGAGGGGCGCACTGTTCTCCAGGAGGACTGTTGGTCCATCAGTGGCTGAGCTGGGCAGCTCTGCAGCAGTGGGCTTGTCTCATGGTCTCCCTCCTGTGGTCCCCTCTCCTCTGCCACATCCTCTCCAGTTTCCTCATTCTGTCCTCTCACCAGCCCTGTTCCTACAACCACACCTTTCTTACCACCAGCCCCCCACTACCCAGGCCAGCAGCTTTCATCCAAGGCCAGTCTCCTCTAGCCTGTTAAGACCCCAAGCTTCACCTCCTCACTTTCTCCAGGCTGGTACCTTGATAAAGTCTTCCCTGCTGATGTCCCAATTAGAGACCTCAGCACCTTCCAGAGCCTTCTCTGCTCTTGAGGGAGCACACACACATCCTACAATGCTCTGTGCACACGAATATAGCACACAGGCCTTCGGTAACCAAGAGGTGACTGTCTGGGGAGAAAGTGCAACCTTAAGGAGGGAACATGGTCATGGGGAGGATGTGTGGACCGTCTCTAGGGGCTGGATGGTAACCCTCCAATGAGACAAAGCTGGCAAACTTCAGCCCATAGCTAAACAGAGCTCACAAACAGCTTTTATTTTGCTTGTGCAATTTTCTAAAATTCTTATTTAGTTGTCATGCATGCTAAGTTGCTTCAGCCTTGTCCAACTCTTTGTGATGCTATGGACTAGAGCCTGCCAGGCTCCTCTGTCCCTGGGATTCTCCACACAAGAATACTGGAGTGGGTTGCCATGCCCTCCTCCAGGGGATCTTCCTGACCCAGGGATGAAACCAGTGTCTCTTAAGTCTCCTGCATTGGCAGCTGGATTCTTTGCCACTAATGCCACCTGGGAAGCCCACTTAGTTATCGACGTTGTACAATTAGGAGAATTCACATGAAAAACTGTATTTCTGGAGTCTTTCGAAAACTTGAAGATGTAGCCATGTAGGATCTATGTGGCCATGTGTAGGTTTAGGGGGACTAAAGACTATACCAGAATTTATTTATTTATGTGGCTGTGCCAGGTCTTAGTGGTCACGCATGGGATCTTTGATCTCATGTAAGATCTTTAGTTGCCACTTGTGAACTCTCACTTGCGGCCTGTGGGATCTAGTTCCCTGACCATGAATCAAACCCAGGCCCCGTGCATTGGGAACTCAGAGTCTTAGCCACTGGACTGCCAGGGAAATTCCTGTGCCTGAATTTAACATGCCATTGGGGCTGCTCTACTTTCCTGGGGCCCTAAGGGCTTCAGACTGGGGAAGGTCTTGCTTCCCCAGGGGACAGGCAAGGGGCCACCAGCTCCCTGGGTAACCAATGCCAGGTGAGGATTTGGAAGAATTCGGAGTCAGGATTCTCTGCTTAGTACCTGCACGTCTGGAATCAAAAGCAAGTAAGTGACAAACTTGCACCTGAATAAACATGGTTTCTCAGTGATGCTGATGTCAACACTTCTAACCAACTCAGAGGCTATGTCACTCAGGAAGTTTCTCAGAGGTCAAGGAAAATCAGTTTTGGAGAGGCCCCTGGGGAAGGGAAGGGTGGGGGTTGCTGGTTTCAGGGACAAGTGACCTGTAGTCACATAGGGTCCGTGCTTGGTTTAATGCTCTGCTGATGTTATCTAAAATTAATGATGTTTTGAACAAGGGTCCCATAGTTTCATTTGCACTAAGAATCTGCCAGCAGTACAGGAGACCTGGGTTCAATCCTTGGATCAGGAAGATCCCATGGAGAAGGGAATGATAACCCATGCCAGTATTCTTGCCTGGAGAATTCAATGGACAGAGGAACCTGGTGGGCTATAGTCCATGAGACTGCAAAGAATCAGATATGACTGAGCAATTGACACTTTCAATATCAAGCAATTTCCCCCAATGATGTAGCCAGTCCTAGCAGAGCTTAACCAATCCAGGACCACCCATCTCACCAAAGAGATATTTTTTACATGAGATGCTTTTTTAAAAATTTTATTACTGTTTGACCACCCTGCTCTGGCATGCAGGATCTTAGTTCCCCAATCAGGGATCGAACCCATGCTTCCTGCAGTGAAACTCAGAGTCTTAGCCATTGGACCACCAGGGAATTCTCCAGATAAGATGCTTTAAAGAGACTTGAAATGTTGATGGATGCCCCCGGGGCTCTGGTGCTCTGAGCAGACAGTGATTTCATGTGAACTGTGCCCATCAGTGAAATTAGAGAATCCAGTCAATAGACGATGGAGCTTCCAAGAGAATGTGGGAAAAACTTAACACACTGTTAAGTAATTAGAGGGCTGCTGCTGTCTCAGGGGGCTGAAGTTAACAACATCTTTTCTGCTTTAAGAAAATTTTCAGATTGTTGGATGGGTGGACCTGAGTCAGCTGGGCTACATGTGGAGTTGTGGTGTTGGTGTTGTGAAACTGCAATGCTCACAGCCTTCAAGTAAATGTAAATGTTTTGGAAACCTCTGGAAAGTAATCTGCTCAGGGTTGTTACTTTTCTTCCAAAGGAGTGCACATAAATACCTGGCTGCCACAGCAGTAACTTAGACAAATGCTTTTAGGACTTAAACTCCTGAAATGGAGTATTTCTGCAAGTGTATTAGAGTGATGAAAGTGAAAGAGGAGAGTGAAAAAGTTGGCTTAAAGCTCAACATTCAGAAAACGAAGATCATGGCATCTGGCCCCATCACTTCATGAGAAATAGATGGGGAAACAGTAGAAACAGTGTCAGATTTTATTTTTTGGGGCTCCAAAATCACTGCAGATGGTGATTGCAGCCATGAAATTCAAAGACGCTTACTCCTTGGAAGAAAAGTTATGAACAACCTACACAGCATATTGAAAAGTAGAGACATTACTTTGCCAACAAAGGTCCATCTAGTCAAGGCTATGATTTTTCCAGTGGTCATGTATGGATGTGAGTGTTGGACTGTGAAGAAAGCTGAGCACTAAAGAATTGATGCTTTTGAACTGTGGTGTTGGAGAAGACTCTTGAGAGTCCCTTGGACTGCAAGGAGATCCAACCAGTCCATCCTAAAGGAGATCAGTCCTGGGTGTTCATTGAAAGGAATGATGCTAAAGCTGAAATTCCAGTACTTTGGCCACCTCATGCAAAGAGCTGACTCATTGGAAAAGACTCTAATGCTGGGAGGGATTGGGGGCAGGAGGAGAAGGGGATGACACAGGATGAGATGGCTGGATGGCAACACCGACTGGATGAACATGAGTTTGAGTGAACTCCGGGAGTTGGTGATGGACAGGGAGGCCTGGTGTGCTGCGATTGAGGGGGTCGCAAAAAGTCGGACACAACTGAGCGACTGAACTGAACTGAACTAATTAGAGTCTTTTGCTAAAATTCTAGCTCATACCTGGTGCTGTGCTCAGTCACTTAGTTGTGTCTGACTCTCTGTGACCCTGTGGACTGTAACCCTCCAGGTTCCGCTGTCCGTGGAATATTCCAGGCAAGAATACTGGAGTGGATTGCCTTTTCCTCCTCCAGAGAATCTTCCTGACCCAGAGATTGAACCCATACTTCTTGCGTCTCCTGCACTGGCAGGCAGATTCTTTACCACTGTGTCACCTGGGAAGCTCATATGTGGACCTTATAGTAATTAAAAGATGAAATGAGGAAATTCTTTGGTGGTCCAATGATCGGGACTCTGTGCTTCCACTGCAGGAAACTTAGGCTTGATCCTTAGTAGGGAAACTGTTGACACAGGATGAGATGGCTGGATGGCAACACCGACTGGATGAACATGAGTTTGAGTGAACTCCGGGAGTTGGTGATGGACAGGGAGGCCTGGTGTGCTGCGATTGAGGGGGTCGCAAAAAGTCGGACACAACTGAGCGACTGAACTGAACTGAACTAATTAGAGTCTTTTGCTAAAATTCTAGCTCATACCTGGTGCTGTGCTCAGTCACTTAGTTGTGTCTGACTCTCTGTGACCCTGTGGACTGTAACCCTCCAGGTTCCGCTGTCCGTGGAATATTCCAGGCAAGAATACTGGAGTGGATTGCCTTTTCCTCCTCCAGAGAATCTTCCTGACCCAGAGATTGAACCCATACTTCTTGCGTCTCCTGCACTGGCAGGCAGATTCTTTACCACTGTGTCACCTGGGAAGCTCATATGTGGACCTTATAGTAATTAAAAGATGAAATGAGGAAATTCTTTGGTGGTCCAATGATCGGGACTCTGTGCTTCCACTGCAGGAAACTTAGGCTTGATCCTTAGTAGGGAAACTGAGATCCTGCAAGATGTGTGGTTCAGCAAAAAAAAAAAAAAAAGGGAATTGATAGATTGTTATGGGTTGAATTGTGTCTTCGCCAAAGCAAATGTTGAAGTCCTAAGGCCCAGTACTTCAGAATGTGACATTGTTTAGAAATAGGGTCAATGTTGATGTAATTAGTTGAGATGCAATCACACTGCAGTTGGTAGAAGCTTAATCTAATGTGACCAGTGTCCTTGTAAGAAGAGGGAAGGACGCACAGACACCCAGGTGAGACAGCCACATGACAATGACCGAGGCAGAGATGAAATACTACAGCTGCTGGACGGTGAGTGTCAAGGTTTGGCAGCCACCCCAGTAGGGGATGGGGCTCTGAAGGCTTCTTCTCTGCAGCTTGTTGAGGGCCTTTGATTTTGAACTTCACCCCTGAAAGTGTGGGAGAGCATACTTCTGTTGCTTCAAGCCACCCAGGTTGTGGTAGCCAGCCAGCAGTCCTAAGAAACTAACCTGAAATATATAGGTCTTCCTCAAATATATCTTTTTTCTTTTTGGGTAAATCCAATTCTTTGTAAATCTCTAGATTTACAATTTAAAAGAAAAAGAGGCACTCCATATTTTTTTTTATATCTAGATCTCACTTAAAGCTCCCCAAATGTTGGCCTCATTAGTAAACTTCAGTATTTTTAATGCGTGCTGTAGTGCTTAGTAATATAATACTATTAACAAGAGATGACTCTAGTCTATGAGTATTACATTAAAGAGAGTAGCTTTCATGAACAAGGGTGTAACTATCATAGTGAATGTGTAGGAATCTTCGAATGTGATCACGGGCTGTGGCACTTTTGTCTCTCGTTCTTAAGTTTCTCTGTAGGCTTAGTCCTATCCTTGTTCAGGCTGAAAGAACTAGAAGATTTCCTGGTTATTTACAGTTTTTTTCTGGTCACTTTCAGGCCCAACCTAAAAATTAATATGCTCAGGTCTCTATGGTATTAAAGCTTGAACCTTCTCTGAAACTTCTTTCCTGTTCATCCATCCAGAATTAATACGTGAGCACAGAGTGAACTTCTGGAGTGATGGAGCCAGTACACTTTTGGAGCGTTTGCAATAACACTTAGCTGTTCTAATGAACACAAGCTGTGCTACTGATCCAGAAGCAGGTGCATAAGCGAACTGTGAGGCTCATGGGCCAGATGGAAATAAGTGACGCATAAAATCCATGCGTGATATTTATTTCCCAGAAAAGTGATGCACCGACTGAAGGTTTTCTGAGTCGCTTTAAGACATCATTTAATGCCCATAAGAGGTCTGCTAACTAGCTGCATCCTGGGGCACGTCCTGGGGTTGGTCTAACGAGTCTGTAAATAAACATGATCCATGTATAATCTTAGCGTGAATGAGCCACACTAGCAAAACTCCCTCATTCCCATTCTAGTTTATCATGTGCACTCAGAAAATTTACTAAAACCTCCAGGAGGTTTGGCCAAAGGAAGTTACGAGTCTTGATCTTGCAAACAAAACCATTGCTGCTGTCGTCTTGCTTGTCTGCTTAAAATTTAATCTTAATTACGGTCATTCAAACCATAGCCAGGGGAAATGTGGCATCTGGAAAGATAGCTATTTAAGGAAACAAAGAGTTCAGCTTTTAAAACAGGCTATAGGGATGTATGTGCAATCACTAACTTTCCCTCTTAGGAAGGCAAACCAGCACTCTGGGTCTCTCCCAGTGAATACACTATGATCGACACCTTGGCCATAGGATGTTAATATCTGAAAGGATTCTCTATACCTGCCTGACTCCGGGGAGAGAACTGAGTAAGTGAACACTCTTTGAGTCTGAAAGCAGTTTCATGGAGGAGGCTATGCAGTGCCGGAGTCTCAGGTTTGGAGGAACATGAGAGAGCTATGACCCGGAAGATCTTTCCCGGCAGTGACTCACTCAGTGGTGCTTCTTCATCTCAAAATGATGCTCAGACACAGTACTCACATTCAGTGGCTCCTTCATAGACATTTACTGGAGGAGGAACTCCTAGTGAGAGGCTGCATTGTGTAGACAGGGCTACACTGGCTAGCTCTGCCCCTTATTTCCTGTGTGGTTTTGACAAGTTACTTAGCTTCTCTGTGTTTCCATTGCCTCATCTGCAAAATGAGGAGTTGTTGTGAGGATTAAACAGTGGTTCAGCTGATAAAGAATCTACCTGCAATGCAGGATACCTGGGTTCGAATCCCTGGGTAGGATCTATCCCATGGATAAGTGAATGGCTACCCACTCCAGTGTTATTGCCTGGAAAATTCCATGGGTGTAGGAGCCTGGTGGACTGCAGTCCATGGAGTTGCAAAAAGTTGGACATGACTGAGAGACTAACATTTCCACTTTTTTTTTCTTCAGAAAAGAAACAATTATGATACTAATAGCAGGGTTATATAAGTGTTGCTGTTGTTATTACAGTAAAAGTATTAATATCCTCCTTGAATGCTGACTTTCAGAATGTTGAAGTGGTTCTCCATATTTCATTAGCTCATTAGAAGAGTATAGAAGAGTTATAGCTTATCAAGATGATATTTTCATGTCCAAATAGCATTTGATATTTAAAAATCTTGAAGTTTTTTTAAATTAACATATGCAGTCGAGTACTTATTCATTAAATTTACTGCTTGCCAAATTCCATGCTAGGTACTAAGGAAACCAAGCAGTTAGTGAAAGTTAACGTGTTAGTCACTCAGTTGTGTCTGACTCTTTTGTGACCCCATGGACTGTAGCCCGCCAGGCTCCTCCATCCATGGGCTTCTCCAGGCATGAATACTGGAATGGGTAGCCATTCCAGGGAAAGTGAATGGTAAACGAAGTCATTCTTTGTCTTTCTTCTAAGTTTTTATAATCTAAATCCTATTGGTTAAAAAACAATTTTTTTGTCCAGTCGCACAAATTTTATGAAACCACTTTGACATTGTATCTTAAATATTTATACTTCCATAAACTGGCCCTCACAGGACCATTTTGCAGCCTTCTTTGGCTTACAAACAAAGCTTCCATTAAAGAAGAAATTAACTGATGTTTAGTGTATTTGTATAAGAATAATTTCATTTCTAAAAGTAGATTAGATTTATTTGAAACAGACATTTTAAAAAAGTTCTAAGTGCATTATTTTGTATTTATTTTTCCCCTCATTAAGTGAAAAACAGAAGGCGTCTCAACATAGTAGGAGAGTGGGTGACTGAGGGTGCCGAGGCTGTGACCCCTGGGAGGGTGTAGCTGACACAGGCTGTCACTACCTCTTCTGGGTTCACGAATGCCATGTACCTGATGGCATTCTTCTTCATAGAGTCTGGATGCCACCTCACAGTCCAGCTCCAAGCAGAGCAGTAAGTGAATTCCCCCTGGACACAGGGAGTCTTCATTTGAGGTGAGACTTGTTTTCACCCCAAGTCTGCAGGAGACTGTGGTTAGCAGTCAGGTACATGCTTATCTTTAAAGGCTCCGTATTAGTACCTAGTGCTGGGGTAACTCAGTATTACAGTCTGGATGGCTTAAACAATAGAAACGCATTGTCTCCCAGTTCTGGAGGCTCCAAGTCCAACACTGGAGATGAGGCAAGACTGTGCTCTCCAAAGGCTCTGGGCGAGGATTCTTCCTTGCTTCTTCTAGCTTCTGATGGTCCTGGCAACCCTTGGCTTGTAGGTACAATCCTGTGATCGTTGCCTCACATGGCGTTCTCTGGGCGTCTGCACTCTGTCTTCCTCCAGACACTGTGTGTCTGTATGTCTGTGTGGCTGTGTCTCTTTTCCTCTTGGAAGGACAGCAATCATTTTAGATTAGGGGCCCACCTACTTCAGTATGACCTCACCCACTACATTTACAGTGATCATATTTCCAAATTCAGTCACATTTGTGGAGCTGGTTCCAAAGTGTGGGGAGGTGTGGGTTTAGCACGCAGGACACTGGGGGTGCCCGTGGGTTCTGTGGCAAGATCGTCAGGTGAGGCAATGGGCACATGGTTCTAAGAAGGACTTGAATTTAGTGGGCAGGGACACTGTTCAATCTGGTACAGGCTTTGTCTTCTCTCTTCATCACACAGCTGGCTTTTCCCCAGCAGTAGCTGCTGGCTTGGTCTTGGAGGCTAAGAAAGAGGGCTGGCACAGGAGACATGGGACACAAGTGATGGGGAGAGGCCGTGAGAGGCTCTGTCTGCCGGCAAAGGGTAGTGATGGTGGATGAGATGCTTGGAATATGCACCTGGGAGAGGTGGGGGCCTGCACACTAGGAAGAGGGACACATTTCACCCACTCACAGCTTGGTTCACAGCTGGATCCAACCCACAACTGCAGACTGCCCTGCTTACCGTCCCTCCTCCACTCCCCCACATCGCCTGTGTGGAGTCTGGCTAGTTCCTCTCCCAGCCCGACTGATTGTACAGGACCAACTAGGGGATAGGGACTTCCCTGGCAGTCCAGTGGTTGAGACTCTGCTCTTCCACTGCAGAGGTCACAGGTTTGATTCCTAGTTGGGGAGCTAAGGTCCTGCCTACTGTGGGGCCAAAATAATGGGGCATACAGCACAGCTGGTAAGTTAGATTCTGACCCTGTTTCCCAAAAAGTCTTCACATTTCTTGGTTCACCAGAATCACGAATTTACTAGAAGTTTTATTTTCTAAAATGTCGGCCACAGTCACAGTCGCAGTCCTGCAATGTCTATGGTGACAGATATAGACGTACCTGGAGGCTTATCTTCACTCATTACGCTTTGCAGCATTTCTGGGCTTCTCTGTACAGAACCTCTTACTAAGGGTTCAGACAGCCAAAGGGCATCTGTGGAATTTTTAATAATTCTCTCTCTCCGTGGGTTGAGCAGTTGGGGCAGAGAAGGTTAATGCCACTTATTACTTATTCTACAGCTTACTGCCTTGCAGTCTACACTAAGGACATTATGCAACTCACTTCTCGCCTCATTTTCTGGGCAGTAGCATTGTTGCGGCACTATGTTATAATTTTGCTAGTTTTTCAAACGTAATGTATGCAACATAGTGACATAGATTTTTCTGTTATCTTAAACATAAAAGCTGGAAAGAAGTACCATTCTCTGCTTTTTTCAACATATTATGTTTCCTAGGATCAACATAATTCTCTGCACAAGGTTCTGACAGACTATTCTCTTCCAGTTAAAATAAATTTTTTTTCCAGTTAGATAATTAGATTTCTTGGTGACATGATCAATTTACATATTTATGTAACTTTACAATTATGTCTGATCCTTTTATTATTCCACAACTAAGATGTTTTGGTCTGTCTGTAAAGATCCATTCTTTTTATATTTCAAAACAATTGCCACGTCACATCACCAGTTTCAAAATGTACCATGAAACTCATACTGTGACTGAATAGTCATTTCTATAGAAATCAATGTATTTGATTAAGCACTTATGGAGGATTGATGCTGCTGCTCCTGAGGTCTTTGTGGAGCAAAACCAGAGAGAGTAAATGAGTGAGAAAGAACAGAATAAGGCTGAGAACAGAGGGCAGTGTCTGGGGAGTCATGAAGCTTGTCCCCAAGTGGTTCTGGGCCGTGGCTCTCCACCCTTGCTGCACAGTGGATTCACCTGGGAACTTTGAGCACTGATGCCCAGGCCTGGCCCCTAGAGACATTGACTTCATTGATATGAGGTGGACCAGCATCAGATTTTCATCCCACGTGTCAGGGAACCAGAAACTGCACACCTAGTGGATGCCATATATAATTGCCAATTGATTTCAGAACATCTCAGTTCTTGAAGTAGAGAAGGGGAAAGGAAAAACTTCCTTCCTCACTTAAAAATAAAACTTGGCTACTTCAAATCTGGAACCAGACTAGAGATCTCTGTGAGGAGTGGGTTTATGGTCCCTTGAACGCTGCTTGTGCCCCGAGGCTCTCTCACAATGACCCTGGCTCCACCAAGCCAAGCTCCAAAGGAAGGAAAGGGGATGCTCCATGTATATAACTCCCTGGCTCAGTACTAGGCTCACAGACCAGCCCTAAAGGGTTTGTGCAGAACTGAGGAGGCTGGGACTTTCGGGTAAGGTCTTACTAATGACCAGACTGGAAGGTAAAAGATCACAGCTCCACTACTCAAAAAGCCTCAGGGTGGAAGGCAGGGTCTCTTGCAGCTTGGTTTCTTTCTCTTTCAAATGAGTGGAATCGTCAATCTTGAAGGTAGGTTATCTGCAGGGTTGGGGGCAGGTACTTAATGAGATAGCATTTATAATATAGCATCTGACACATCATTGGCTATAAGTGATGGGGAACTTTGGGGATTGTAAGATTCAAACTATTATAAACCTACGACACATGCTTCAGATAAGACTAGCTTGGGACCTGCTAAGCTGGTTGTGGGTTCACTTCCCTCTTCAGTTCAGTTCACTTCAGCTCAGTCACTCAGTCATGTCCGACTCTTTGCGACCCCATGGAGTGCAGCACGCCAGGCTTCCCTGTCCATCACCAATTCCTGGGCCTTGCTCAAACTCAAGTCCATTGACTCAATGATGCCATACAGCCATCTCATCTTCTGTTGTCTCCTTCTCCTCCTGCCTTCAATCTTTCCCAGCATCAGGGTCTTTTCCAATGAGTCAGTTCTCAGCATCAGGTGGCCAAAGGACTGGAATTTCAGCTTCAGCATAAGTCCCTCCAATGAATATTCAAGGCTGATTTCTTTCAGGATGGACTAGTTTGATCTCTTTGTGGTCCAAGGGACTCTCAAGAATCTTCTCCAACACCACAATTCAAAAGCATCAAGTCTTCAGCACTCAGCTTTCTTTATGATCCAACTCTCACATCCATACGTGACCAGTGGAAAAATCATAGCCTTGACTAGATGGACCTTTGTTGACAGAGCGATGTCTCTGCTTTTAAATATACTGTCTAGGTTGGTCATAACTTTCCTTCCAAGGAGTAAGCATCTTTTAATTTTATGGCTGCAATCACCATCTGCAGTGATTTTGGAGCCCAGAAAAATAAACTCAGCCGCTGTTTCCCCATCTATTTGCCATGAGGTAATGGGACCAGATTCCATGATCTTCATTTTCTGAATGTTGAGCTTTAAGCCAACTTTTTCACTCTCCTCTTTCACTTTCATCAAGAGGCTCTTTAGTTCTTCTTCACTTTCTGCCATAAGGGTGGTGTCATCTGCATATCTGAGGTGATTGATATTTCTCCTGGCAATCTTGATTCCAGCTTGTGCTTCTTCCAGTCCAGCGTTTCTCATGATCATGAGACGTATCTTCAATTTGTTTGTCCCACTGTTATATGTCGGAACTACATGAGGAAAAGGATAAATCTTAGTCAGACAACAAGGTACAAGTCAAGATTGAACGAAGGACTGGACGTACGTCCAAAAAGTTCTCCGTCCAGTCCACCAGACCTCAAGGGTAGAGAAAGTCTTAAAAAGGTGTCAAATAACACTAGGTGTGTCAGTTTCCGAAACCGTCTCTATATGGGTCGGGGAAACGGAACACGACCTCGGGTAACATTGTGTTGCGTTATGTGCCACGTTGTGCTGCGTTGCGTCACTTCGGTTGCGTCACTTCAGGAGTCTCTGTGTGTCCTCATTCTCCGCCTAAAAAAAGAAAACAATAAAAATTTTGTATTAAAATACCAATGTAAATAAATAAGCAAACAAAAACTGGTACGACCCGGAAGCAACACCGAGTCCGAAAGAGATCAACGTCACTCACCCCAGTCGAGAAAAGCCTCACACACCCGAAGAGTAACACTACCAAAGAGAACAACGTCTCGTGTCCGACATTCTGTGTGCCCGAAGTCTTCGACGCCGAGGGCCCTAGATCAATGTCCGAGTCATCGACACCGTGTGCCTGAACCGACGGGTCTCCGTACACCCTAGAAGGACCTTGTTCCTACCTTGGGTGCAGAGGACCTAATCGTCCGGTCCTCTGAGGAAATGGTCACTCGGTGGTCCCTTCGGACCTTACACCTAAAGATTTCCTTCCTCAGAACACGGTCGGAGGTATCGTGTACTGTTCGTCTCATGTCTCCGATGTGTTCGAAGAGTCTTCCACTCGCAGGAAGACCCAGTGATCTTAGTCGGGGTAAGATTGTCTCTAAAGGTCTCCTCCTTCACTTCGTGGAGTAAGAGGGTTCGACCTCCCGTTATGAGGCGACAATAACGATAACTATAATAATGTCGATAATCTCAACCATTCAGTGAGTAGTACTGTTGTGCCCTGGACACCGTGTCCCTAAAAGTCTCCCAACGAGGACTCGACCACGGTCACCGAGCAGACCAGACAAAGACCCAGTACCGTTCTATTCGTGTCTTGCACTCTCATCCACAAAAATCTCTGTTGGCTACAACGGTCCCCTGGTCACCATGTCTGTCCCCAGTCTGTCGTCCCAAACCTCGTCAGACTCGCTGCACTGTGAGTGAACCACTCATCCTCTGCTGTGACCGACGTCTAGTCGGCACGGGACTCCCTGGTGCGGGGCCAGGTACTACTGGACCAGGAAATGGTGTGTATCTACCGGACTCCACCATCGGAAACCTTAGTAAGGCGTAAAACGTCTACCTTTTTGTTGCCGAGTCGGGTGTCGTCTCAGTCCACTCTCCTCTTCACCTCAGTAGTAGCCTGAAGTGTGGGCTAAGGAGTCGGTGACAGAGTGTTGTCGGAGTTTGGTTGTTCCACAACTTTTCGACTTGGATTTATGACCTTTCCGAAATCTCGAGGTCGAGGTGTGTGGGCCCTGGGGAGAACAGAGAGACAGTTATTTCTTTTGTTTACTATAGAAACATAGTAAAAACCCTGGAGCAGCTCTGTAGAGGGGAGAAGTGTGATTTCCTGTGATTTTAAAAGAGCAACCACTACCAGACTGAGCCTATACTGAGGAGAGATGGGAGAGACCTGCATTTCTGTGTATTTGTATTGTATTCTGAGCCAAGGAGGGTAGCATGTAGCCAGAAGTGGAGATTAGTTTCACTCATTCCCTATTTTGGGGCAACTAACATGTGGTAAGCACACTGTTCTTGGTGCTGAGAATATAAACTCCAATTAGCCACCTCCTCCTCTTCCAGAGTTTACAATCTAGTGGGAGGGACAGATGACTTAACAGACACCTTCTGCTGACAATGAGAAGCCTAGTGCTACTACTGTTTTGAAAAATGAAAGTGAAGTTGCTCAGTCGTATCCGACTCTGTGACCCCGTGGACTGTAGCCTGCCAGGCTCCTCCGTCTACGGGATTCTCCAGGCAAGAATACTGGAGTGGGTTGCCATTTCCTTCCCCAACTAGTGTTTTAGGAAGTGGAAAAAGTGAACAGAGGAGTCCCTGCCCTCATGAAATTTACATTCCAGCGGGAGAGTGAGTCAGTTAACAAGTACATACGCACTTTTCAAGAAGTCATTCGAATGAGGAGAAAAGAAAGCGATCAAGCTGTGAGAGGGTGCAGACAGGAGGCCTGCTGAGGAGGTGACCTTGGAGCAGAGATGTGATCACAAAAAGGCTTGATGGGTGATGTGACAGATGGTGGCCAATGAGCAGACATGAGAGCAACACCGAGCTGAGACCAAGGTTATCTTGAAGAGCTTAGTCCAGAAGGTGAGACCTGAGATGATCCTGGAGGGGGTGAGGTGTCAGCCTGGCACCATGGGGAGCTTGGAAAGGGTGTGTGAAAGTGAAAGTTAAGTCACTCAGTCATGTTCGACTCTTTGCGACCCCGTGGACTGTATGGAGCCCACCAGGCTTCTCCGTCTATGGGATTCTCCAGGCAAGAGTACTGGAGTGGGTTGCCACTTCCTTCTCCAGGGGATCTCCAGGACCAAGAGATTGAACCCAGGTCTCCCACATTGCAGGCAGATGCTTTAACCTCTGAGCCACCAGGGAAGGGGGGTATAGGCACAGGTAAAAGTAGATGGTGAGTGTTCTGTATCTGGGAATCCACGTTCAGGGAGATGTTGGGCAGAGAGTGAGGTATGTGTGTGTATGTGCTGTGGTGCGGCATGTCTGAACAGATGTTGGAGCAAAAAGTAAGGGCTGGAGCAAGAAAAGCCTGTGTGCAATGCGAGGTTGTTCGTACTTTAGCCTGAGAGGACTGGTGGATATGGAGGGATTTTTTAAGCCTAGGATCTTGATCACATTTGCTTTCAGAAATCTCTCCGTGGGAGCAGTATAGAGAATGGATGGAAGGCAGGTCATGAAGACAAAGTCGGAGAGCACGGGAAACATCCAGGGGAGAGTATGAGGACCAGAGGAGGCAGATCTTAGATCCAGACACACACAGGACCATAAAGATTTGCTTATTGATCGGACAAGGTGGACAAGAGAATGAGGGAGACGGTTCTCAAGCTTCTAGATTAAACAAAAAAGTGAGTGGTGCTAAATAGTCCTGGCAAAAAGAAACTAGGAAAAGGAAGTAGGACCTAGGAAGTCGGTGATGTCATTTAGAATTTGTTACTTTGAGGTGACTTCAAGGCATGCAGGTGAAGGCGCCAACTGGGTAAGCAGTGGCTATCTGTGTTTCCTCCTTATTGGAACTTGTCGATGGAAACACTGAGTCTGCTGTGTCATGACTGGAGCAGGTTCCCTGTGGAGATGTTTCCCACCATTCACTGCACACCCCTGGAGTCAGGACATGCTTATGGCCGTGGTTTCTCTGCAACATTATTGGAACTATGGTGAGTTCTCTCTGCGGTGTTTAGGATCCCTTCACACCTAACAGCAGGTACTGTTCTAGGTGCTTTTACTCCAGGTGCCCATTCTCCCTCAGAACAACCTGGGAAACAAGTGCTACTGATCCCTTTATAGATGGACAAATGGAGGCACAGCGAGGTTAACTAACTTGCCAAGGTCACACAGTGCCTAAGCGGCAGAAGTGAGGGGAAGTTGCTTTTTGTGACCCCATAGACTGTAGCCTGCCAATCTTCTCTGTCCACGGGATTTTCCAGGCGAGAATACTGGAGTGGGTTGCCACTGCCTTCTCCATAAGTGCCAGAGGCCAGATTCAATCTAGGCACTTGGGATGCGGGCTTTGGGCTGGGTTGTTGTTGTTTAGTCATTAAGTCACGTCCCACTCTTTGCGCTGCGCGGACTGCAGCACGCCAGGCTCTGCTACCCAGGTCTATCCTCCAGTTCTCCACTATCGCCCAGAGTTTGCTCAAATTTGTGTCCACTGAGTGGGTGATGCTCTTTAACCATCTCATCCTTTGCCTTCAATCTTTCCCACACCCTATTCTTGCCCTGAGGCTGGAGGTTCTACCAATCCCTGATGGCCTTCTGTCTTTACCCTCCAGGGACTCCCCTGTTTCCTAAGGGAGTGTGGAGGTTCAGCAAAGGCCATGCTCATGTCCAGAACATTCCTTTTTAGTTCTTTTGCAGCACTTCCAGGAGGATCACACTCGAGTTCTGTGTCAGTCATTTGGGGTCAAAATTGTTGACCAGAACACTTAGTTTAATAGTGACAGAAAGAGAGCACTGGAGAAATAAACCATCCTGGAGTGTGCCAGGATTGACGCTCCTAGGTATGGTTCTGGCTGACAGCAGCTCTTTTCCAATTCTGGGAAATCTGTTCAGTAGATTGTGAGCAGCAGCCTTTAGAAATAATAGAACAGAACAGAATAGGATGTGTCAGAGTGTATTACATGTAATATGGGTAAGTTATGTGTGTCGACATATATTTAGGTCATGCCAGAAACGTATTTCTTATTGTGGTTTGTAATAAAAAAATGTTTGAACGAACTGGGCTAGAATAGCCTTTACTGTGCTAACCATCCATGACCAAAACAGCATTCACTGTACTGTTTTGCTCTCAAATGAATTGAGATCAACAGATATTTGTGTTGCTGTTACTTAGCTGCTAAGTCAAGTCCGACTGTTTGTGACCCCATAGATTGTAGCCCACCGGGGTCCTCTGTCCATGGGATTTCCCAGGTTCTTTACCACTGAACCACTAGGGAAGCCCCCTGAATCTGTGTATTTTAACAGTAAAGACACTTGCATAGTGCTTGGGCACTAAAGGCAACATACCTGTAGATCTAAAGCTTGGATCAGGATTCTGCTGGAGATGGTTCATCTGGAGAGTCTGTGACAGGTGGATGGTAGGTTGTCAAAGTAGAAGAGTCATTAGCAGACAAAGTCACCTTGAGTGAGCGTATGAATGAATAACGAAGCAGAGGGAAGAACCGTGGAGAACCGCTTATCTTGAAGGTGGAGATGAAGGAAAAGGAGTTCACCAGAATCACTGTGATGGGCTTCCCAGGTGGCGCGAGTGCTAAAGAAAGTGAAAGTGAAAGTCACTCAGTCGTGTCTGACTCTTTGAGACCTCAAAGACTATACAGCCCATGGAGTTCTCCAGGCCAGAATACTGGAGTGGGTAGCCTTTCCCTTCTCCAGGGGATCTTCCCAACCCAGGGATTGAACCAAGGTCTCCCGAATGGCAGGTGGATTCTTTACCAGCTGAGCCACCAGGGAAGAACCTGTCTGCGATGTAAGACACAAAGAGACATGGGTTTGATTCTTGGGTCTGGAAGATCCCCTGGAGGAGGGCACGGCAACCCACTCCAGTATTCTGGTCAGCAGAGTCCCAAGGACAGAGGGGCCTGGTCACAAAGACTCGGACACAACTGAAGTGACTTAGCATGCATGGATGCCTGGTGATGGAATAGACAGAGGTGGGAGCAAAAGCAGGAGGATGTTGGCCAGGAGAGATTCAAGACTGTCAAGTGTGGCAGGAGTTCAAAGTAGAGAAGAGCTGAAAAAGCACAGACTGAATCGAGCAACATGAAGACTTTGCTTGGCAGTGGTGGCAGTCACACTGCAGAGGGCTGAGTGTGCGTGAAGACAGAGATGTTGGGGAATGGACAACTCTCCAGAACACTGGACAGTGAAAGAGGGAGGGCAGGAGGCCATTGGCTGGACAGGGGAGAATCGGCTTCTCTCGAGAGTTTAGTCTCACAGAAAAAGATGAAATATTTGATAAGCGAGGCTTACAGGAAGCCACAGGGATACTTAATCTTTGTTAGAAGGGATGCAATGAAGTTATGGGTTTCTCCTCCTGTTTTTCATCATCTCTGAACTGTCACAGAAGAATTTCTGTTAATTGCTAAGACAAAGAACTGTGACAGTGACTGGTTGATTCTGGTTATTTATGCAAATAGTGGCTAAGTTCATTTAAGAATTATGATTTCAAATTGTAATACATAATACAATCAAATGCCCAGAATTAGGAAGGGAAAAAAAATCAGTGGGGGAAGGGGAGAGGAAGTAGTAGCCAAAAGGAAACTATGCTGATATAGGTTAACAATATCACTTCTCTCACTCCATAAAGAATAATGAAATGATGGACTGTATTCTGAAAACTAAAAATACTGTGAACAGTTGATAGAATCCCAAAGAACAGATGATATTTTCTCTACTTTTATAATGAAAAACAGACTTATTAAGTTACTTTTTGTTTGTCTTTTTGTTTTATCACATCTTTGAGAGAAATCAGGGGCAGGCATCTTATCACTGACCTGTATGAGTTAAGATAAGAATTCTCTGTTGAGGTCTGTAGCTTTGGGGGCTGTAATTATCACAGTCTCAAGGTAGATTCCCAAGTGTTGCATAATTATTGCGGCAATTAGCCTTTAAAAAGTAAGGAAATTGAGTCTAAGTATGAACATTTGTATTTTAGTCCTTCTTTCCTCTAGGAATGAAGAAAGCCTTGGGACCCTTGATTTTCACCCTTTCCTAACAACCTTTAGTTAGGATTTTTCCAGTAGTCATGTATGGATGTGAGATTTGGACTATAAAGAAAGCCGAGCGCCAAAGAATTGGTGCTTTTGAACTGTGGTTTGGAGAAGACTCTTGACAGTCCCTTGGACTGTGAGGAGACCCACCAAGTCACTCCTAAAGGAAATCAGTCCTGAATGTTCATTGGAAGGACTGATGCTGAAGCTGAAGCTCCAATACTTTGGCCACCTGATGCAAAGAACTGACTCATTTGAAAAGACCCTGATGCTGGGAAAGATTGAGGGCAGGAGAAGAAGAGGACAGCAGAGGATGAGATGGCTGGATGGCTTCACTGACTTGATGCACATGAGTTTGAGTAAGCTCCCAGGGAGTTGGTGATGAACAGGGAGGCCTGGTGTCTTGTGGTCCATGAGGTCGCAAAGAGTTGGACATGACTGAGAGACTGAACTGAACTGATTAATTGTTTTTTATTAATTGCCATTAAAAAATTATTTACAGTAGAAAAGAAAGAGTTTGCCCTGAACAAATTTACACATAAGTTTTGTAGATAAGAAATATCTTTGGTTTTACTGAATTTAAATATTCATCTGTGTAACCTAGCCCTTGCTCCCAAATAGGTGGATTCTTTACCAGCTGAGCCACCAGGGAAGAACCTGTCTGCGATGTAAGACACAAAGAGACATGGGTTTGATTCTTGGGTCTGGAAGATCCCCTGGAGGAGGGCACGGCAACCCACTCCAGTATTCTGGTCAGCAGAGTCCCAAGGACAGAGGGGCCTGGTCACAAAGACTCGGACACAACTGAAGTGACTTAGCATGCATGGATGCCTGGTGATGGAATAGACAGAGGTGGGAGCAAAAGCAGGAGGATGTTGGCCAGGAGAGATTCAAGACTGTCAAGTGTGGCAGGAGTTCAAAGTAGAGAAGAGCTGAAAAAGCACAGACTGAATCGAGCAACATGAAGACTTTGCTTGGCAGTGGTGGCAGTCACACTGCAGAGGGCTGAGTGTGCGTGAAGACAGAGATGTTGGGGAATGGACAACTCTCCAGAACACTGGACAGTGAAAGAGGGAGGGCAGGAGGCCATTGGCTGGACAGGGGAGAATCGGCTTCTCTCGAGAGTTTAGTCTCACAGAAAAAGATGAAATATTTGATAAGCGAGGCTTACAGGAAGCCACAGGGATACTTAATCTTTGTTAGAAGGGATGCAATGAAGTTATGGGTTTCTCCTCCTGTTTTTCATCATCTCTGAACTGTCACAGAAGAATTTCTGTTAATTGCTAAGACAAAGAACTGTGACAGTGACTGGTTGATTCTGGTTATTTATGCAAATAGTGGCTAAGTTCATTTAAGAATTATGATTTCAAATTGTAATACATAATACAATCAAATGCCCAGAATTAGGAAGGGAAAAAAAATCAGTGGGGGAAGGGGAGAGGAAGTAGTAGCCAAAAGGAAACTATGCTGATATAGGTTAACAATATCACTTCTCTCACTCCATAAAGAATAATGAAATGATGGACTGTATTCTGAAAACTAAAAATACTGTGAACAGTTGATAGAATCCCAAAGAACAGATGATATTTTCTCTACTTTTATAATGAAAAACAGACTTATTAAGTTACTTTTTGTTTGTCTTTTTGTTTTATCACATCTTTGAGAGAAATCAGGGGCAGGCATCTTATCACTGACCTGTATGAGTTAAGATAAGAATTCTCTGTTGAGGTCTGTAGCTTTGGGGGCTGTAATTATCACAGTCTCAAGGTAGATTCCCAAGTGTTGCATAATTATTGCGGCAATTAGCCTTTAAAAAGTAAGGAAATTGAGTCTAAGTATGAACATTTGTATTTTAGTCCTTCTTTCCTCTAGGAATGAAGAAAGCCTTGGGACCCTTGATTTTCACCCTTTCCTAACAACCTTTAGTTAGGATTTTTCCAGTAGTCATGTATGGATGTGAGATTTGGACTATAAAGAAAGCCGAGCGCCAAAGAATTGGTGCTTTTGAACTGTGGTTTGGAGAAGACTCTTGACAGTCCCTTGGACTGTGAGGAGACCCACCAAGTCACTCCTAAAGGAAATCAGTCCTGAATGTTCATTGGAAGGACTGATGCTGAAGCTGAAGCTCCAATACTTTGGCCACCTGATGCAAAGAACTGACTCATTTGAAAAGACCCTGATGCTGGGAAAGATTGAGGGCAGGAGAAGAAGAGGACAGCAGAGGATGAGATGGCTGGATGGCTTCACTGACTTGATGCACATGAGTTTGAGTAAGCTCCCAGGGAGTTGGTGATGAACAGGGAGGCCTGGTGTCTTGTGGTCCATGAGGTCGCAAAGAGTTGGACATGACTGAGAGACTGAACTGAACTGATTAATTGTTTTTTATTAATTGCCATTAAAAAATTATTTACAGTAGAAAAGAAAGAGTTTGCCCTGAACAAATTTACACATAAGTTTTGTAGATAAGAAATATCTTTGGTTTTACTGAATTTAAATATTCATCTGTGTAACCTAGCCCTTGCTCCCAAATACTTTGTCTTCAGTATTTGAAGTCTGCAAAAAACAGTAATTCTATGATCTATCAAGATTTGAACATTGAGTTTTGATTATTCAAACATGAAGAGTTGTGTGTGTGTGTATGTGTGTATGTGTGTATTTGTGGTGGGAATGGGGCTGTGCAGTTCACTTTGAATATTCCACTTCCCTGGAAGTTCAGGGTTTAAGACTCCCAGCTTTCAATGAAGGGGATACAGATTTGATCCTTAGGCAGGGAATTAAGATCCCGCATGGCCCACAGTGTGGCAAAACAACAACTACAAAAAGATGTTCATGGTATATTATTAAGTTCAAAACAAAAAAGGTAAATTATGTTCTGGGTGGAGCTATGGGATTTATAGGAAGAGGGGACTCTTGTTTAGTTCAACTTATAATTCCAAGTCAAGGTAACTCATTTGGGCATCTGAAGGTCAGTGTACCTCTGGAAGGAGGCTGACTCCTCCCTGGCTATTTTTCTACTAGTTAGGATGCAAAAACTCTAAATTTCTTCTTAAATGTCTCTTAGTACTTGTCACTTTTGAAGTCATGAAAGTGAAAGCTGAATTTTAAGCATAAAGGAAAAAGCATCTTATACAGTGAGAAAAAACTGGCACAAGAAATTCTCAGAAAGAACTTAGTGAATTTTTATAAATCCTTTGAAGTTATTCTTGAATGACTGGATTCATTGTCCAAAGACTCAAAATAAGGAGTTGGAATTTCCCACTCTTTGCCACACTCCTGGATCCCAGGCATAGTTTTCAAAATAAATGGGAATAGCCAGGCCCCAGTGCCAGAATGAGGCTGAGGTTTTATATAGTTTCTCCCTCATGAAGTACAATTTTAGCTGTTTTTGTTTTGAATGAAATTCTCTTGGTTAGTCCAGTTAGTTAAAGCTGGTGCTAGCTAACTTGAATAAGTGCCAGATGTCTAGAGGGAGACAAGCTCAGTCTCTCTCTGGGTTGGGGGAAGAGTCTTGTTGATCACTGCCTACCCTCCTCTGCCTCCTCAGCCTGGCTGACAAAGCTCCTTTTTGTTGATGTGCTTGTCCTCTTGGTTATGAGCACAGGGTTTAAAATGATCTACCCCCTAAGGCAGGTGGGGGTGGAGGTCATGGGGAGAATTCTCAGCAGTCTCTAGGAGCAAGTCAGGATAGCTTTGTCTCCCTTCTCCATGAGTAGCTGGGTAGGAAACCTACCACCTTAAGGACAGCTGGCCTCTTCCAGGGGGCAGGGATTTTAGCCTCAACCCCTTCTAATTATGAGAAGGATCCAAGACCTAGGGACTTCCCAGGTGGCACAGTGGTAAAGAATCCCCCTGCCAAGGCAGGAGAAGCAGGAGACGCAGTTTCAATCCTTGGGTTGGAAAGATCCCTGGAAGAGGAAATAGCAACCCACTCTAATATTCTTGACCAGATAATCCCATGGACGGAGGAGCCTGGCGGGCCACAGTCCATGGGGTTGCAGAGTTGGACAGAACTGTAGTGACCGAGCATGCATGCACCAAGACCTATACCAGCACCCCCCCGGCCCCCCGCACCCCCTCGGCCCCTCCGCTGCCACACAACCCCCACTAGATCTTTCCTTTCATTCTGCAAGGCCAGACATGTCCCCATGATGAACATCGGGCATGGAACGCTCTAGGAAAATCCCTTCACAGTCATGTTCCGGCTGGAAAACCCCAAACGAAAGAATAAAGCAGACACAAACCTGGGTAGAGGAAACCAGGGAACCAGATGCAAAGCCAGAAGAGTCAGAACAAACCTCTGGCCACTTTTATATCCAGTGTCTTTATAGCCATGAGTCTAAGGGCCCAGCTAGAATCCTCTCCACTGAAGAAAGTGTTCAGAGGAAATTGACTTGAGTCTTTATCTCTGAGAAACTCGAGTAGCTGCTAGTAACCTTTGCTGCTGTGTGTCAGACTCTTTGTGGCCCAATGGACTGTAGTCCACCAGGCTCCTCTGTCCATGAGATTTTTCAGGCAAGAATACTTGAGTGGGTTGCCATTTCCTCCTCCAGGGCATCTCCCCAGCCCAGGGATTGAATCCAAGTTTCCTTTGTCTCCCGCATTGGCAGCCAGATTCTCTACCACTGAGCCACCTTGAGAAGTGCCCAGTAGCATTTAAAAGAATTTTGTACAAGCAACTTACTTGTGTTTGAGTATCTTTATGATTTCTTTCAATGGTCTGAACAGAAATGTATTGTTATGTACCAATACCACATAAATATATGTCTCCCAATAATTTTACACACATAAACATGCAGTTTTCTGCTTATAACTTCTGCTCCATCTCCTTGCCCTAAACCTTATGAGAAACTCGTTCATTTATAACTTTTCCTGGCTGTATAGGTTGGTCATAAGTTTCCTTCTTCACCAACCTAGACAGCATATTAAAAAGCAGAGACATTATTAACAAAGGTCCATCTAGTCAAGGCTATGGTTTTTCCTCTGGTCATGTATGGATGTGAGAGTTGGACTGTGAAGAAAACTCAGCACTGAAGAATTGATGCTTTTGAACTGTGATGTTGGAGAAGACTCTTGAGAGTCCCTTGGACTGCAAGGAGATCCATCCAGTCCATTCTAAAGGAGATCAGCCCTGGGTATTCATTGGAAGGACTGATGTTGAAGCTGAAACTGCAGTATTTTGGCCACCTGATGCAAAGAGCTGACCTCTTGAAAAGACACTGATGATGGGAAGGATTGAGAGCAGGAGGAGAAGGGGACGACAGAGGATGAGACGGTTGGATGGTATCACCAACTCAATCGACATGGGTTTAGGTGAACTCCGGGAGCTGGTGATGGACAGGGAGGCCTGGCGTGCTGCGGTCCATGGGGTCGCAAAGAGTCGGACACGACTGAGCGACTGAACTGAACTGGCTGTATAAAGTTTTAAAAGTAGTCTCTGCTGCTATTTTCCTAGCTAAAAAGAAGTTGTCTGGCAATGATATTGAGAAAGGAAAAGCGGCCGTGCAGGGAATACTAGAATACCAGAAATGGAAGACCGGAACCAGTAGAGACTCAGAGAAACAGATTTGAGTCTCCAGTCTCTTGCCCAAGAGACAGTGAGTCTTCTGCCCTTTAGATATAAAGATACCTTCATGCTCTGCCTATGAAGAAACAAGACACGGTGTAAGAGGAGAAAAACTGGTCTGGAGAGTATTTTCCAAGCGCGGGATTGCCTCATGGCACAAACGTCGCCTAGTCAATTTTCTCACAAACCGAGGGAGAAAGCAGCATGAATAGGGATGGGTGTTTGGAGCGGTGGGGTGGGGCCAGGAGGGGAGGAGACACGTCCCCGCCCTCCCAGGAGGCGGGAGGGAGAGGAAAAACCTTAGCCAGGGACCTGCGGCTCCGTCCCTTTCCGCGTCGCCTGCCCCCGCGGCGGTCGCCAGTCCCCCGGTAGCGCTGGCCAAGGCCGCTGGCGGCGGTGGGTTTCCTGCGCTTCGGGACGGCGGGAGAGAGAGCAGTCCTTGTGTCCCGGGGGACAGAGCACGGTCATCCGCGCAGAGGACCATCCCTGGCGGCAGACCCTCGCCAGTCCTCCCGGTGTCCACACCCCGGCATCCGCGTCTTCTGCGCGCCCACGTTCGCTCCGCCGCGCGCAGCTCCCACGCCCCTGGCTGCTGCCTGCCGGGCGACGGATCCGCCTCCCCGGTTGGACCGAGAGGGTCGTCGGCGGCGTCTTTAAGGCTGCGTCCCCGCCCCTGCCTCCTCCCCGCTCTCCCCCGCCCTCGCTCGTCCAGACCTCCCTGGAGCTGGCGGCGGCGAGGAGCAGGTGCCGGCGAAGCCCTCGCATGCCGCTGCCCGGCCCGAGGTGGTAGCGGCGCCCGGCGCTCCGCCTGCCCTCCTCCGGGCCGCACTTCGGCTCCTACGCGCGCAGGGACATGTCGGTGGCGACGGGCAGCAGCGAGGCGGCCGGCGGGGCCGCGGGCAGCGGTGCGCGGGTTTTCTTCCAGAGTCCCCGGGGCGGTGCCGGCGGCAGCCCGGGCTCGAGCAGCGGCTCGGGCTCCTCCCGGGAGGACTCGGCGCCCGTGGCCACCGCAGCTCCCGCCGGGCACGTTCAGCAGCAGCAGCAGCAGCAGCAGCAGCAGCAGCAGCAGCAGCAGCAGCAGCAGCAGCAGCAGCAGCAGCGGCGGCACCAGCAGGGAAAAGTGACGGTAAAATACGATCGCAAGGAGCTTCGGAAACGGCTCGTGCTGGAGGAGTGGATCGTGGAGCAGCTGGGACAGCTGTATGGCTGCGAGGTACCTGGGCGCGGGGTCGGGAGGGGCGCGGGGCGTGGGGCAGACTCGCGCACCGGGTTGCGCTAACACAGGAATTCTCCACGGCTCCGGCTCCCGGCTGCGCGCCGTCCTGGTTCCTGGGGACCGAGGGCTGGGAGAGAGACGCGGCGCGTTCTCTCCCCAGGGTGCCCTCTGGTGCCAGGGCTCACTGTGCTTAGGTTCAGCTGCCCGGTGCCCAGAGAGCTGGGGGCCCCGTGATAATCGTGGGGAGGTCGGGTCTTACTCAGCGCTCCCAACCCCGGGCTCTCCTCGGCTTCAGCTGCAGCTTCCCAAAGTGGGGCTTGGAGGGGCTCACCCAGCTGCGCGCAAGAACACGACTCCTTGCTAGGATCCTGGCAACCCCGAGTTTTGTGGAGAGGGAGCAGGGAAGAGACTGAAAGCCGCTTCACCGAGAGGAGAGGTTCTGGGGATCCCAGAGGCCCCCTGCGTTCTTGAAATAATATCACAAAACCATAAGCTGAACGCGTTCCCTGTTCCAGCCAACCCCAACGCGTGTCTCCACGATTTGTCCTTGCCTTACCAAAGCTGCACGCGTTGAGCTTTGTTGAAGCGGGTTTCTTTCTTCTTGCCCAGTTTCAGTTACTCCCGTTGATGGGAGCAGAATGAGAGCCTTGGGCAACCTGGAAGGGTGCGGGGGTGGAGGAAGGGAGCCTGCGGGTGTGCTGGGAATTCCCCAGCTCCCACTCTGCCGCGATATTTACTTCCCACAGTTCAGGGGCTAAGCCTGTACGCAAGTCTGCCGCATAAGGAGAAATGGTCGATGTGTTTTTGGAGAAATATTAAGAACAGACTGTAACAAAACTGTGCTTACCGAAAAAGGACCGAAGCTAAAATGCTGTCCCAGGAGAGTCTTTTTAAAGGCAGTGATTGTAAATGAAGTATTCTACTTCTCTTAAGGGAATGGAGTTTGGAAAGGGTAGAAGGATGAAGAGGGTTAATAATTAAGGATATGGCTTCTGAGTTAAAGCTGAGTTTGCATTCATCTGGCTGTTACCCTCTTCAGCAAAAATGAAAGCCAGATGAACCCACTGGCTTTTCCTCTGGTTTGGATTTCACACATTTTATGGCCTATTGTGAATACCTATTTTCCTTAATATTCTCATCTAGCGAGGAAACAGCTTTCTCATTATGGACTCCTGATGAATGATTATGATATAATGAAGCTTGACTATATGACTAATGGGCTTGTAAAAATATATTGTTCCTCCAGCCTAGTTCTTATAAAAGCATTTTAATTGCGTAAATAAAAACTGGCCCAAATTGAAAGTGTTTATGGTGTTTTTTAAGTAGGAAGTTGGCAAAACTCTTTAAAGAAACAATATATTTGATTTCGATGGGATTACTTTGGGGGTGGATGGAAAACTCAGTTTTGCCTCTGTAGAATCCAATTAGTTTTCATTTATTTCATAGTAGTCTTTATGCTCCATTTTGGGTTTAGAGAAGATTTGGGTTAATAGAGAAACTACAGTTGAAATTAACTATGCTTTAGTCATGCTCCTTTTATGGCAGACCAATTACATGTAGCTTGGGAAAGAGTTCCAGCCTCTTAGCAAGGTTGGTAAATCATGTATTTTCAAAATTCTCCTGAGTAACTGGTTTTTTTGGAAGATTGAATGCTCATTGTATTAAACATGTAGATTAGGTACTTATTTTAAAGGGTAAAGATGACCTTGAATCTTTTCCTTGTGCTTCTCACATTTCAGACCTCCACAAACAGCTAAAGATCTGAGAGGTTTTGTGGTAAAATGACACAAGATGCTATATGCTGCCAGCTTGTTATTAAAATGTGGCAGGTATTTCTATTCAAGTTGCTTGTTCTATCATGTTAGGTTGAAGAGCTATAAGTCATGTTGGCAATTTATAAATCCTATGCTGATGCTACACCTTCACTGAATAATAAAAAGCCTGTGGACTAATAAGTAGCCATATAAAGGACTGTCTTCCTCCATCTCTTTCTGCACTAGTAGGGCTCTATTTTTAGCTTCAGCTCTCTGGTCTGATAGACTCTCCTTGCTGATAGTTTCAAGTATTTCAGCCTCTGGTGTGTAAATTGAGAAGGACCTAGCTGGTTTGTAGCTCTGAATCTCCTGAATATGAAGGTTAGTAAATGTCCAAATGGTGTGTGTGTGTGAAATTGACATGGAAAGCCAACTTGCCAGACTTCAGCTTGGCCAGAGGCTTGAGCTGTCTGCCAGGTTGGGTGCCTTCTAGATGTAATTTCAGAAAAACTTGCATCAGGCAGGTCAGCAGTTAGATGATCTATCCTTTTCAGAATAGGAAATAGTGGTCTTTTAGAGTGACATAAAGTGTGATATTTTAAATTAGAAAGGAGTCGGGGTAAAGAAATACACAGAATAACTTCCCGGCTATAGTTTTATCTAGAAGTTTGCAGTGGCCAATCAGTTTTGTATAGAGAATAACACAGAGAGTTTATGGAGTACTTGTGTTAGGTCCCAGGTGTTGTTCTAGGCCCTTTGTGTGCACTGATTCTTTAGTCTTTACAACAACCCATATGAACAGGGTGCTGTTACCCTCTCAGACACAGCAGAATTAAAAGGCTTTCCCAAGCTCTGTAGCTGGTGGATGGCACTGGGTGGATGGCATGCACTCTGAGTCCATGTTCTAACCCCCAAACCTCCTTCTAACTCTGCAGCATCCTGTGTAAGAAAACAGGCGGAGGCCTCACAGCATGTGTCTGAATATTTATAAGTGTCTCTTTAAAATGTATTCTATCCTCCTACCTTGACAACTATATCTTCATAATGACCCAGAAAGGGAGGTTTGAACCGTGAATTCCCAGATGTCCCAAAGCTCAGAACTGATCAAAAGAACCGCTCCCTGGCCCAAGGCCTGCTTCCTTTCACTGTTCACCTGTGATACCATCCTACCTGGTGAAGGGCATTGTGTCCACTTGCACGTCCAGTCTGTCCACACACTTTGCCACCCCCTAACCATGCCTCTGGCTCCAACCAAGGAGGCTAGACCTGGAAAATGCCTGTGGCAGGAGTGGCCCAGGGCTGTGACCCCTCTTACATAGTCTAAGCATAGTATCGTTAAACAGCACAGCCTTTTGGATATAAACATAAATGTCTTTATAGATTCTAAAATGATTATGTTTATAATTATTTTCCATTTCATCTGCTTGTACAGGTAGTTACATTTTCACCTAGGAATTTGATTATCTTGGGACTGCAAGGTTAACTCTGCATCAGCATATAAGGATTTCTGTTTTAAGACATTTTCATATCTCTCCGAAACCCTGATGGTTTTAAAGAGCATTTGATATCTGGCATACTGTCTACTTTGACAAGTATTGCAAGAGGACTTATTGGATAAGTCATGTCAATTTTTCTCATCTTGCCCAGCATCAAGATAACATCGATATTTCCAGTTTTGCAATTTGATTTGCTTTGGAAATAAAAGCCCATCGTTAATCTCGGATTACTGAAACCCCCCCAGCAGCCTAGGCATAAACAGATTTGTACACAGAGGGCATCCCTGACTATCCATTCAGAAGGACTTTCCTTTTCCAGCATCAGTCTGCATTTTAAAAAATTTATTTATTTTTTTAATTGAAAGATAATGGCTTCATAGAATTTTGTTGCTTTCTGTCAAACTTCAACATGATGTCTGTGTTTGAAAAACTGGTTTCTGGCACATTACACTTTTTCATCTTCCCTTACTCCCTACCATCTTCATTCTGTAAATCAGTGGTTCTCAAAATATTTTGATTGTGGCCCTAGAAAGAAATTCCCTTGCTTCCTGATACCTACACTGACACATAGATAGATGCAGAGATTCACAAAGACCAGTTAATGTTGCTGCTGCTGCTGCTAAGTCGCTTCGGTCGTGTCCGACTCTGTGCGACCCCATAGATGGCAGCCCACCAGGTTCCTCCATCCCTGGGATTCTCCAGGCAAGAACACTGGAGTGGGTTGCCATGTCCTTCTCCAATGCATGAAAGTGAAGAGTGAAAGTGAAGTCGCTCAGTTGTGTCCGACTCTTAGCGACCCCATGGACTGCAGCCTATCAGGCTCCTCCACCCATGGGATTTTCCAGGCAAGAATACTGGAGTGGGTTGCCATTGCCTTCTCCAATTAATGTTACCATGTACGCAAAAGAAAAATTACCAGGTTAATATAAAATGCATGCATACATGCCAAGTTGCTTCAGGCGTGTCTGACTCTTTGCTGCCCCATGGACTATAGCCTGCCAGGCTCCTCTGTCCATAGAATTCTCCAAGCAAGAGTACTAGACTGGGTTGCCAAGCCCTCTTCCAGGGGATCTACTTGACCTAGGAATCGAACCCACATCTCTTAAGTCTCCTGCATTGGCAGGCAGGTTCTTTACCACTAGCACCATCTGGGAAGACCCTAATATAAAATATGACTTTATTAATATTTAAATACAATATTCTGTTCTATTTAATTTACCAGAATTGCTGGCTGTGACTCTCTAAATTGATTTCATCACACATCTGGGGGTTGTGATCTGCCATTAAAAATGTACTGCTCCAGAAAGGGAAACACTTAAACATATTTAAGAGACAAAGCTAAAATTTATTAAGTACTTTCTGTATCAGGTATGGTTCATGTAATCCTAGTAACAACCTCTGATAGTCCCATGGATGTGGAAACTGAGGCTCAGAGAAGGCTAGAGTTTGCTTGAGGCCCCTCAGCTGAAACACAGCAGAGCAGGGCTGTGTCCAGAAAGCCAGATGTACCCTAACCACTGCTTCCTGAGATGGGACAGTGCCTGGCACTCTCTGTGAACCCCTGTAGGTTACCTGCTCCTGGATGCAGCTGGGGTAACTTTTGGGTTGACTGATGTTGCATGTAGAGGGACACAGGAGTCTGTAGGTTTGTTCTTAGATCAGGCTGCTTCTTTTCAGTTCAGGTCCTTACTTTGTTCTCAACTCCCACTCTACAACATCAAATTAGCCTGCTTTGCTGGAAGGTAGAAACTGCTGTCTAGAAGATGGCTTGCGGATAATGTGGCGAATCCCCATTTAGGTAGCTATTTGAGAATGAATCGGCTTTTCAACAAAACTACTTAAAATGGATACCAAGGAGGAAGGGGGGATGGGATGAATTGGGAGATTGGGATTGACAAATACACCCTACTATGAAGTGGGTTGCCATTGCCTTCTCCAGGGGATCTTGCTGACCCAGGACTCAAACCTTGGTCTCCCGTGTTGCAGGCAGATTCTTTACTGTCTGAGCCACCAGGGAAGCCCCTAACATATAAAATAGACAACTAGTGAGAACCTACTGTATAGCGCGGGGAACTCCACTCAGTGCTCTGTGATCACCTAAATGGGAAGGAAATCCAAGGACAGGGGCTATATGTATCCATGCAACTGGTTTCACTTTGCTGTGCAGCAGAAATTAACACTGCACTGTAACACAACTATACTCCAACTAAAAAAAAAAGAACTGCTTAAAGAAAACACCATAAACTCAATCTGTAAAATATCATGGATAAATTAAACATGTTTAAAATTCTATGAATAAAAGAATTCGAAATTGCCAAAGGCTGAAAAGGAAACTGTGCTGAACAAGTTCCCTTTGGAGCAATGGTTAGGGAAATCTGACCCCGAGGCAGCAGGTAAAAGAGTAAATGCTTTGAAGTGAGGGAACCTGAAAGCTACGTTGGCCCCTGCATTGAGTAGTGCTGAGATGGGGCAACTTCTTATTAACTTCTAAGCCCTACTTTCCCCTGTGTTTAAGGGAATCATCCTGGCCCCTTGGCGGGGTTGTTATGAGCTCTGAATGGGTCAGACCATGGAGCTGGAACTTGGTGTAGTTTGAACCACACATGCGTGCATGCTCGGTCAGTCAGTTGTGTCTGACTCTCTGTGACCCCATGGACTGTAGCTCGCCAGGCTCCTCTGTCCATGGGATTTTCCAGGCAAGAATACTGGGGTGGGTTGCCATTTCCTCTTCCAGGGGATCTTCCCACTGTGTCTCCTCCACTGGAAGATGGATTCTTTACCACTGAGCCTCCTGGGAAGCCACAGTTGGAACCATAACCAGCCACTAACTGTTGGTCATTCTCTATGATACAGGAGGGCAGAAGTGGGGAAGAAAATGAAGTCTTCATACCTAGCTGGTGGTAGAGTTTGGAGATGGATATGGGGTCAGAGATGTTGGTGTGTCTTTGAACTCGAACATGAGCAAATATCATTCCCCCCACCCCCTTTGTTTTCTAGCACCTTCCTTATTCTGGAAGTCCTTGTGAGTTTTCATTTATGTGGAGAGAAGTTGCTATTGTTCAGTCACTAAGTTGTGTTTGACTCTTTGTGACCCATGGACTGCAGCATGTCAGGATCCTCTGTCCTCCACTATCTCTCTGAGTTTGCTCAAATTCATGTCTGTTAAGTCGGTGATGCTACCTAGCCACCTCATCCTCTGCTGCCCTTGTCTCCCTTTGTCTTCAGTCTTTCCCTGCATCAGGGTCTTAGGCATCAACAGTTTGAAGGCAGAGTTGATTTTAATTTTCTTCGTCTGTGTCCCTAGTAGGGCTCAAACATGAAGCATTAGCGTGAATGAATGAAAAAGAATCAATCTTCAGAAAATTTTTGAAAAGTCATTGTTGTTTTATTCCTGGATTATTTTTAGTGATGCTCCTTTATCATACTCCTGGCTATGGAAAAATACTAATCTAGGGTTTTGTTAAACAGTCATCCATATCAAACTCTTGCATCTTTACTGTTTGATTTAAGCATTTTTGGATATACGCCTACCTTCATTGACTTATTTGCTTGAGATGGGAACTTAAAGACAGTAGCTGCAGCTAATTGATTTTTAAGCTTAGTTTGAGAGAATTCTTTTGACAATTGAACTTCTTCCTCCAGTGTCCTGTTTACTCTTTTCCTTTGCTTCTACTGTGCCCCTCGCCACACTAACCTACCTGCCCTTCTCATCTCTGGCAACTGTTTGCTTCCAGGATCATCTGTTTTTCTTCCACCATTGAAACAACCTGGCCTCCTAGGGTGTCCTTGCTCACCTCACAGCTGTCCTCTTTCTAGATGGAGGGCGCAGTGAAGTCTGCTTCATTTTCCTTCTGGTCTGCACACCATGTGCATAACTGCGTTTTGTAGTCTGCCCTCCCGTCTCTTGTCTCATGCACTTGGCTATTTCACACCTTCACCTGGCTTTGCAAGGTACCTTTCTTGTTACCTGAACTGCCCCTCCCAGCCTCCGGTGTTCAAGCCAGGCCAACTGCCCTCCCAAGCAGGCTCTTAATTACTCTCCTATCTGGGCTGCTTTTTCAGCCTCCCCTTTTCACCCCAGCACACACACAAGTTGCAGGGTTTCTTTTTGTTACCAACAACCCCCTACCACAAAAATGCTTTCCTTTTTCAATCGTGTACTTCCTTTGATTGTGGCCCTATCTCTCCTTCCCTTACTGTTTTTCCAGATCTTTCTCCTCTGTGACACCACTGTTTATCCATCACCATCTGATGTCGGCTTCTGCCACGGTTTCCCTGAGGATCTCCTTGTTGCTCAATCCAGTGGGTTTGTTTGGGTCTCTATTTCATTGACCTTCTGAGGCCTTCGGTGCCCTTCCGCTTTTCCTTGGGAACCCCTTTGCTCTAAGCAGATCTCTCCTGGGTCTCATCCTAATCACTAGTGACTCTTCCAGCCGCCTCTCTGCATTTTCCTCCTCTGCCTCCTCTTCAGTGATGTCACACCGGGTCTGTCTTTGGGTCCCTATTCTAGTCTCTATTTTTCTTCCCACTGCTTCATCCTCTTTCTGGGTGATATGAATATTCCTGTGGCTTCAGTCGCTGTTCACATACTGACAACTCTTCAATCTCCATTTTTAGCCCTGATCTGTTTTCGGAGTGCCAGACATATTCAGATGCCGGGTGGGAGCCTCACCTTCAGCTGCTCTGAAGCGGAGTTTCTTGTCATCCTCTGCAAACCCGCCCTCTTCCTCAGTTGCCTTGGTGGGTGGTGGGCATGCTGTCCACAGGTGTCCCAGCCCAAATCACGCTGGCTCCCTTCTCTGACCTACCTCTCCCTGCGGGTCACACCCAGCAGTCAGGAGACCTTGTTGATGCTTGCGCCTTCAAGCCCTGAAGTCTGATTGCGTGGCTTCTCACCACCCCTTTAGTCCAGCACTTTACAACATCTCACCTGTATTATAGCATGAGACACTTTGGTCTCTTGTCCTTCAAATTCCTGCTATTACGAGTACTAGCACTACTACAATCCCTCTACCACTGCTGCTGGTATTACTACTTCTGCTACTCAAATAGCTCTCGGTCAAGGGCTGGGTGATGTATACATTTTATCTTCAACAGCTGATTCTGGCAGTAACTTATAGGGTGGGAAGTATTATCTTCATTGCTTCACATTATAGAGGAAGAAACTGAGGTTCAGAGAAGTTGGTCCTTGTCCCTGTCCAAGGTCATGGTGACTCCCAAAGTCACGTGGCCTCCATGCTGCCATTGCTCCCATCAGTTGCTGGTCTCAAGTTCTTACTGCACACCTGATCCTTGCCGAGCTGGAGTTCAGTCCTTGCAGTAACTTGGGAAGGGAGGTCGAGAGACTGCAGTACAGAGATCTTGAGCCACAGGTCTCAGTCAGAGGTAATATCGTCTCAAGTGGCGAGGCTGGAGCGAAGCCCTGTCTCCAGTTCCTGAGATGGGGTCTTCTCCTCTGATCCCTCGCCTGCAGCTCTTCCTCCCCGCGGGAGCTTCAGAGCCCCATCCACGTGGCTGGAGTGTTTCCAAAATCCCAACTGGATCTAGTCACCCCCGTAGCCTTTGGGGTACAGCTTAAGGCAAAGCTCAGGGGTCCCCTCTCTGGTCCCATCTCTTGTTCCCACCCCACCCATGCTTCTTCAGTTATCAACTGAGATCCCAGGGCAGGTGAGGATCAAGAAAGCAAGATCCCCCTTGCTTTCTCCCTCTGCCAGTGTCACCTCTCTCTTCCTCCTCCTCCTCACCTGTCTACCTCTTACCTCAGTGACAGGTGCTGTCCCTGGCAAGCTGGCTGACAGGCCTTTGCCAGCTTGTAGCTACCCATGTCTCGGCACCTTTCTATAATCCTGTCCCCTGGCCTTGCTGCCAGCTTTGTAAGGGTGGAATCTTGTGGTCCCTGCAGCCTGGGTAGCCTCTTCATCCTGTCTGCACTCAGAGGTCCAGGACCTGGCTGTCAAATTAGTGATGCACAAACTGGCCCTATAGACCAGTTGGCAGAATCTTCTGGTGCCGTGCATTTCAGAAGTACATAACTCAAATTAAGTGCATTAATGTAGTATGATCTGCCTGTATTAAAAACCTGCTCTTCTTGGGACTTCCCAGGTGGTCCAGAGATTAAGACTCGTCTCTTCCACTGCAGGGGACTCAGGTTCAATCCCTAGTCAGGGAACTCAGATCCCACATACAGCATACAGCATAGCCAAAAAAAAAAAAAAAAAAAATCAACCCCCCAAATTTCTCTTCTATCATTGATGAAGTTTTGATTCTTTTTCATGGTTAGGAATTACATCCCTGTAGGGTTTTTTTTTTTTTTTTGGCCTGGAAAATTCCCTGGGCAGAGGAGCCTGGCAGGCTACAGTCCATGGGGCCACAAAGAGTTGGACATGACTGAGCAACCCAGCAGACAGCTTTTTGAAACTGTGAATTAAAAGAATATCATAATGGAATATAGGCATTGATGCCCGGGTCATAAAAGTCTTCAAAGGGAGTAATCACACATTACTGCCATTCTTCTCTGTAATTTTAATGTTTTATTATGTACAAGAATATTACTTTGTTTGCACAGTAATTGTTCACTTCTTTGGGAGTGGAGATGCTTGCTGTACTGGGAAGAGGTGAGGGCTTTTCCAGCAGCAGATAACATTCAGAGCAACAGGCTCACACATGTCTTGATGGAACAAGGAATGAAAGCCAGGATTCCTGCCTCTGCTTAAAAGTTCAGGCCAATAAATTCTCACCAGGTTTTTCTTAGTCAGCACTGGCATTTTGGAAATCTGTTCCACTGCGTAAAAGCTGAGAAGAAAGGAGACCAGAGAGTGATTTAGTCTCTAAAGCATCACTTTATGGTGGAGGATAAAATGATCACAGAAGAGTTTTTCCTTTTTGAAAGAATCCTTGGGGCAAACGGTGGAAAGACTTGTGGAGGGCAAGAATATTCGTTTATTCATTCATTCCAACAGACATTTGCATAGATGGGGAAAGAGGAATAAGACGCCATCATCCATTTAAATTAGGTAAGAGAAAAAGAGAAAGTAAAGGAACTTTGTCCATTATAGGAGGAGAATGGAGGCATCCACGTAATTGGAAGTCCTTTGACGGCAGCAACTGTCTCCTGTTTGCAGTTGAATATGTGTTTTCAATACATTTCTTTACTGTCTTTTCATACTACTTATGGGGTTCTTGAGGCAAGAAAACTGAAATGGTTTGCCATTCCCTTTTCCAGTGGACCACGTTTTGTCAGAACTCTCCACCCATCCATCTTGAGTGGCCCTGCACAGCATGGCTTATAGCTTCCTTGAGTTACACAAGGCTGTGATCCATGTGATGATTTTGATTAGTTTCTGTGATTGTGGTTTTCATTCTGGAGGCTGTAGAATTATAGTTCTTGCTTCTTCTGTCTGTCATAAGGGTGGTATTATCTGCATATCTGAGATTATTGATATTTCTTCTGGCAGTCTTGATTCCAGCTTGTGCTTCATCCAGCCTAGCATTTCCCATGATGTACTCTGCATATAAGTTAAATAAGCAGGATGACAATATACAGTCTTGACATACTCCTTTCCCAATTTTGAACCAATTTTCTGCCACCCTTATGGCAGAAAGTAAAGAGAAACTAAAGAGCTTCTTGATTAAGGTGAAAGAGGAGAGTGAAAAAGCTGGCTTAAAACGCAACATTCAAAAAGCCAAGATCATGGCATCTGGTCCCATCACTTCATGGGAAATAGATGGGGAAACAATGAAAACAGTGGCAGACTATTTTCTTGGGCTCCAAAATCACTGCATAACGTGACTGCAGCCATAAAATTAAAAGACACTTGCCCTTTGGAAGGAAAGCTATGACAAACCTAGATAGCATACTTTGCTGACAAAGGTCTGTCTAGTCAGAACTATGGTTTTTCCTGCAGTGATGTATAGAGGTGAGAGCTGGACCATAAAGAAGGCTGAGGCCCAAAGAATTAATGCTTATGAACTGTGATGTGGGAAAAGACTCTTGAAAGTCCCTTGGACTGCAAGAAGATCCAACCAGTCAATCCTGAATACTCATTGGAAGGACTGATGCTGAAGCTAAAGCTCCAATACTTTGACCATCTGATACAAAGAGCCAACTCACTGGAAAAGACCCTGATGATGGGAAAGAATGAGGGCAGGAGGAGAAGGGGACAACAGAGGATGAGATGGTTGGATGGCATCACTGCCTTAATGGACATGAGAGCAAACTCTGGGAGATGGTGAAAGACAGGGAAGCCTGACGTCCTGCAGTTTGTGGGATCACAAAGAGTCAGACACAATTTAACAACTGAACAATAACAACAAATTTACTGCCTAGTGGTTGTGTCCTTCTTCCTTTACTCTAAGCCTGTTTTCAGGAAGATTATCTTAAATTCATTGACATTATAATGTAAATGATTAAAAACATGTTATCTTTCATTTTAATAGGAAGTAAAGTCTTAAGTAAGAGAAAGTCATCATTTAATAACTGAATTTCAGAAATGAATTAACAGGGCAGGCTATATCATTTATGGGCTGTGGGACCTTGTTGGTGTCTATGAAATCTATGACTCAAAATCTGTTTTTAATATGATGCTGTGGGAATGACCTGGCCACTGTTCTAGTGGGTGGCCTGCTTACCAGCCAGATGACCTTTGCGACCTATCATATTCAGGATAGGCTTTTGTTTTCAAGTTTTCTTTCCTTATCTTAAAAAAAAGGGGGAGGAAGTCTAGGGCTTCCTTGACTGATCTTTAGAGGTTCTATAATAAATCCGGATGTGCACTGGAGAAAAGGAGAAAAGGAGGGTGATGCTATAAGCTGTAATAGATGGGCTTTCCTTTCAAGGCAAACCTGAGACAATTAGACTAGTTCACCCAAAGATCATCTGATTTCCATAGTCATTTCAGTAGCTAAAGTGAGTGTCTCCACCCTTCCTTTGCATAGTCTCTTGTGTGATGCCACTTGGATGGGAAGGATCAAATTGAGTAGGCTTTTTAAAAAGAGAAAAACCTTCTTTCCCCCTCCAGTACTTTCCCCCTACCATTGACTTCCAAGTTGAATTTGAACGGTGCAGATACTCAGAGCTACTCTTATCTGCCTTTTTTTTTTTTTTTTTGCATTTAATTGGGCTAACCTTTAAGAAGAGCTGATGTATCTGACTTAAAGCTTTTAGGCATATCATTTTTAATATTGGCTGTTAGGGACTTTTCCAGTTCTAATTATTTGTCCTTTATCTTGGCAGCTCATAATTAACTAATGGTGGTATTTATTTTAACTTGAGGAGGATTTGTGTTGAGATATAAAATGAGCATTCGAGAGAGAAAAGTGCGGCAGATTTAGGAAATAAATTTTTAAAAAGGCGAGGAGCATAAATTAGCCTAAATAAGAGGCTGAAGAAATCTGTACTCAACAAATTAATTTCCACTGGGGAATTTATTCCTGGAATGTCACTTTATAGTTAGATTTAGAACTAACATGACAGGATAGAAAAATGAAATTAAGATTTTTCATAGACAGTTCTGCTAGAAAGTGGAAAGCAGAACTGATTGCTCCTTATAATATTGGTTTATTTTGTTTTATGATAGAATCCATAAAGCCCCATCAGATAATCCCATTCAAGCCATGCAAAAGCTCTGTGAGGTAAGTAGTCATCCTATTTCTAAATGAGAAAATTTAGTCTCAGAGGGGCTTAGTAACATGCCCAAGTTTAAATTGCCAGTAAGAAGAAGACTCAGACTCAGAAGCAGCTCTTGGAAACCGTGAATATCAGTTTCACCTTCACCCCTGATCATTTCCATGTATTCTAGCATTTTTGACCAATACACCAGGCAAAACTTTTCAGCTTAATTTATTTTATATACTTTCAAATATTCTGCATCTTAGTTGAACAATTTATAGCATTCTGTTGTTTTTCAGATGAATCATTTACCGGATTCAGCTGTTTCTTTAGAAAAATTCAAATCCATTAGTTTTCAAGTGTGTATCACAGTTAAGTGAATTACTTATTTCGTTTTGCCAGGTTTGCACAAGTAGCTAGTATTGGGGTTCTTATGTTCTCCATTTATCCACTCAAATGGAGTTTTGAAATAAACAGTTGGAAACTCACTTTAAATAAGCCATAGGACACAGAATAGGTATTTTATCCTTCATATTTGAAAATTCCAAATATTATCTTTGACGTGAAGTAAAGAAATAATGCTTCTCCCAAATAAAATGTGAAAAATCCTAAACAATATCTTTTGCTTCTGCTATAGAGTATTTTTGTCCCGAGCTGCTATGGTCAACCATCTGTTAATATCTTTTATGTTTTCTTTGTCAGTAGTACTACTGACAGAGCTGCTTTATTCATTTCTGCAAATATTAATTGAATCGAGTCTATTTCAAGGCAAGCAGGTAAGGTGTTGCATTTTCAGACTGGTAAAGATGACTTTCCTGTTCTCATGAGCTAATATTGCACATAACAGTTCTAATTAGTCAACTGGTTTTTCTCCTGTTTGTGATAGGGTGTGGCAGCTCTTTAACAAGTCGAAAGAAAATGAGTCATTGATTGAGTGCTAAAACATGATTATGCTTGCTATGATGATAACACTCTACAAATATTACAACTAAAAAAAAATAACATGTACTATCTCTGGTAGACAAGTGTCTTTCGTTAAGCTAAAATATTCCATTTCTTCATCAAATCCAGATGGTTCGATATTTAGTAATCTTATGCCAAAAGCACTTTATATGGATGGATATTTAGATAATGAGTGTGTGTGTGTGTGTGTGTGTGTGTGTGTGTGCAGGTGTGTGTGTGTATCTAGGTAAACAGACCATCACCCAAACTAGCCTAAGACTTTAAAAGCATTTAGTTGACAGTCACGTCTCAAACTTTTGGACTATTCCCACGTTAAACTTCAGAGAGGGATAGTAGGCTGCCTTTAATACGTGGAAGATCTGTCAGTTGAGTTCACTCATTAATCTAAAGAGGAACTAGTTTATTTATCCTTGACACTGTGCTATAAATTGCCTTGCTTAAAGCAATTTAGAGCAGTCAAGGAGGACAAAGAATGAGATACGGAGAACATACAAAGCATGCAAAGTGCAATCCAAATTCTCAAGCCAACCATTATGACTAAGACACTGTCCTACTCAGCTGCCTCTACTGTACCAGCTTGAGTTCTGAGCAGCCCTGGTGGGCGTGCGTGTGACTGAGCAACATTCTTACCCCCTCTCAGGAGCCTCCATCCTGCTGCTCAAGGAGGGACTTACTTCTTCATCTTCAGCCTTTCCTGCAGAAGTCGCAGAGCTGGACACTGAAAATCTGTGCATTTCATTGTATGGAAATGATGCTGCAGTAAAGTGCCAGACACACATACACAGAAGACTCTCCCTGTTTCTTCCTCTCTTTGCCCAGATCTAAGGTCCCCTGGAGAAGGGCATGGCTACCCACTCCAGTATTATTGCCTGGAGAATTCCAAGGACAGAGGAGCTTGGTGGACTACAGTCTATGGAGCTGCATAGAGTCGGACACACATGCAGCAGGGAGCTTGTCTACACCTTCTGCTCACCCTCAGCCCATTTCCGTGTGGCTGTCTCTCTTCTCCACTGATGGGGCTCCTGCCCTCCAGGGTGCGGAGACCCTCATGCCCATCTCATTTCTCATCTTCTGTGCTCTCAGCAGTGGTTATCTGCCCTGCTTTCTGGAGCCACTCAACCCATTATCCATCCATCAGCCATCTTGCCCTCCGCCCATCCTCCCATCAGTCATTTTGCCATCCATCTCTCCCTCTTTCCAATATCCATCCACCAGTCCTGCAATCACCTTCAGTTGGGCCCACTTAAAAAAAAGTTTATAGATTTATAGAAAAATTGTGGATGTAGTATTCCAAACTAAGTTGACAGACTTTATTTTCTTGGTCTCCAAAATCACTGCGGAGATCCGCAGCCATGAAATGAAAAGACGCTTGCTCCTTGGAATAAAAGCTATGGCAAACCAAAAGAGCATATTAAAAAGCAGAGACATTACTTTGCTGAAAAAGGTCTGTCTAGTCAAAGCTATGATTTTTCCAGTAGTCATGTATGGATGTGAGAGTTGGACCATAAAGAAGGCTGAGCACAGAAGAATCAATGATTTTGAACTGTGGTGTTGGAGAAGACTCTTGAGAGTTCCTTGGACTGCAAGGAGATTAAACCAGTCAATCCTATAGGAAATCAACCCTGAATATTCACTGGAAGGACTGATGCTAAAGCTCCAATATGTTGGCCACCTGATGTGAAGAGTCAAGTCTTTGGAAAAGACCTTGATGCTGGGAAAGAATTGAAGGCAGAAGGAGAAGGGGATGACAGAGGATGAGGTGGTTGGATGGCATCACTGACTCGATGGACATGAGTCTGAGCATACTCTGGGAGATGCTGAAGGACAGGGAAGCCTAGCGTGCTGCAGTCCATGAGGTCACAAAGAGTCAGATATGCCAGTGACTGAACTGAGCTGAACTCCATATACTCTGCAACCAGTTTTACCTATTAGCAACATCTAAAATTAGTATGGTACTTGTTGCAATTAATGAACCAATATCAATGCATTATTTTAACTAGAATTCATACTTGATTCAGTTTCCTTAGTTTTTATCCAGCATCTTTTTTTCTGTTCCAGAATTCACCCAAGATACCATGTTACATTTAGTTGTCACGTCTCCTTAGATTCCTCTTGACTATGGTGGTTTCTCCGGTGCATCACGTTTTTCATAGCTTTGACAGTTGTGTGAGGTACTGTTAGGTATTTTGTAGAATGCCCCTCAAATGGGACTTGTGTGATGTTTTTCTTATAATTAGACTGGGATTATGAGTTTGGGGGAGGAAAATTGCAGAGGTGAAGAAGGGTAGTTCTCATCACATCCTGTCAAGGGACTTCTTATCAACAGGACTTATCACTGTTGATGTTGATCTTGATCACCTGGCTGGCATAGTGTCTGCCAGGTTCCATCACACCTAAGGAGGGGGCACACCTACGGAGGGGGGACTTATGCTCCAACTCCTTATATTTCTACATAAGTTAAATGGAATTCTTCTGCGTGGGACATTCGTCTCCTCTCTCTCACTTGTTTATTTAGCCAATAATTTATTTAAATCTATGTGGGCTGTGGGTATTTATTATGTACTTTGGGTTAAAATTTGTTCCTTCTGTATTTATTTTATTGCCTGAATTGTTCCAACTTTGGAAGCTGTTTCAATTGGCTCCTTTGTTTGTATGTTTGACATATTCCCTTCATTGTATGTGTGTGTGTGTTTGTGCGTGTGTGTTTATGTGTGTTTAATACTTCTTTATTCTCTGGTTATACAAGATATTCCAAGTTCATCTTGTGTACTTTTTGCCCTAGGCATAGAGTCAGCCATTTCTACAAGGAGATCTAGTTCTTTTTGTGGAAGAATGGTATTAGAAACCAAGACATGGATGTTAGGTGTGGCTACTGGGGTCATTGTTTCTAGGGTCTGTCAGCTGTCAGAGTGAAGAAAAGGTTGTATGAATAACTATGGTATATACCATATGGTATATATCTGTAAATATTTCTATAGGTAACCAACCATCACTCTCTATATTAAGCCAAACATGAGTTCAAGGTGACGTCTCCCACTCTAATCCATTACCATATGCATTATTCTAGTCTCTTTCTCTTGCTCATCTGTAAATTTTTATTCCATCGATGAGAAACTTGAGGCTCTCACCACCTGCTATCCATTCACTTAATTGTGCAGTTGTGGGGTACGTGTACAGCAGTTATCAGAATTGCGACCCATACCCCTGTGGGAAATAGCTTTATCAACGGGAGTGCAGTGTTTGTGCACAGTTCACTTTGCATTTAGTGTTATAGACTCTACTCATTTCCAGGTACTTAGGTCAACACCTCTTCCCCATACCTCTTTCAGTGAGGTTGTTTCATACATTTGTAATATAGTTAGATTGATTTTGCCATATTCTGCATTCCACTTTGGGAGCGCCCAAACTCTTAAGTGATTATTTATTTTATTTTTATTATTTTGGCCACACCATGCAACTTGCAGGATCTTAGTTCCCTGACCAGGGATTGAACTTGTGCTTCCTGCAGTGGAAGCATGGAATTCTAACCACTGGACCATCAAATAATTCCCTTAAAATTTTTTCTTGAAACTTGCACATCCTAAATTGTCCTCTGTGCTGTAAAGTACTTTGTGTTTTGAAAAATACATGATGTCATGTATTCACCCTTACAGTATCCTATAGAATGGCTTCATCGTGCTGAAAAATCTCCTGTTATTTACTCATTCAACCTTTCCTACTTCCCCATGAGCTCCTGACAACCACTGATCTTTTCACCATTGCCACAGTTTTGTATTTCCTAGATGTCACATAATTGGAACCATGTAGTATATAGCCTTTTCAATCTGGCTTGTTTCACTTCAGTTCAGTTGCTCAGTTATGTCCGACTCTTTGAGACCCCATGGACTACAGCATGACAGGCTTCCCTGTCCTTCACCAACTTCTGGAGCTCACCCAAACTCATGTCCATCAAGTCGGTGATGCCATCCAACCATCTCATCTTCTGTCGTCCCCTCCTCCTCCTGCCTTCAATCTTTCCCACATCAGGGTCTTTTCCAGTGAGTCAGTTCTTTGCATCAGGTGGCCAGCAGATTGGAGCTTCAGCTTCAGTCCTTCCAATGAATATTTAGGATTGATTTCCTTTAGGATTGACTGATTTGATCTCTTGCTGTCCAAGGGACTCTCAAGAGTTTCCTCTAATGCCACAGTTCGAAAGCAGCTCTTCGGCACTCAGTTTTCTTTATGATTAGCAACATGTATTTAAGATTCATTTACATCTTTTCATGACTTGATAGCTCATTTCTTTTTATAGCTAAATAATATTCCTTTGTGTACCACAATTTGTCCATTCAACTATTGAAGGGTATCTTGGTTGCTTCAAGTTTAGGTGCAGTTATAAATAAATCTGGCACAGACATTTGCTCACAGGCTCTTGAGTGGATATAAACTTCAAATTATTTGGGTAAATAAGCCAGATGTAGTTTTGAAAGCTAGAGATACGGGTAGTAGGGACACAGCAATAAACCAGAGAGACAAAGTCCTTGTACTCTGGAACCAAATACCCGAGAATAAAACAAAATGGTTTCAGCTCGTGAGAAGTGCTGTGGAAGAAATAAAACAGACTAATGGAATAAAGAATGAATGAGTGTGCCTAGCTTGCTGGCACCAGGGGCGGCCTCTCTGAGGAAGTTCATTGCATTTGAACCAGGACCTACACAATTGAGAGTTGACATCAGCTGTGCAAAGACGGGAGAGGATGAGTTTTTCTGAAGTAGGATTCAGTTAATGCTGAGACCCTGAGGCAGGATGGACCTTGACATAATCAAGGGACTAGAGACAGAAAAAATTGTAAAATGAGATCATGGGTGAGAGCATTTTTTTAAAAAAACTTTTTCTTGTAGTTTAACAGACAGGGTACACAAATCCTAAGTGTACGGGTTGATGAATTGTCTCAAATTGCATCTACCACGGTTCATCCAGATCAAGAAGCGGAGCACTGCTAGTACCACACGAGTCCCTGTTGCACCTTCTTTCCATCGTTAGTATGCCCCCCACCCTCGCCTGCACGGGTGATTGCCTTTTTAAATACCTTTCATGTCTTTTGTTCAGCATTGTGTTAAACACGTCCAAGTCATTGCTCGCCATCGAGGTTTATCCACTTGAGTTGCTGTGCAGTGCTCAGTGTCTGAATACAGGTCAGTTGTTTTTTAATGTGTTCTGCTTTCAATGGGCACTGGGGAGGTTTCCAGTTTGGAATTATTCTGAAGTGAACTGCTGTGAACATTATTGCGTGTGTCTTTTGGTGAACATATGTCTGCATTTTTGTTGGGTGGTATACACGGCAGAGAAATTGCTGGCTTACGGGGCACACATATGCTCAGCTTTGCTAGATATTCCCAGACAATGTTCCAAAGTAATGACAGTGACTTACGTTCCCACTGGAGTATCTGAGGGTTCCAGTTGTTTCACATCCTTGCCATCACTTGGTATCTTCTCTCTTTCACTTTAACTGTCTGTTAGGTATACAGTGTTTTCACATTGTGGTTTTATCTGCACTTATCATGAAGTTCAGTCCCTTTTTTATGTTTATTGACCCTCAGGGTTTTCTCTTTGTGAAGTACCTGTTCAGCTCTTTTGCCCATTAAAAAATAAACTTTTGATTGAGCTGTCTTACTGATTTTTATGTATCCTGGACACTAGTCTCTTATGCATCCTGGATGTCAGTCATTTGTCAGAAATATGCAGTGTATGCATTTTCTCCCGCTTTGGAAGTTGCCTTTCCCACTATTGTAATGTCTAATTTTTTTGATGAACAGAAGTTCTTAATGTTGATATTGTCCTGTTTACCAGTTTTTTCATTTATACTTAGTGTATTTTGCATCCTGTTTAAGAAATATTTGTCTGCTCTAAGGTCATGAAGATGTTCTCCAATGTTATCTTTTGGATTCTTCATTGTTTTAGTTTTTATAATTAGATCTATAATCTACCTGAAATTGATGGTATACTATAGATCTCAAAGTTCATTTTTTTTTCCCTTGGAGACATCCAGTTGACCCAACACCATTCATTGAAAAGCTCATCCTCTTCCCTACCATGCTATAGTCAAGAAACAAGGACCTTGTGTGGGGGGTGCTATCTTAGATTCTGATGGTGTATTTTCTTGCTGGGTGAGATCTTCCCATTGTGCTTACTATACTCTGTCTTCCATTCCTGGCACAATGGCCTACACACTGGAAATGGTCAACAGGTATCAGCTGGTTGATGGTCAGTTCTGAACTTGCCTTTTCAGCAAGAGTATGTGAAATCCCTAGGTTCAGACTCAAAGAGAAGTTTCTCAGATTTGATTTTAGAGAACACTTGCCTTGATAACTTGATTATATTTCTTCAACAGGTCCAAATATGGTTTTAGACAAGTCCTATTGGCCACAGTCCTAAGAAAGTCCAGTTAGCTTCAGACTAGTCAATAGGACTTCATCTATTCAACCATCCAGTCATCCACTCGATCAATATTTGTTATGGGCCTACTGTGTGTCAGGCCTGAAGTAGAACTATGAAATTATGGGATTCTTTCCAGAGTTTCTGTTTTTTATTTTAGAGCATTTGTTTCTTTATAAGTTAAACATTCCAGTGTGAGGAGGGTAATTTTTGGAATTTTCTATTTCTGGGGTAGCTTTATTGTTCTATTATAGTTATTTAAAATTTGTGTGTGTGTGTGACAGTTTGGGTAAACAGGCCACAAGCCTATAAATTAGAGCTTTTATGTTGCTATCCGAATATTTTAAAACAAAACTCTACAGAAGAAAAGAGAATAAACAAAAACGTTTTAAAGCACATTATTTTATCCAGTGAATTTAGTGAGCTGTGAAATATATTTCTTATTTTCAGAAATCAGTGCCAGTGCAAAGACCACATTCAGGGGAGTAGAGACGCGCCTTTTCAGGAGGTTGGCCGTGCCTGGGAGGGGGAGTTGGTGTTGCACAGCAGGTGGGTCTATGCGAGTGCCGCTCCTCGTACCTGTCCTCGGGCGGCCTGTCAGTCGATGGCTTCCCCGTGGCCACCATCTTGCTCTGTTATGCTGGGGCTGCAGTTCATATCCCAGGGCCTCTCTGCCCCGTAGGACGTGAGCGAGGTGGGGTGTGTTCAGCAGATGCTGGAAGCTGGAGCCAGTTCGCTGCCCCCACCCTGCGTCGCCCCGCAGTAGCTGCTGGAAGGGGGGGCCGCCTCTGCCAGCATTTTCTTGGCCACTGCTCCTGTTTCTGGTGGTTTCCACTTCCAGCTGCTCGGAGCCCTTTGTGGACACTGGGACAGGCAGCCCTGGGGCTGGGCCAGGGCTGGCTCTGTCCTCTGCTTCAGGAAAGAGACAGAGACTGGCCAGAGAACTGGGTGTCCATGCTCTCCACTATCCCTTACGGACAGGGCTTTGATTCCCTCTCTTATGTAGTGACCGCTGACTTTTCATTTTCTTTTTTAAGTTTGTCTCCATTGAATGTTTTCACCTCCTGAGTGAAACCTTACCTCTCTGGAGGTCACTCATTTGGAATACAGAGATGGGCCTAGAAGAAAGCAGGAGGAGATTTGGGAAGTGAAGGAGCTGCCCTGGAGAGTCTGTTCTTTCTTCTTTGGAGGAGCTTGTTTCCTCTTCCTTTAGCCACGGTTCTAACAAGCTCAATTTCTTAGTTCATTCTGACTTAGAAGCCAGAAAGTAGGCTGCTAGATGTAAGTCCTGGGAGATGTAAGTACTGTCTCGAAGTGACAGCTGACAGCCTGACAGTAGGGGGTTGACAGGGAAACTATAAAAAGCTCAGGAGATTGGCACCGTCTTCCCAGAAGACAAAGAGCTGTGCGTGTCGCTGGCCTGGAGGGTGGCAGCGCAACGCATAGGACGTCTGACCCGAGTTATCAAGAAAATGTTCAATGCTATCGATAGCCTCTGCTTCAGAAGGCACATTTAGAGCCAATTTTAGAAAAAGAGTGTCGGTATGGTTATCTGAAATAATTTGCTTATACATGTAGAGCCACTGTTTTCCTCAGGACACTAAATAGATAAAATATTCCTCTTTCTCTCTCTGTCTTCTGGTTGCTCCCCCTCCATCCTCCCCTCTTCCTTAGCCCCCTTCTTGCCTTCTTCTCACCCTTTCTCTACCCCTTCCTCTCCCCTTGTTTCCTCCTCCCATCTCCTCTTTCTGCTTCCTCTTCACTTCCACACTGTCTCTCTCCCCACACCTTACCCTGCCCCCCAACACAATTTGGATGGACAGAACTACAAAGATAGTATTAATTTTTCTCATATCCACATTCGCTCAGCTTCCTCTGATGCTAACATCTTGTAATCTAGCACATATAGCCAAACTAAGAAATCAACCTCAGTGTAATATTAATGCTGTTAGCTAAACTACAGTCTTTATTCAGATTTCCTTGTTGTTGTTGTTTTCCCCTAGATTAGGTCCTTTTGCTCTTCCAAGACCTAATCTAGAATATTTCACTGTATTTAGTGGAGTTTGTTTTTGACTTCTCCTCCACCAGGAGGAGCCACCAGGGAAGCCCATAGAGGATGAGATGGTTGGATGGCATCACCAACTCATGGACATGAGTTTGAGCAAACTCTGGGAGATAGTAAAGGACAGGGGATCTTGGTGTGCTTCAGTCCATGGGGTCGCAAAGAGTCAGATACAGATGAGCAAGTAACACACACACACACACACACACCCTCTACCCAAAACATCTTAGTATTTATAAGCCAATCAAAAATAAATGTGATAGCATTGCTCAGCTGGCACTTCCCATCTGCTGCCTGTGGTGTGGTTTCTTATGTATATGAATCTTATCTTCCTAATTTGTCTCTAAGCTCCTAAGGAGTAAGGACGTTGGTTCATAACATATTGGGTCCTCCAAAAAGTCCAACAAATGTTCTCTGTTGAATCAGTTCAGTTCAGTTCACTTCAGTCTCTCAGTCATGTCCAACTCTTTGCGACCCATGAATCGCAGCACGCCAGGCCTCCCTGTCCATCACCAACTCCCGGAGTTCACTCAAACTCATGTCCATCAAGTCAGTGATGCCATCCAGCCATCTCATCCTCTGTCATCCCCTTCTCCTCCTGCCCCTGATCCCTCCCAGCATCAAAGTCTTTTCCAATGAGTCAGCTCTTTGCATGAAGTGGCCAAAGTACTGGAATTTCAGCTTTAGCATCATTCCTTCCAAAGAACACCCAGGACTGATCTCCTTTAGAATGGACTGGTTGGATCTCCTTGGAATCCCAGGGACTCTCAGGAGTCTTCTCCAACACCACAGTTCATAAGCATCAATTCTTTGGTGCTCAGCTTTCTTCACAGTCCAACTCTCACATCCATACATGACCACAGGAAAAACCATAGCCTTGGCTAGACGGACCTTAGTCGGCAAAGTAACGTCTCTGCTTTTCAATATGCTATCTAGGTTGGTTATAACTTTTCTTCCAAGGAGTAAACGTCTTTTAATTTCATGGCTGCAATCACCATCTGCAGTGATTTTGGAGCCCCCCAAAATAAAGTCAATCACTGTTTCTACTGTTTCCCCATCTATTTCTCATGAAGTGATGGGACCAGATGCCATGATCTTTGTTTTCTGAATGTTGAGCTTTAAGCCAACTTTTTCACTCTCCTCTTTCACTTTCATCAAGAGGCTTTTTAGTTCCTCATCACTTTCTGCCATAAGAGTGGTGTCATCTGCATATCTGAGGTTATTGATATTTCTCCTGGCAATCTTGATTCCAGCTTGTGCTTCTTCCAGCCCAGCGTTTGTCATGATATACTCTGCATATAAGTTAAATAAGCAGGGTGACAA